>CM050171.1:130533493-130776137 GCA_027410445.1 Discoglossus pictus
TGAGGAGGGGGACACAGTGCAGGGGGGACAAGGGGGACACAGTGCAGGGGGGAGGAGGGGGACACAGTGCAGGGGTGAGGAGGGGGACACAGTGCAGGGGTGAGGAGGGGGACACAGTGCAGGGGTGAGGAGGGGGCACAGTGCAGGGGGGTGAGGAGGGGAGCACACAGTGCAGGGGGGTGAGGAGGGGACACAGTGCAGGGGGGAGAAGGGGGACACAGTGCAGGGGGTGAGGAGGGGGACACAGTGCAGGGGGGAGAAGGGGGACACAGTGGAGGGGGACACAGTGCAGGGGGGAGGAGGGGGACACAGTGGAGGCGGTGAGGAGGGGGACACAGTGGAGGTGGTGAGGAGGGGGACACAGTGCAGGGGGAGAAGGGGGACACAGTGCAGGGGGTGAGGAGGGGGACACAGTGGAGGGGGACACAGTGCAGGGGTGAGGAGGGGGACACAGTGCAGGGGGGAGGAGGGGGACACAGTGCAGCGGGGAGGAGGGGGACACAGTGGAGGTGGTGAGGAGGGGGACACAGTGCAGGGGGGAGAAGGGGGACACAGTGCAGGGGGTGAGAAGGGGGACACAGTGCAGGGGGTGAGGAGGGGGACACAGTGCAGGGGGGAGAAGGGGGACACAGTGGAGGGGGACACAGTGCAGGGGGTGAGGAGGAAGACACAGTGCAGGGGGGAGAAGGGGGACACAGTGGAGGGGGACACAGTGCAGGGGGTGAGCAGGGGGACACAGTGCAGGGGGTGAGGAGGGGACACAGTGCAGGGGGTGAGGAGGGGGACACAGTGCAGGGGGTGAGGAGGGGGAAACAGTGCAGGGGGGAGGAGGGGGACACAGTGCAGGGGGAAACAGTGGAGGTGGACACAGTGCAGGGGTGAGGAGGGGGACACAGTGCAGGGGGGAGAAGGGGGACACAGTGCAGGGGGTGAGGAGGGGGACACAGTGGAGGGGGACACAGTGCAGGGGTGAGGAGGGGGACACAGTGCAGGGGGTGAGGAGGGGGACACAGTGCAGGGGGTGAGGAGGGGGACACAGTGCAGGGGGGAGAAGGGGGACACAGTGCAGGGGGAGGAGGGGGACACAGTGCAGGGGGGAGGAGGGGGACACAGTGCAGGGGGTGAGGAGGGGGACACAGTGCAGGGGGTGAGGAGGGGGACACAGTGCAGGGGGGTGAGGAGGGGGACACAGTGCAGGGGGTGAGGAGGGGGACACAGTGCGGGGGGTGAGGAGGGGGACACAGTGCAGGGGGGAGAAGGGGGACACAGTGCAGGGGGGAGGAGGGGGACACAGTGCAGGGGGTGAGGAGGGGGACACAGTGCAGGGGGGTGAGGAGGGGGACAGTGCAGGGGTGAAGAGGGGGACACAGTGCAGGGGTGAGGAGGGGAACACAGTGCTGGGGTGTGAGGAGGGGGACACAGTGCTGGGGTGTGAGGAGGGGGACACAGAGCGGGGGGTGAGGAGGGGGACACAGTGCAGGTGGGAGAAGGGGGGCACAGTGCAAGGGGGGGAGGAGGGGGACACAGTGCAGGGGGGAGAAGTGGACACAGTGGAGGCGTTGAGGAGGGTGACACAGTGCAGGAGGGGAGGAGGGGGACACAGTGCAGGGGGTGAGGAGGGTGACACAGTGCAGGGGGGAGGAGGGGGACACAGTGGAGGGGGACACAGTGCAGGGGTGAGGAGGGGGACAGTGCAGGGGTGAGGAGGGGGACAGTGCAGGGGTGAGGAGGGGGACACAGTGCTGGGGTGTGAGGAGGGGGACACAGTGCTGTGGTGTGAGGAGGGGGACACAGTGCTGTGGTGTGAGGAGGGGGACACAGTGCGGGGGGTGAGGAGGGGGACACAATGCAGGGGGGAGAAGGGGGACACAGTGGAGGGGGTGAGGAGGGGTACACAGTGCAGGGGGGAGAAGGGGGACACAGTGCAGGGGGTGAGGAGGGGGACACAGTGCAGGGGGTGAGGAGGGGGACACAGTGCAGGGGGTGAGGAGGGGGACACAGTGCAGGGGGGAGAAGGGGGACACAGTGCAGGGGGGAGGAGGGGGACACAGGAGGGGGATGAGGAGATGGACACAGAGGAGGGGGACACAGTGCAGGGGGTGAGCAGTGGGACACAGTGCAGGGGGTGAGGAGGGGGACACAGTGCAGGGGGTGAGGAGGGGGACACAGTGCAGGGGTGAGGAGGGGGACACAGTGCAGGGGGGTGAGGAGGGGGCACAGTGCAGGGGGGTGAGGAGGGGAGCACACAGTGCAGGGGGGTGAGGAGGGGAGCACACAGTGCTGGGGTGTGAGGAGGGGGACACAGTGCGGGGTGTGAGGAGGGGGACACAGTGCAGGGGGGAGAAGGGGGTCACAGTGGAGGCGGTGAGGAGGGGGACACAGTGCAGGGGGGGGGAAGGGGGACACAGTGCAGGGGTGAGGAGGGGGACACAGTGCAGGGGGTGAGGAGGGGGGACACAGTGCAGGGGGGAGGAGGGGGACACAGTGGAGGGGGACACAGTGCAGGGGGGAGGAGGGGGACACAGTGGAGGGGGACACAGTGCAGGGGTGAGGAGGGGGACACAGTGCAGGGGTGAGGAGGGGGACACAGTGCTGAGGGGTGAGGAGGGGGACACAGTGCAGGGGGTGAGGAGGGGAGCACACAGAGGAGGGGAGAACATAGGGCTGAGGGCACACAGTGCAGGGGGGGGGAGGAGGGGAGAACACATGGCTGAGGGTGGGGAGGCGTGCACACAGTGCAGGGGGCTGAGGAGGCGGCACCCAGTGCAGGGGGGGGGTGAGGTGGCGGCACCCAGTGCAGGGGGGGGTGAGGTGGCGGCACCCAGTGCAGGGGGTGAGGAGGCGTGCACCCAGTGCTGGAGGGTGAGGAGGCGAGCACACAGTGTTGTGGGTTGAGGAGGGGGCACACAGTGCTGGGGGGTGAGGAGGGGAGAACACAGGGCTGAGGGTGGGGAGGCGTGCACCCAGTGCAGGGGGCTGAGGAGGCGTGCCCCCAGTGCAGGGGGGGTGAGGAGGGGAGCACCCAGTGCTAAGGGGGGTGAGGAGGGGAGCACCCAGTGCTAAGGGGGTGAGGAGGGGAGCACCCAGTGCTAAGGGGGTGAGAAGGCATGCACACAGTGCTGGGGGGTGAGGAGGGAGACACAGTGCTGGGGGGTGAGGAGGGAGACACAGTGCAGGGGGGTGAGGAGGGGAGCACACAGTGCAGGGGGTGAGGAGGCGTGCACAAAGGTCAGGGGGTGAGGAGGCGTGCACCCAGTGCTAGGGGGGTGAGGAGGCGTGCACCCAGTGCTAGGGGGGTGAGGAGGCGTGCACCCAGTGCTGTGGGTTGAGGAGAAGGCACACAGTGCTGGGGGGTGAGGAGGCGTGCACACAGTGCTGGGGGGTGAGGAGGCGTGCACACAGTGCTGGGGGGTGAGGAGGCGAGCACACAGTGCTGTGGGTTGAGGAGAAGGCACACAGTGCTGGGGGGTGAGGAGGGGAGAACACAGGGCTGAGGGTGGGGAGGCGTGCACCCAGTGCAGGGGGGGCTGAGGAGGCGTGCCCCCAGTGCAGGGGGGGCTGAGGAGGCGGCACCCAGTGCAGGGGGGGTGAGGAGGGGAGCACCCAGTGCTAAGGGGGTGAGGAGGGGAGCACCCAGTGCTAAGGGGGTGAGAAGGCATGCACACAGTGCTGGGGGGTGAGGAGGGAGACACAGTGCTGGGGGGTGAGGAGGGAGACACAGTGCAGGGGGGTGAGGAGGGGAGCACACAGTGCAGGGGGGTGAGGAGGCGTGCACACAGTGCAGGGGGGTGAGGAGGGGAGAACACATGGCTGAGGGTGGGGAGGCGTGCACACAGTGCAGGGGGATGAGGAGGGGAGCACACAGTGCAGGGGGGTGAGGAGGCGTGCACACAGTGCAGGGGGGTGAGGAGGGGAGCACACAGTGCAGGGGGGGTGAGGAGGCGTGCACACAGTGCAGGGGGGTGAGGAGGCGTGCACCCAGTGCTAGGGGGGTGAGGAGGCGTGCACCCAGTGCTAGGGGGGTGAGGAGGCGTGCACCCAGTGCTAGGGGGGTGAGGAGGCGTGCACCCAGTGCAGGGAGGTGAGGAGGCGTGCACCCAGTGCAGGGGGTGAGGAGGCGTGCACCCAGTGCAGGGGGGTGAGAAGGCGTGCACACAGTGCAGGGGGGTGAGGAGGGGAGCACACAGTGCAGGGGGATGAGGAGGCGTGCACACAGTGCAGGGGGGTGAGGAGGGGTGCACACAGTGCAGGGGGGTGAGGAGGGGGGCACACAGTGAAGGGGGGTGAGAAGGCGTGCACACAGTGCAGGGGTGAGGAGGGAAACACACAGTGCAGGGGGGTGAGAAGGCGTGCACACAGTGCAGGGGGGTGAGGAGGGGAGCACACAGTGCAGGGGGATGAGGAGGGAGACACAGTGCAGGGGGGTGAGAAGGCGTGCACACAGTGCAGGGGGGTGAGGAGGGGAGCACACAGTGCAGGGGGGTGAGGAGGCGTGCACACAGTGCAGGGGGGTGAGGAGGCGTGCACCCAGTGCTAGGGGGGTGAGGAGGCGTGCACCCAGTGCTAGGGGGGTGAGGAGGCGTGCACCCAGTGCTAGGGGGGTGAGGAGGCGTGCACCCAGTGCTAGGGGGGTGAGGAGGCGTGCACCCAGTGCAGGGAGGTGAGGAGGCGTGCACCCAGTGCAGGGGGTGAGGAGGCGTGCACACAGTGCAGGGGGGTGAGAAGGCGTGCACCCAGTGCAGGGGGGTGAGGAGGGGAACACACAGTGCAGGGGGGTGAGGAGGCGTGCACACAGTGCAGGGGGGTGAGGAGGGGGGCACACAGTGCAGGGGGGTGAGGAGGGGGGCACACAGTGCAGGGGGGTGAGAAGGCGTGCACACAGTGCAGGGGGGTGAGGAGGGAAACACACAGTGCAGGGGGGTGAGAAGGCGTGCACACAGTGCAGGGGGGTGAGGAGGGGAGCACACAGTGCAGGGGGGTGAGGAGGGGAGCACACATTGCAGGGTGGTGAGGAGGCGTGCACGCAGCTTTGCGAGGGACGCAACTTCGTGACCAACATTGCAAGATCCACAACTATATATGTGATGTATTATAATTGTATACATATTTTATTACCTATACTATTGTATTCCCAGTGCTTACACCTGCCCCTGTATTTAGATATAGTCAGAGTATTGGGGTGTACAGAGAGACATCGGTCCCCAGAGAGACATCGGTCCCCAGAGAGACATCGGTCCCCAGAGAGACATCGGTCCCCAGAGAGACATCGGTCCCCAGAGAGACATCGGTCCCCAGAGAGACATCCGTCCCCAGAGAGACATCGGTCCCCAGAGAGACATCGGTCTCCAGAGAGACATCGGTCCCCAGAGAGACATCCGTCCCCAGAGAGACATCAGTCCCCAGAGAGACATCCGTCCCCAGAGAGACATCGGTCTCCAGAGAGACATCGGTCCCCAGAGAGACATCGGTCCCCAGAGAGACATCGGTCCCCAGAGAGACATCAGTCCCCAGAGAGACATCAGTCCCCAGAGAGACATAAGTCCCCAGAGAGACATCGGTCCCCAGAGAGACATCGGTCCCCAGAGAGACATCCATCCCCAGAGAGACATCGGTCCCCAGAGAGACATCAGTCCCCAGAGAGACATCCGTCCCCAGAGAGACATCGGTCCCCAGAGAGACATCGGTCCCCAGAGAGACATCAGTCCCCAGAGAGACATCAGTCCCCAGAGAGACATAAGTCCCCAGAGAGACATCGGTCCCCAGAGAGACATCGGTCCCCAGAGAGACATCAGTCCCCAGAGAGACATCGGTCCCCAGAGAGACATCAGTCCCCAGAGAGACATCGGTCCCCAGAGAGACATCAGTCCCCAGAGAGACATCGGTCCCCAGAGAGACATCGGTCCCCAGAGAGACATCAGTCCCCAGAGAGACATCAGTCCCCAGAGAGACATAAGTCCCCAGAGAGACATCGGTCCCCAGAGAGACATCAGTCCCCAGAGAGACATAAGTCCCCAGAGAGACATAAGTCCCCAGAGAGACATAAGTCCCCAGAGAGACATCGGTCCCCAGAGAGACATCAGTCCCCAGAGAGACATCCGTCCCCAGAGAGACATCAGTCCCCAGAGAGACATCCGTCCCAGAGAGACATCGGTCCCCAGAGAGACATCAGTCCCCAGAGAGACATAAGTCCCCAGAGAGACATAAGTCCCCAGAGAGACATCGGTCCCCAGAGAGACATCAGTCCCCAGAGAGACATCAGTCCCCAGAGAGACATCAGTCCCCAGAGAGACATAAGGGAGTCCCCAGAGAGACATAAGTCCCCAGAGAGACATCGGTCCCCAGAGAGACATCGGTCCCCAGAGAGACATCGGTCCCCAGCAATACTTTTGAGTCTCAGGTCTTTTTGCTTTTGCGTCCATAGTGACAGCAGTGGGATCCCACTGGGTTGTGCTCTCCTTGTACTGTTTAGTCTGTTTGCGCTCATCATGGACTCGTTCCCTGAAACTGAATTGATTCCAGGGATGTGATCATTTAGCAACATTCAGAGGAAATGTAAAAAAAAGCACAAAACTTCTGGAATAGTATAACAAAATATTCAATGAGCTCCTTCAAACTGATCTGTCTGTGATATCCATCGAGTCGTAATAAGCGCATCATATACAGTGGATATAAAAAGTCTACACACCCCTAAAATGTCAGGTTTCTGTGCTGTAAAAAAAATGAGACAAAGATAAATCATTTCAGAACTTTTTCCACCATTAATGTGACCTATAAACTGTACAACTCAATTGAAAAACAAACTGAAATCTTTTAGGTAGAGGAAAGAAAAATATAAAAATAAAATAATATGGTTGCATAAGTCTGCACACCCTTAAACTAATACTTTGTTGAAGCCCCTTGTGATTTTATTACAGCACTCAGTCTTTTTGGGTATGAGTCTATCAGCATGGCACATTTTGACGTGTCAAGATTTGCCCACTCTTCTTCACAAAAACACTCCAAATCTGTCAGATTGCGAGGGCATCTCCTGTGCACGGCCCTCTTCAGATCACAATCGGATTCAGGTCTGGGCTCTGGCTGGGCCATTGCAAAACTTTAATCTTCTTCTGGTGAAGCCATTCCTTTGGTGATTTGGATGTATGCTTTGGGTCGTTGTCATGCTGAAAGATGAAGTTCCCTTTTCTTGTGTCTCTTCTTCTCCCCTCTCTCTCCCCTGTGTCTCTTCTTCTCCCCTTCCTCTCCCCTGTGTCTCTTCTTCTCCCCTCTTTCTCCCCTGTGTCTCTTCTTCTCCCCTCTCTCTCCCCTGTGTCTCTTCTCCCTTCTCTCCCCTGTGTCTCTTCTCCCCTCTGTCTCTCCCCTGTGTCTCTTCTTCTCCCCTCTCTCTCCCCTGTGTCTCTTCTTCTCCCCTCTCTCCCCTGTGTCTCTTCTCCCCTCTGTCTCTCCCCTGTGTCTCTTCTTCTCCCCTCTCTCTCCCCTGTGTCTCTTCTTCTCCCCTCTCTCTCCCCTGTGTTTCTTCTTCTCCCCTCTATCTCCCCTGTGTCTCTTCTTCTCCCCTCTCTCTCCCCTGTGTCTCTTCTTCTCCCCTCTCTCTCCCCTGTGTCTCTTCTATTACCCTCTCTCTCCCCTGTGTCTCTTCTTCTCCCCTCTCTCTCCCCTGTGTCTCTTCTTCTCCCCTCTCTCTCCCCTGTGTCTCTTCTTCTCCCCTCTCTCTCCCCTGTGTCTCTTCTTCTCCCCCCTCTCTCTCCCCTGTGTCTCTTCTTCTCCCCTCTATCTCCCCTGTGTCTCTTCTTCTCCCCTCTATCTCCCCTGTGTCTCTTCTTCTCCCCTCTCTCTCCCCTGTGTCTCTTCTTCTCCCCTCTCTCTCCCCTGTGTCTCTTCTTCTCCCCTCTCTCTCCCCAGTGTCTCTTCTTCTCCCCTCTCTCTCCCCAGTGTCTCTTCTTCTCCCCTCTCTCTCCCCAGTGTCTCTTCTTCTCCCCTCTCTCTCCCCTGTGTCTCTTCTTCTCCCCTCTCTCTCCCCTGTGTCTCTTCTTCTCCCCTCTCTCTCCCCTGTGTCTCTTCTTCTCCCCTGTGTCTCTTCTTCTCCCCTCTCTCTCCCCTGTGTCTCCTCTCCCCTCTCTCCCCTGTGTCTCCTCTCCCCTCTCTCCCCTGTGTCTCTTCTTCTCCCCTCTCTCTCCCCTGTGTCTCTTCTTCTCCCCTCTCTCTCCTGTGTGTCTCTTCTTCTCCCCTCTCTCTCCCCTGTGTCTCTTATTCTCCCCTCCCTCTCCCCTGTGTCTCTTCTTCTCCCCTCTCTCTCCCCTGTGTCTCTTCTTCTCCCCTCTCTCTCCCCTGTGTCTCTTCTTCTCCCCTCTCTCTCCCCTGTGTCTCTTCTTCTCCCCTCTCTCTCTCCCATGTGTCTCTTCTTCTCCCCTCTGTCTCTCCCCTGTGTCTCTTCTTCTCCCCTCTGTCTCTCCCCTGTGTCTCTTCTTCTCCCCTCTGTCTTCCCTATGTCTCTTCTCCCCTCTCTCTCCCCTGTGTCTCTTCTTCTCCCCTCTCTCTCCCTTGTGTCTCTTCTTCTCCCCTCTGTCTCTCTCCCCTGTGTCTCTTCTTCTCCCCTCTGTCTCTTCCCTGTGTCTCTTCTTCTCCCCTCTGTCTCTCTCCCCTGTGTCTCTTCTTCTCCCCTCTGTCTCTCTCCCCTGTGTCTCTTCTTCTCCCCGCTGTCTCCCCTGTGTCTCTTCTCCCCTCTCTCTCCCCTGTGTCTCTTCTCCCTCCTCATCCTAAACCCCCCTCCTCATCCTAAAACCCCCTCATCCTAAACCTCAACCCCACCCATTCTCAATCCCCCCTCAACCCCCTCATCCACCCCCTCCTCATTCTAAACCCTTCCTCAACCCCCTCCTCCACCTCCCTCCTCATTCTAAACCCTTCCTCAACCCTCCTCCTCCAACCCCCTCCTCCTCCTAAACTCCCTCCACATCTACACCCCCCTCCTCATTCTACACCCCCCTCCTAATTCTACACCCCCCTCCTAATTCTACACCCTCCTCCTCATTCTACACCCCCCTCCTCATTCTACACCCTCCTCCTCATTCTACACCCCCCTCCTCATTTTACACCCCCCTCCTAATTCTACACCCCCTCCTAATTCTACACCCTCCTCCTCATTCTACTCCCTCCTCCTCATTCTACTCCCTCCTCCTCATTCTACACCCCCCTCCTCATTCTACACCCCCCTCCTCATTCTACACCCCCCTCCTCATTCTACACCCCCCTCCTCATTCTACACCCCCCTCCTCATTCTACACCCCCCCTCCTCATTCTACACCCCCCTCCTCAACCTCAACTCCCCCCCCTTAACCTCAACTCCCCCCTCCTCAACCCCCCCTCCTTGACATAATTTTTACATTCAAGTCACTAGTATATATATATATATACTAGATGATTGTTTTATTTTATTCTCATCCAGATGTTCTTTGTCATGATATTTCTGTAAAATAGTTCAATAAAAGTGTAATGAGATAATAAAAACAAAACAAAAAAAATCATTATTTTTAGGCTGAACAATGAAATCAGTTCTTAAAAATGAAATGTGAAATGTAGGTTCTCATGAGGGTGAGAGGATTTGCTAGGGGTAACAATACCATTTAATACATAACCAAAGTATTGTATCTCTCTATACTAGACATAGACAAACTAATACTGTGTTATAGAATCTGAATTGGAAACCAGTGGAAACATGGCGACCGTGATCCACCTTTTGTTCTTTCCTTACAGAGAGAAGAGAAAAATGTTTAGTGGAAAATCTAATATATCGTCAAAACACAAAGCTGGAATGTAATGTTATATATCCCAATATCTGCCCCGGTGTATAGATATATAATCAGAGCTTTGGGGTGTACAGAGATATATTTGTATTTAAAGGCACAGTGTTCCAAGTAATGCAGATCTTGTTAAGTCAGGAGCCATACTGGTTTAGATGTTACCTTTACATTAGCATTAATAGAAGAAGATCACTGAGAAAGACGTCAGAAATATAATATATAAAATATATTGTAATATTCTGATTATTCATCTGGATCATTGACCATTCATGGTTCCTGCACTCTTTAGATTTAGATACAAGGACATGTTTAGATATATCTATTGATAGTAGATAAGGATTTCTGGTCTGAGATGATCCTGGGTTATCTCCTGTAGTAACAGGGGAGGTGATGTCATTTATATTAATCTGTCTTTATTCTTCTTAGGTGCCTGGAAGAGACTCCAATCCAAGCGGACCCCCCTGATCTGGACCCTCTGTATATCTCTGGTTTTAATCCTTGTGATTATGGCTTTGGCAGCTGAACTTTCTTCCAAAAGTGAGTTCTAAACAAGTAAAACCTGCTCTTTGTGCAAAAAATAACAGGGATTTACCTTAAGTATAAATGACCAGTGTAGTCCCATATTTACCATATGCCGTGCTGAAGAACTACACTTAATATTGGGCAGTTTTTTGAAAGTACAATTAATACAGACTTTAATGTGTAGCTATATCCAAATATGACATGGTTGGAGTCACGCTTGTTGCTAATGTTACCTCTTGTAGAAACGAATTAAGGACCTTAATTGCAGTTAAAGATTTAGATGGTTCAATTGAATGGCAGTACTCCTCTAGTTACCCAGGATATATATACCCAACCCTTTGTAAAATTATCTATTGAATCCACTGTCCCCACCTCCTTTGGTAGAGAATTCCACAGATTAACCACCCTTACTGTGAAGAACCCTTTTCTTTCTTTAAAGTGGAATCTTTTTACTTCTAACCTCAAGGGATGTCCTCTTGTCAGTTGGAAGGAAACCTCTTGGAACAAAAATGTCCTTTGCAAATCTTTATACTGACCCAGGATGTATTTATATAAGGTAATCCTATCTCCTCGTAGACGCCTTTTTTCTAGAGAAAATAAGTTTAATTTGGTTAGTCTTTCTTCATAACTTAGCCCCTCCATTCCCCTTATTAGTTTTGTTGCCCTTCTCTGTACTTTTTCCAGCTCTAAAATGTCCTTTTTATGAAGTGGTGCCCAAAATTGTCCTCCATATTCCAAATGAGGGCGTACTAGGGATTTGTATAGTGGCAGAATTATATTTCCTTCCCTTGCTTCTATACCCTTCTTAATACATGCTAATATTTTACTTGTCTTTGCAACTGCTGCTTGGCATTGAGCTCTGTTACCTGGGTGGTTGTCCACAAGCTCCCAAATCCCTTTCAATATCTGATACACCTAGATTTGCTCCATTAAGATATAAATTACATGGCTTATTTTCCTTCCCAGATGCATAACTTACATTTATTCGTATTAAATCTCATCTGCCATTTAGACGCCCATTCCTCTAATCTATGCAAATCCCTTTGGAGGGAAAGTACATCATTATCTGATTTTATTACCTTGTACAACATAATGTCTTCAGAAAAAATGGAAAAATGTGCCTGGCGTTTTGTTTGGTAATGGAGAGTCGGATCTGACTGAACAACAACAAATTGGATTCTATAGCGCATATTCACCGAAGGGTGACACGATCTCTCCATAGCTTCCTGTGAGGGAGATTTCATGTCTAAAGAGATCTCTCCCATCCTCCGTGCCTTGTACTTCAGACACAATCCTCATTTATTTTCCTGTATTTAGATACAATTATTCATCGCCTTTTGGAGAATCGCACACGTGGCGACCGCCAGCAGGAAGATGCCCCACCTGCCCGGTGTGAGGACGGCTGGAAGTGGCACAAGGGGAAATGTTACTATTTCTCAAATGTAATTGCTGAATGGGACACTAGTCGGATCCTGTGTGCGTCCCGTAACGCCTCCCTCGCTCTGATCGATACCCAGGAGGAGCTGGTGAGTCACCCAAGTACTTGCTAATGTAGACATATATTAGGAAAGACATATACAGATTATGATGATACTGGACCAGCACGCTTTGGACCTCCCATCGGTTAGGTCCTCTTATCGGGTGGGTATGACTATCCTCAGTGACCGAGGCAGAGTACAGAGAGTCTCTTTACGGTAAAGTCTTATAAAGTAGTTTCCCTGTGCCAACGCAGTCCAGCTCTCACACTTGTAATCTTCCAATAGAACTGACTTTATTGGGCGTGGGTAAGCAGTTTTATCCCATTCTGAATCTCTACCTTGTTGTGGTGAAGGGACTTGTGTACTTCAACGAAGTTGTGAGCTATACCATGTAGGGTCACCAAAGATGGATAGCAGAGAGGACAGACAAATTGCAGTCCATTGGAAAAGAAACTGCTAACCCATTGCAGTATGTTTGCCATGAAAACCATATAGATGAGCACAACCAGGCACAAGATGTGCCTGTTTGTGCTGCAGTCCATAGGGTCACAGAGAGTCAGACACGACTGAACAACACCGCCTGTACCTTATCCTTTTGCTTCTGTTACTGACCTTGGTTCTAAACCAGTCCATTAGAGTGGGCGGCGCCACAATAAGTAATGGCAGGTTCCAGGCCCGTGTCACTAGGAGTCAGACGGGTTTCAGTAAGATCAAAGAGTGAAGAAGAAGAAGTCATGGACGGCGTTGGTGGGAGATAGAAATGTGTTGGCAAGGTGAGTGGGTTGCAGGTGAAATGCACAGGTTATATACAACAGAGAGAGAGCAGGACCCAGAATTAGGACTCGGATCTCCAGAGAGAAAAACTAGAGATAAGAGGAGGCTTTGTTTGTGTATTTAGAATCCAACTACATACCAAACTGGAAAAGGTAGATAGTACAAAGTGCAGAGATCATGATGGCAGCTCAGAGGAGCACAGACATAGCGTGCAGGCGGACATAGCGTGCAGGCGGACATAGCGCGCCGGCGGACATAGCGCGCCGGCGGACATAGCGCGCCGGCGGACATAGAGGGCAGGCGGACATATCAGATCACAGAACAAGGAATCTGCATCATGTGAGCTCCTGTGCTAAGGTCAGTTCTGCAGCTCAAGTCCAGATATAAGATTATTAATAAAGTAATTACCTATCAACAAATGGCCAAACCTCAGCTAGCAGCTACATTACAATTTATTACCATAAATAAATGTGAGGCTCTTGGTTGTTGTATATTTTTTGTTATCAGAGGCGCTTTTGCTGTCATTGTAAGGTCGGCGCTGATCTCCTTTTTGCGCTTATTGCAAGGCTGTCCCCTGGTGTAGTTTGTGACCTATGAGCAGCGTTGGCGCTCGTTTTGATGCGCGCAGTGAATGGCTTTTGCGTTTATTGCGATAGTGTTTTTTTTGTGTATATGTATTTTTGTATGCTAATTAAATAAGTAATAAATGAATATACTTTACCTATTTGTAATTAATATATGCAGGAAGCATTGTGCTGAAGAGCTGACAATCTGTTTTGATGTTCCTGCAGCATACAATGTCGGTTTGCACTGTTGTGGAGCTGAGGTGTAAGTGTCAGCAATGTGTGCAATGTGTAGTGTAAATAGGCTGCGTGCGCGAGGGGAAGCTGTTAGTGTAGCTGGGTACTTCCGCATTGTGTAAGTTAGTGTTGTAAAATGGCGGCGAATGTGTATGTGGTACGCGGGTGTGGATGATTTAGCGTCCTTGCAAATGCTGTATGTTGTAGGTCATACAGGTTTTTGTAAAAGCCGTATTTGCTTTGTGGTATTTTAGGGTCCTGTAGCCTCGTTTTTCGTTATTTTCGGCTGCAATTTTTTCTCTCGCTTAGGGGATTTTCGAGTGTCTAAACTTTGTAAAATTGACAGAAATCGAGGTTTAAGCAGTGTTGCAGAGGTCCTGGGCGTCCCCCCTTGGTGTGGGTAAGGTTTTTATTTTATGTTTGCAGCTGTGCACGGGTTGTCCGTTTTTAAGGTCGTATTTTTGCGAGTCCAAAATGGATTTTTGGGGATTTGGGTTTTGCAAGCCCTCATTTTTTTTATTTTCTAAGTCCCACGGCTCGTATTTTTTTGTGTCCGTAGTTAGTCATTGCGTGTTTGTTTTTTAAACTCCCGCTTGTGTGATTGTTTGTAACGGGTTGTAAAGGCGCCGTAGAGCCTCCCCCTTCGCAAATGCGGCCCCTCGCTTTGCGATTGTCCAAATTTGCGGCTCATTGCAGCCGACGCGGGATCCTCTACCTCCGTAAATGCGGCCCGCGTTCATCTCCACCAGCGCAAGGAGCGCCTTTGGCGCTCCTTGCCAGCAACTGCGGCTATTGCTTTGCGAGCACGCAAGCGTTAGCAACAACCCATATTGCTGTCAACTATATATGTGATGATATTTCTATTGTTCCACGTGCTGGAGGGAGCATACACCACTAGTGGAAATTCTAGTATAAGAGATCCTGGGCTCAAGTTACAGGGAATGGGGAGGGTGGGCTTAGATTTTATTTTAGGAAGTATTACTGTCAAGAGGAGGGATCTGCTGGACCGGCCAATGAATGGATCCGCCCGGTTATGCGGGTTCTGTACATTGGTGCTAGGGATTTCCTGGAAGGAGGCTTTTTCAGGATCTGGGCAAGATGGAGGTTAGTGACTCTGTCCCAACTACTGAATAGGAAATGGTTTTAATGCCTCATGTGCCCTCTCAAGCACACAGCAATAAATAAAGAAGTATTAGGTATCCATAGTGTGAGGATGATGTTCTGCTCCCATTCCTCTGAGCTCATGAGCCAAAACAGCACTTAGTCTCATGCACAAAGCTAAACTTAAATTAGCCACTGCAACTGTTGTCATGGCAAACCGCAGCACTTCACTTCAAAATTCTCCCCTATCAAAACTGTCTTCCCAATCCCTTTTATGAAAGAGCATTACATACAGGTAATAACTCCCCTGCATAAGACGTAACTGTTATTGACTGAGAATACTTTTCCTTACCAGGAGTTTTTAAGACAATGTAACATTTTGCAAGATCATTGGATTGGACTGAGCAGAGAAGGTGATGGGAAGCCGTGGGTCTGGACAAACGGGACTTTATTTAATAACACGTGAGTTGGGTTATTGCACTTCTATGTAATTAGGATCTGTTTATAATACTTACTTTGTAGAACTCATCGTATCCAGTTACAGAAACTCTACATTGTGTAATGTTGTAGAGAAATACAAATATCCTTATATTTTTTTGTGTGTGTATATGTCTATATATATATATATATATATATAATCTCAGTGCCTTGCAGAAGTATTCACCCCCCTTGGCATTTTTTATGTTTTGTTGCCTCACAACCTGGAATTACCATGGATTGTTTGAGGATTTGCATAATTTAATTTACAGAACGTGCCGCCAAACTTTGAAGATGTTCTTTTATTTTTTTATTGTGACGAAACTCAAACAGGAAAAGTCACTGTGCATAACTATTCACCCCCTAAAGTCAATACTTTGTAGAGCCACCTTTTGCAGCAATCACAGCTCCAAGTCGCTTTGGATAAGTCTCTATGAGCTTGCCACATCTTACCACTGGGATTTTTGCCCGTTCCTCCTTGCAAAACTGCTCCAGCTCCTTCAAGTTGGATGGTTTGCCCTTGTTAACAGCAATCTTTATGTCTGACCACAGATTTCCTATTGGATTGAGGTCTGGGCTGTGACTAGGCCATTCCAACACATTTACATGTTTCCCCTTACACCCCCCAAGTGTTGCTTTAGCAGTGTTTTTGGGGTCATTGTCCTGCTGGAAGGTGAATCTCTGTCCTAGCCTCAAATCACGCACAGAGTGGTACAGGTTTTGCTCAAGAATATCCCTGTATTTAACACCATCCATCTATCCCTCAACTCTGACCAGTTTCCCAGTCCCAGCTGCTGGAAAACATCCCCACAACATAATGCTGCCACCACCATGTTTCACTGTGGGGATGGTGCTCTTTGGGTGATGTGATGTGTTGGGTTTGCGTTGTTTTTTTATTTTTTGTTACAAATACAAATTTAACATATAAAACATTACACACAATCTTCCCACATAATACATCATATAAATATAGTTTTGGTAATCAAAAAAAAGAGTAATATAGAAACATAATCAAGATAGTGAGTTAATTAACAAGCAACTTTTCCTAACATTCAAATCCCCCCTAAAATGTATTAAGTCTCATTATAATTTTTCATATATTGGTCTTGGTTCCAGATATTCCAATTAATAGATCTCTTTCTTTTGGGACCCCATACGTTATCTTCCTTCATCAACTCTCCATTATAATTTATTTTGTTAACCACTTCTTTCCAGAAAGGAATTGTCAATTTATTCCATTTAACTAATAATGATTTGATAATTAGTAATATATGTGATATCAATAGTTTATCTTTAGGGGATATTTTATCTAACTCTAGATGAAATAAGATTACTCCCAGGGTACACGGGCAATATATTCCTGACATTGAGGTTATAAGTCTGCAACATTCTTCCCCAAATTTTTTAATTATACAACATTCCCACCAAATGTGATGGGCGGTACGTTCTTTACCACAACCTTTCCAACATAATGGAGAGATTTGAGGATCTATCTTATTCATAATTACAGGGACTAGATACCATTTTTGCGTTGGCTTAAAGTATAGCTCCCTATATGTATTATTTATGGAGGATTTCCTTATTAACCTTAGAGCTCTAGACCAACCTTGGTCATCATAGATTAAATTAAAGTTACTTTCCCACTCTTTCATACTCTTTGAAATTGTAAATTTAATGGATTTTGTTCTTATTTTACTAATCTTTGAAATAAGATATGTGACTGGCCCTTTGATCAAAATTTCTTCAAATTCGTAATTTTTTTCCATTTTTTAGGGTACATATCCCTTTTGTTTTAAATTTTCCACCAGTGATCTATATTTCATCCATGAACAAATGTTTAAGCCATATTTACTATGGAGCTCCCCTTGTTTTATTAAGGATCCTTCTGGATATAGGTCAGAGATAAATTGTATTTTGCCTATCTTCATTAGATCCACTTCTAATTTATATGACTCTTCCCTTAGTTTATCTATAGGCGCAGACAAAGATGGAATATAAAATAGCTTCGATTTAATTACATTTTTCCCAATTTTTTTTATTAGAGACCTTATCCCTTCCTGTAGTCTATCCCAAATTCCATCCTCCTCAATTGTAAGATCTTCCTCAATTGTTTTCCAACAAGTTGTCCTATGTTGATTATTCATATTAATTATATGAGATAAAGCAATGTTTTCACATATTTCTTTTATATCAGGAGATCCAAGACCTCCTAGGTCAAATTTCTTATTAGCAATTATTTTTTTAACTCTCACTTTTTTATCTAAATATATAAATTTATCTATTGTTTTCTGCATGGATTTAATAATATAAACTGGTACTTTTTCTGGAAACATCGAAATAAATATGTAATTTTGGGAATTATACTCATTTTGACAATGGCAATTCTAGCCGACCAAGAGAATCGTATTGTACGCCAGTCATAGAGTAACATTCTGATTTGTTTGAATATTTCTAATATGTTATCTAATATTATTTTCTTATTGTAAAAACAAAATCTTATACCCAAATGTGTAATAAATTTAGAATGCCAATTAAATGTATGTGCTTCCTTTAATGTATTTAGTATTTCCATATTTAGACCTTTATGAATAATATCAGATTTCAAAGAGTTTATTCTAAAGTATGATACTCTACCAAAATCTGCCAAACGATGTTGTAAATTGGCACAAGAATTTATTGGATCCGTTAAAGTCACTATAATATCGTCCGCAAATAACATTGTTTTCTAATCATTATTGCCGACTTTTATTCCTTTAATATTTTCTGATGCCCTGTTTATTGCGGCTAGAGGCTCGATGAATAACAAAAATAGCAAAGGAGAAAGGGGACACCCTTGACGGGTCCCATTACTTATTGCAACTTTCTCTGTCTCAAAACTGTAGTCCTCGCATGTTTTATATTGCTTTTTTCCTTTAAAGTATATATTGTTAACTTTTTAGAGAATGCTGATACTATTATATCGCATTTTTTCAGGGTATTTTTTTTTTTCACATAATATTATCCTTGAGAATAATTGAGACAATGATGAGGATAGATGATTGTTTAATATAAAATGTTCACATGATTTACACGTTAATATCACATTAATTATGAAACACGGTAGAGTTCAGATATACTGGGAATATATATTTAATGCACTTTATATATGATATACTTAAGAATTAGAATGATATTTAAAAGATGAAGTCCAATATTTTCTTTTTTTTTTAAAGAAAAAAAAAGAGAAATTGATTTTCACAATTTTATAAATACTAGACCCACCTTATATAGAGAATGTTGTTTTATTAGTAAATGTTATAGGCACTTTATAAATCTGCACTTTAAATATATAGATCATTGATTAATTGGGAATTAATCTGATCTTAAAATATGGGAAATATAATGTTACATATTTTTATGTTTTTGGAATTAAGTAGATATGATAATATGATGAATACGTGGGTACCTAGTGGATGTAGCATGGGTTATATGAGGGAAGTAGAAAGGGAAAAAAAAGGAAAGGGTAAATAGATAAGAGGAAGGTGAAGGAAGAGGATAGGAAAACAAGTACAAACTAGGGAGAACATTAGAAGGGGAAAAAGGAAAACATGATCTTCCAACCATCCAGGAAGATTTCAAAACCTCCTAACATTTCCTAAAATCGGCATAAAGGCCCTAATATTAGAGTTGGACCTAAAATCAAGTCCAACACAGAATATGTTTAACAGGTGTATGAATGTGAGAATGAATGTGCTTCCCAATATTTAGAAGCATCTGAGAAAAACAACAAGAAAAATATGGTAGAAATACTAATGAGAAAAAAAGAAAACCTACTATACAAAATGAGGATCTCAAGATAGAAATATACAGTTTTAGTTGGAAAATTCATTGACCAAGAGGACTGATAGACCTTAAAATATACCAAAAGTAAAGTAGAAATTGTATAAGCGAGTAAAGATAATAAGTAAAGTCATTCAACTATGATTAAAATAATAACCCATAATGTACATGAATTGAATTCGCAAGCCAAGAGGAGAATTGCCTTCAATAATTATACAAAAATTAAAGCTGATGTCCTGTTACTACAAGAGACACATTGGAGCAAAGACTCATTACAAATGCATCCAACCGGAATTATAATATTAGGATCGTCTCGACATATAACAAAAAATCACGAGGAGTCTCAATTCTCCTTAGTTATAAGTTAAAAGTCTATGAAGAAGTATGAATCATAGATCCTCTAGGAAAATTTTTAATATGGTGTGGGTCTATTAATGAGAAACTTATGACAATAGTTAATCTATATTTGCCAAATGTCAACCAAATTAGATTTTCTGAAGAAGATACTCAAAGAAATAAAAAAATCAGAAAGGGCTTGATAATTATTGGAGGCGATTTTAATATGCTGATGGATCCTACAAAAGATGGAATTGGTAAATTGAAAAAAAATCTGAAAATCAGATCAATAAGATATCTAAAGAATTTATAAATGAAATATCTAATTACGACCTTTTGGATTTTTGGAGAATATTACATCCTTATGATAAGGACTATACACATTTTTCTAATCAATTTAATTCCTATTAAAGACTGGACTATTTTTTTCTGGATATATATACTGTAAGATTAGTTAAGGATATAGAAATTAGGGTAACACCTTTTCAGATCATTCTATGGTATATATTAATATAAAAGATCTTATTGAAAATAGAAATATAAAAAATTGAAGTTAGAATCTCTAAAGAACGAAACTAGGGAATTCTTTAAAATAAATAAAAATACAGTGGATTCAGCTACTACTCTCTGGTGTGCATATAAGTCTGTAAGAAGAGGGCTAATGATATCCCAAATGGCCAAAATTCATAAATCAAGGGGGAAACCTCTGAGACTCTTGTACATAGAATTAGAGAAACAGCAGAGAAAGAACAGATTGTTTCCCAGTGGATCTCTAAATTGAACTCTCAAATAAATACAATCTTACAACATCAGGCAGATTCTTTGGTTTGGAGATTTCATCGGTCCCACTTCCTACTGGGAAATAAAACAAGCAAATATCTGTCAAACAAATTAAAGAAGCAAAAAAATCTGAATAAAATTTTTAGTCTCAGGGGTATGGATAATACCATTTATACGCATCCAGATAAGATTGAAAAAATTATGATGGAATTTTATAGTTCACTATATAACCTTAATAGTAACCCAATATTTAAAAATCCTAGTACAGACGAAATTAACCAACTTTTGGGTAAAGTTAATCTCCCTAGACAAGATGAAGAGGATCAAAACTCATTAAATAAAGATATTACTCTAGATGAAATAGATGAGGTAATTAAAAAAGCAAAATCGAATAAAGCTCCAGGTCCAGATGGGTTTGACCATTTATATTATAAGTTTTTCTTAAAAGAAATTAGGGAACACTTGCAAGGTATGTTTAATGAGATTAAAAACACAGGGAATATAGTACCAGAATTAGCGGAGGCTAAAATAATCAACATTCTTAAACCTGTGAAAAACCTAGAGGAAGTTACAAGTTATCGTCCCATCTCCCTTATTAACATTGATTTAAAAACATATGCAAAAATCATGGCCATTAGGCTAAACTATATTATACCGAAACTAATACATCTAGATCAGTCAGGATTTGTTGGGGAGCATCAGACTCTTAATGGATTTGATGTTTATTGTCCAAAAGAAAGAACTCCCACACTGATCCTGTCACTCGATGCGGAGAAAGCATTTGACAGGTAAAGTTGGGAGTTTTTAGAGGCAGTGCTGTTGAAATTTGGCTTTGCCGACTTTGCATTAAAAACAATCAAAGCTTATATTGCTGGTCCAGACACAGCGTTTTCTTTGATGGCCGAAAAGTTAAATTTTAGTCTCATCAGACCAGAGCACCTTCCTCCATACATTTTGGAAGTCTTTTACATGCCTTTTCGCACACTCAAAATGTGCCATTTTGTTTTTTGCTGAAAGTAATGGCTTTCTTCTGGCCACTCTGCCATAAAGCCCAACTCTATGGAGCGTACGGCTTATTGTCGTCCTATGTACAGATACTCCAGTCTCTGCTGTGGAACTCCACAGCTCCTCCAGGGTTACCTTAGGTCTCTGCGCTGCCTCTCTGATTAATGCCCTCTTTGCCCGGTCCGTGAGTTTTGGTGGGTGGCCGTCTCTTGGCAGGTTTGCTGTTATGCCATGTTCTTTCCATTTGGTTATGATAGATTTGATCATGCTCCTGGGGATCATCAAAGATTTGGATATTTTTTTTATAACCTAACCCTGACTTGTACTTCTCAACAACATTGTCCCTTACTTGTTTGAAGAGTTCCTTGGTCTTCATGACAGTGTTTGGTTAGTGGTGCCTCTTGCTTAGGTGTGTATATGTAATGACAGATCATGTGACACTTAGATTGCATACAGGTGGACATCATTTCACTAATTATGTGACTTCTGAAGGTAATTGGTTGCACCAGAGCTTTTTATGGGCTTCATAACAAAGGGGGTGAATACATACGCACATGACAATTTTCTGTTTTCTATTTCCCCCCCCAAAAAAATGTACTGTATATATTTTTCTCATTTCACTTCACCAACTTAGACTATTGTGTTCTGATCCATCACATAAAATTCAGATTAACAAAACATTGAACTTAAGGCTGTAATGTAACAAAATAGGTAAAAAGTCAAGGGGGGGGGGGATACTTTTGCAAGGAACTATATATATACTAGCGAATTGACCGTCAAAAAAGGACGGCAATGAAATTGTAAGTGAGCTAATGCCGTTTTGTGTATAATAATGAAATATATAATACATTAATAAATGAATATACTTTACGTATTTTGAAGCATTGTGTTGAAGAGCTGGCAATCTGTTTTGATGTTGCTGAAGCATTAATGGTGTGGAGCTGCTGTGTAAGAGTGCTGAATATGTGCAGTGTAACACTGTGCGTGCGCGAGACCAAACCGTTAGCGTAGTTGTGTACTTCCGCATTAGCGTAAAATGGCGGGTAATGTGTGGTGTGCGTCTTGGTGGAATATCCGTAGGTCGTTTGTGGTATTTTGCGAGTTTCTTGTGGTGTTTTGCGTGTTTAGAGTGCTGTAGCCTCGTTTTCGTTTTGTCCGGCAGCCATTTTTTTCTCTCGCTTAGAGATTTTTTTTGTGTCTAAGCTCTTTTATTTTGAGTTAAATGAAGGTGTAAGTAGTTTTTTTGAGGTCCTGGGTGCTCCCTCTTGCTGTAGGTAAGTTTTTTATGTATGTGTTGTGTGTATTGATTGTGTTTTTATTTTTTTCATGTTCGCGAGTTGCGTCCGAGTGTTGCGAGGTCGTAATGTGTGGTAACGTGTCTCGTATGTTATTTGGGTTGCGAGGTAAAGTTTGCGAGGGTCATAGTTGGTATGTCGTGTTGTTTGGGTTGCGACGTAAAGTTTGCGACGGTTGCAGTTGCTGGCAAGGAGCGCCTTCGGCGCTCCATGCAGCAACTGAGGCCCTCGCACGCGGCCCTTGCTACGCAAGCCTGCAAGCGTTAGCAACAGCTCGTATGCTCACAACTATATATGATATATATATATATGTGATATATATATATGTGATATATATATCAACAGCAGCCATTTTGGATGATTTTTGTTGCTGACCCACATTTTAGGAAATAAATTGTTAAGAAAATGATCTGAAGACTCTATTTGTTTGGTATCATGACTGGGTTTCGGAGTAAAATGTGGCTTGTGGTTATAGTTTTTGCTACAACAGTAATTTATTTGTATTAATGTGTTTTATTATTGCTTTGGACAGAACACAATGCATGCAGATATGGAAAGGTGGACTCTTAATTTATTTATTCTGGGTACACACAAATAAGAAAAGCAGAAGCATGCTGTGTATTGATAGAAGACACTCATTGAGCTGTGTATGGTCCTTTAATGACCTGAGGGAAGAGGAGAGCTTGACTTCAGCTCTGTGCCAGGCCATAAGTGCAAGCCAGTGGTAGTATAATGAAATGATACCTCCTGCATGTCAGTGTGAGCAGAGGAGCAGGGTGGTGCAAACAGTGAACTTACCCATACACCCCTATGTCCTGTGTATTTTATCTGCAGTGTACACTATGTTGCATACTGCAAGCCTCCACCTCCTCCCCCCAAAAAGAAAATGTTTTCAGGACAAGGCTAAAGTAAGCAAGGGATATGTGAAAAAATAAATAAAATCCTATGTAAATGTATTGTTGTGCAAATGAGCTGTGAAATTAGACTCCCTCCACCGTGAAGTGCCTCTTAGGCGTCTGCCTAGTTGGCCTAATGACAAAATCTGCCGAGGTATACTCACATATATGTATCCTTATTCTTTCCCAACCTGCCTACCAATGGTGAGATTCCATCATCAATCCTCCATGTAAGGTGATCATATCTGGTGTAGCATTTGACCATGTGGAGGTCTGTCTATGGTCCTAGATCCACCTTTGGGTGACACTGCACTATCAGATTCATTCTGTCGGAGGGGAGGGGGTGAGAAGTATAATTATATGATAAAAAAATACTGTAATAAACATCCAGGAGGAATAGTTCTAGTGTTACTGATCTGAGTTTTCTTTGTTCTGTCCCCAGGTTTCCGATTGAAGGCGTCTCCTTGTGCGCTTTCTTAAATGGTGAACGTGTCACCAGCGCCTCGTGTTATGAGGACAGGAATTGGGTGTGCAGCAAGTTGGTCACAAAAGCCCAGCGGTCACATTTTTATTAGGAGACGCCATGAGACGATGCACACAGATATCTGCAGTTGCCCATGTGCCACAAGGAGGGTTTTGCGTCAGTATAGATACAACTTACCTCTTTGGGCAGTTGCCATCAGTCGCCCCTCTCCATGGGCTGCTCTATACCGAGGAGTCCCAATCAGGATGAAATATGTCAAAGCGAGTATGAGCGGGCAGAGCAGGAGACTGTCATAGCTGAGATGTCTCATATTGAGATCTATTTATATATAGTCATAAACTGAGAAACAACATCACTCCCTGATGTATAACAGATTCATAACGTTCTCTGTAGTCTCATTAACTGTAGGTTTAAACAAGAATCGCTGCCCCCATGTTTGGCTTGTAGTTTAGTATTTACCTGATAGGATAACTTTAAGTCAATACTCAGAGTAGCGCTCCACATACAGTGCGTATAGGGCAAGATCTCCGTGACCTATTTGCTGTTGAGTTCTTTCTCTGAAATGTGTCAGGCATTACAGGGGTTAATTCTTAATGAATACGGAACGTTTGTTGCTAGCAGTGATATAGTAACTCCTGGGTTGTGTTCCTTATGTATTCTTATAGCAGCAGACAGCCGAGGAGTCGCATGCGTGGGGGAGCGTGCTCCTTAACAATACACAGTCCATTATATCTGTCTAAATCTAGCTAACACCCCACAATAACCTCTAAATACTTCTCCTCATTATCTATACTTCTTATTGTCTATCCTTTTATTCCCAAGTCATTCTTTCCTGCAGTGATGTTGTCATTTTCTAAATAAACAGGTTTAAAGGTATATGCAAGTGATCTGGGTAATGAATGCATCTGATAGAGGAAATTTAGTAGTGTATGAAATTGTTTGCATGAAAAAAATACCAAAATAAATGTTTCAACAGTTTGTTGAATTTCTTGCTTTTGCAAACTGTTTTCTATCAATGTTGACACCCCCTGAAATTCCCAGGGTTAATTATCATACATAATAGATTTTATCTTTTTGGTCTGGGAATTGAGCTGCAGCTTTCCTTTAGATTTAAGTAATGAGAACAAGGTCTATGTCCTGTCATTCACTGATTTGTTTTACCTACATGCCAGCTGATACTTCCCCCAGCCCCAGTGACTTGCCCTGGCAAATCAAGTAATCAGGCAAAGCCACCGGATCACAAAGAAGAAGAGGCCATCCAGAAGTCCCTTCTCGAAGAGACCCATCATGGAGAGGAGTTACCAGACCAAGGAGAGTCGGAAAATGGTGCCAATACCACAGCTTCAGGAGAGCAACCCCAGCGGGTGCCATGGGCAGTACCAGCTGAAAATGTGTCCAGATTAAATGAGGTGCCGGACCATGCAATGCCAGAGAATCGGTGTTATACCTTCACCTGTAATATATTTTATTTACATCAACAGCAGATTGTGCTAGGGGTACAATATACACATACAACTTTACATATGCACATTGGTACCTAGGGAGGTGGACACATGAGATGGGGTCTGTTTAGTGGATAGACATTATAGGGAGAAAGCTGTGAGAGAACAGAATAGAGAGCCATGTTTGAGGTTAGTTATGGAGTTATGGAGGTCAGTGGTCTGCTTCTCTGAATAGGTGGGTTTTAGAGAATCTTTGAAGACTAGGAAATCATCTAATATAGCAAAGTAGGGAAATGAAAAATGGGGTCCGCTCTTGAGAAGTTCTGTAGAGTACAATGAAAGAGGTAATGGGCAGAGGAGGCAAGTCGGGGTGTATTTGGAGGAGTCGAGATGTAGGCAAGTGTAGTGCTGTTGTACAGCAATGGTTTTGTTGCTTTGCTAATTCGGGATACACCTGAGGGCAATACACGGACATGATGAGATGGAATAGGATCTCGCTGCTGGGACTCACACGGGATCCTGGGGCGGTGATGGGTGTATCTGAGATTGTTTTAAATAGGGATTTTAAATGAAAAAAATATATTCATATTTTTAGTAACTGGAGCAACTGTTGGCCGCCATCTGTCCTCTCACATAGACAGGTGCTGACCTTATAACTCAATTACCATATGTGAGTACTCATATTATTACTTTGGGGTTTACTCATTAGACTGTACCCCCCTTCCCCTTTTTCATAAGCCTGCTGTTTGATATACTTCAGTATATCTTTTATTACACACATTGTATATATATCTTATTCACATTTTTTCTCTAATAAAGTTTATTTTGTTTTTTTCTAGTAACTAGTTGCTACATATTTCAAAATAGAGTCTTAAGTGTTTTTTTAGTACACTGGACATAGACTCATAGGATCCAGAGTTACTGGGTACACACATTTGATATCATTATTTACTCTATTCCACTTAGAGATTTGTCCTTATTTTTTTCTTAAGAAACTTATAAAATAGGTATATATGGTCATAATTTACTAAAGAGAATATATAGTTCACCAGGTTGGCCACTAGATGTCCCTGAGTGTCCATTGATTACATTAGTTCTTAGTTCAAAACACTAAATTATTAAAAAATAAAAAAATAAAAATATTTTGATCCCAAAAATGTAAATGATAATAATATAGAAAATTACCTCACAAGCCTAATAGCCAGCTACTGTTATCCTTATAATAGTAGATATAGCCTCTACCTCACAAGACAATCCTGTTACTTATAATTATATATAAGACTGAATGATCTAGTAGTTACTGCACCACACTACACTTAAACACTACATATGGTTACTGGATCATTATTGAATAATCTATATTACCTTGTGGGAATAAAACTGGTTACCAATACACAATATGGGTCTAACTATACCATGCAAGTCTGTACAGGCCTAAACAGTACCTAAAAACCCACATTATACCATACAAGTCTATATAGGCCCAAACAGTACATAAAAATCCACATTATACCATGCAGGTCTATATTATTATTATTTTATTATTATTATAGTTTATTTGTAACGCGCCAACATATTCCGTAGCGCTGTACATAAGTCAAGTTACAGGCAATGACAAGTTAAAGATTCATACATTGCAAAGAGTGGATGGCCCTGTCTTTGAGCTTGGAATCCAGTGTCCATAGCGCTTTCCCTAAAGGATTGAAACTCGCAGACTTACAATCTAAAAGGTGTATGTGGTACAGTAGGGAGAGAGTAGTGCTGAGCATGTTAGGGAGGAAGGTTATAGGCTTCTTTAAAGAGGTGCGTTTTTATTGATGTTTTGAAGGATTTAAGGCAGGAGGATAGTCTGGTGAAGCGAGGCAAGAAGTTCCAGAGAATAGGGGCAGCGCGAGAAAAGTCCTGGAGGCGGGAGTGAGAGGAGGTTACAAGAGTGGTAGAAAGAAGAAGGTCGTTAGCAGAACGGAGAGGGCGTGTGGGGGAGTATTTGGAGATGAGAGATGTATGGGGGTGCGCTGTTGTTGAGGGCTTTATAAGTTAGGGTCAAGATTTTAAACTTTATTCTGGAGGCTAAGGGAAGCCAGTGAAGTGATTGACAAAGAGGAGCTGCCGATACTGAACGTTGTGTACTGAAGATGAGTCTGGCGGAGGCATTTATTATAGATTGAAGTGGGGAGAGGCGAGTGATGGGCAGGCCAACAAGCAGCGAGTTGCAATAGTCAAAACGAGAAATGATGAGAGAGTGTATTAGAATCTTAGTATTGTCTTGTGTAAGGTAATGGCGTATTTTGGATATGTTTTTTAGATGGAAAAGACAGGATTTGGTTAGAGACTGTATGTGTGGGATGAAAGAGAGGGCAGGGTCCAGTAGAACCCCGAGACAACGGGCTTGGGAGGTGGGAGTGATGATGGCGTTGTTGACAGAGAGAGATGTGAGGAATTGAAGCTGTGGTAGAGGGTGGGAAGATTAAGAGTTCAGTCTTAGACATGTTGAGTTTCAGATGGTGGGCGGACATCCAAGAGGATATACTAGAGAGGCAGTCGGAGACGTGTGCTAGAAGAGAGGGGAATAGATCTGGTGCTGAGAGATAGATTTGGGTGTCATCTGCATAAAGATGGTACTGGAACCCAAAAGAGTTTATTAGGGTGCCGAGTGAGGATGTGTAGATGGAGAAGAGGAGGGGGCCTAGGACTGATCCTTGGGGTACGCCAATAGACAGGGGGTGAGGAGAAGAAGATGTGCCGGAGAAGGAGACGCTAAATGATCGTTCTTGGAGGTATGATGAGAACCACAAGAGAGCAGTGTCTCGAATGCCGAGGGAGGAGAGAATGTGGAGTAGAATTGAATGGTCAACTGTGTCAAAGGAGGCAGAGAGATCCAGGAGAAGCAAAATAGAAAAGTGGCCTTTAGACTTCGCGGTGAGCAGGTCATTGGTGACTTTTATGAGGGCTGTCTCAGTGGAGTGTTGGGGCCGAAAGCCGCATTGGAAAGTGTCCAGAGGAGAGTTAGAGGAGATGAAACTGGTAAGGCGGTTATAGACGAGCCGCTCCAGCAGTTTGGAAGCCAGGGGAAGTAGAGAGATAGGGAGATAGTTATATGCAACGTCAGAATCGGAAGAGGGTTTATTGAGAGTGTGTGTAATTATGGCATGTTTTAGAGATGATGGAAACATGCCAGTGTTTAGGGAAAGGTTGAAGATATGTGTGAGAGCTGGGATTAGTGTAGTAGAGAGGGGAGGGATGAGCTGAGATGGAATAGGATCTGAAGGACAGGTGGTGAGGTGAGAGGATGATATTAGGATGGAGACTTCATCTTCTGTTGCAGGGGTAAAGTAGTCCAGAGTGGCTGTGGGAATGGAGGGGGGGGGGTAGATTGGGTGTTGTTGGTTAGTTGAGTTAGTTGAGAGAGTGAAGTGTGTGAGCCACGGTGAGAGGAGAGTTCATTGTGGATAGATTGAGTTTTATGTGTAAAATGGTTGGCAAAGTCTTCAGCCGTGAGACAGGAAGGGATGGGGGGAGGTGGTGGGCGGAGGAGAGTGTTGAAAGTGGCAAAAATACGTTTTGGGTTAGAGGACAGAGTTGATATTAGTGATGTAAAGTACTGCTGTTTAGCCAGGTTGAGGGCAGAGGAGTAGGAACGTAGCATAAACTTGTAGTGAAGGAAATCTGCTGCGGAGCGTGATTTCCTCCATAGTCGTTCAGCAGAGCACTTCTGAATGTAACGTGTGTGTGTAGTGTGCCATGGTTGTGGATGAGATTGAGGGCGTCTGCGTGTAGTTATGGGGGCAAGGGTGTCAAGAGTGGAAGAGAGAGTAGAGTTGTAGTGTGAGGTGGCAGTGTCAGGGCAGTTGAGGTTGGTGATAGTGCTGAGAAGAGGTTGGAGCACAGTGGAGAGTTGTGTAGGGTCGAGTCCTAGCAGGTTTCTGTGGGTTATTGTGGCTGGGTTGAACAAGAGTGATGGGAGGAAGAAGTGGTGAGGTTGAAGGTAAGGAGGTGATGGTCAGATAGAGGTAGAGGGTGGATGACTAGGTTGGAGGTATGGGTAATATTGGTAAAAATAAGGTCAAGAGAGTGTCCAGCATGGTGAGTTGAAGAATCTGTAAGTTGTGAGAGGCCGCGGGAAGAGGTGAGTGCAAGTAGTTTGGCGGCTGCTGAGGAGGTGGGGGTGTCAATGGCAATGTTGAAGTCGCCAAGTATCAGTGTGGGAATGTTGGAGGAAAGAAAGTGTGGGAGCCAGGCGGAAAATTGATCCAGAAATTGAGAGGTAGTACCTGGGGGGCGATAGATTACAGCAACACGTAGAGAGATAGGAGAGAAGAGGCGGATAGTATGAGCTTCAAAAGACGAAAATTGGAGGGATGGGACAGGGGGTATGAGGTGGAACATACAGCGAGAAGAAAGTAATACACCGACACCACCACCTTGTTTGTTCCCAGGTCTAGGTGTGTGACTGAGGTGAAAACCCCCATGCGAGAGTGCTGCAGGGGAGGCAGTATCAGAAGAGGAGAGCCAGGTTTCAGTAAGAGCCAGTAGATTGAGGGAGTTGGTAGTGAAAAAGTCGTGAGTGAAAGTGAGTTTATTGCAGATAGATTGTGCGTTCCAGAGAGCACAGGAGAAAGGAAGAGTGGAGGGTTTGTGACAAGTGATGGGTATCAAATTCTGTGTTTTTTTGGTGTTTTCTGCCCTTGGAGTAGAGCATGGCTGAAAGCAAGTAGAAATGAGGGACTACCTGGGTTAGGGGATATGTCTCCAGCAGCTAGCAGAAGGAGGAGTGAGAGCGAGAGAATATGGGAGTGGGACTTACAGTGATGTTTCTGCTTATGAGTGTTGGGGAGGGGATGAGATTGTGATTGGAAGAGAGAATAGCTAGTGGGAGCAGAGAAGAGGAGAGGAAAGCAAGGAAGGTGAGATGGTTATAGTATTGGTGGTGTGATATGGATAGGCTGCAAATGATAGTCTGAGAAAGAGGCAGTAGAAGATGGGGAGGAGAAAAAAGTGAGAGAGCATTTCGACACAGTGTGTAGGTAGTAGATGAGATAAAGGTGTGAGAGTAAAAGAAAAATTGTTAGTGACCGAGATGGGAGAGTAGCTGGGTTGTGTGTAATTATAAATGTATATATATATATATATATATATATGTTTGTTTGTTTTTGTATTAAATTAGTTGAATAATTTGAAGCAGGTGATGCTGAGTGAGCAGGTGTAAGTCAGATGAGTATCTATAAATTGAGACAACGCAAGGGTGGGCAGAGAAAGCAGTATATAGGCCCAAACAGAACCTAAAAATCCACATTATACCTTGCAAGTCTATATAGGCCCAAACAGTACCTACAAATCCATATTATACCATGCAAGTCTGTACAGGCCTAAACAGTACCTAAAAACCCACATTATACCATGCAAGTCTATTTAGGCCCAAACCATACCTAAACACCCACATTATACCATGCACCATACCTAAACACCCACATTATACATACACTTTGAGGAGTATGACGCTGATGTGCAAAAACAAAAGGCAGAAGAACTGATAGCCACTTGATGAGGAGCAGATGAAAGACCGTTATTTCAATCAAGATGGTCCCCGTGGATCTGTAAAAAGTAATCTCTATAATTTGTTGATGAGTTCAATTAGAGGTAAAGGTGAAATGGTACTTTCATTTGCAACAACTGGAATTGCAGCACTATTATTAGAAGGTGGCAGAACAGTGCATAGTGGATTTAAACTTCCAGTTCTAATTTTGTAAACATCTGTCTCAGATATTAGAATTACTTAATTTCAAGCAAATAATAAAAAAAAATGTAAGTTAATTATCATAGATGAGGCCACTATGATGTCATGCCATGCTCTGAAATGTATTGATCGTTTTGTTGCATGAAGTCATGGCTAATGATTCGCCATTTGGAGGAAAGGTGATATTGTTAGGTGACAATTTCAGACAAACCTTAACTGTTGTTGTCCATGGAAATAGAACAGACATAGTGGAAACATGTATAAAGTCAAGTCCACTATGGAAAGAATTTACACACCTCAGATTAGAGAATAACATGAGATCGGAAGGACAAAATGAATATGTTGATATGTCGATACAATGGAAGCAGTTGAACAAAGTATGACACTTCCTGAGTATAAAAAAAAAATTTTAACCACAGTTTTAAAGGGCTAGATATGATTGTGGAGAACAATCCATATACTCAAGCATCCAAAAAAAAATAGCTAAAGTAGAAACAGAAAAAAAGACCCATGCTCAAATAAATCATTTGCCAATACCAAGAGTAAATATGGTTCTTAAAAGAGATTGTCATTGTAATTAAAGACGTTACAATTTACCAACATTGAATGAGGTTGCCATTGTGTTTCAAAATGACGAGGGTGACCCACCATTTGAGCGGGATATTAGAATATATCCCAAAAATCCAGAACAACCTTTCATAAATCTACATATATTAAGTACTAATTTGGAACCAATGACATATCCAATTTTTTACCCAAACATTGAGCCAGAGTGGCAACCAAAATTGCAAATGCAAAGTTATCAGAATAGTAAAGTTTGTGTCAGAAACAATATTTCTATGCTGGAATATAAAGTGGCAAAAACTGCTATTCGTGATGAGTTTAATCCCATTTTATTTGGCAGGAAACTCACACAACAATGGATCATTGATTCATATTTACAAGTTGAAGCCAATAATCTAAATGTTATCAAATTTTAACACAATAAGATTTGTGTAGATCTATATTGTGGACTGATTGATTATGTAGCTGAATTGGCTACAAACAGAGGCATTCCAGCTGGCTGAGCCATCATTTTGCCATCTTCTTTCCAAGGATCTCCTCGCAATATGTGAGAAAATACAATGATGCATGGGCATCACTAAGTTTGTCAAACCAGATTTATTCATTATGTTTACATGTAATCCACAATGACCAGAGATAGTAGAAAACTTGAAACATGGACAAAGTGCTTCTGATAGACCAGATTTAGTAGCAAGAGTATTCAAAATCAAACTAACCGCATTAATCCATGACATCACCATTGCACACTTATTTGGAAAATGTCTGGCTTTTGTTTATACCATTGAATATTAAGAAAGAGGAGAGAGTGGATTCACTGATTAGTGCTGAACTTCCACATCCAGAAACATATTCTAAACTCTATGACATTGCATGATTCATGGTCTATGTGGAGATATTAATCCTCAATCACCATTTATGAAAAATAAGAAATGCACTAAAGAATTCCCAAAAGAATTTAGAGTGCAAACTTTTGCTACTTGTGATGGATATCCTTTGTATAAAAGAATAGAAGGGCAAAGTGAGGAATTGACTCTGCTGGGTTTTGAATCCTGGTCCCCCGGCTGCTGATCCTCTTCCCTACCACTGCGCCAGCCTGCCTTTGTGAAATTCCTGGAGATCTGATAACCTTGACTCTATTAGCAATAGCATCAGTGACGAAGTCTCTTCAGCTGTGTCTGGTCAGGTGTATGGTCCTTGGCCTATATAAGGCACTTCCTGTCAATCTACCTTGCCATATTATTGTGTTTCCTGATCCCTTCAATAAAGCTTGTTCCTGTTTCACCTACAAAGTTGCTGAATTGGATTATTGCTGACCTAGGCTGCTGGTCTCCAAAACCTTGTGATACCTATATCATTACAGGCAAACTGCATTAATTGGTGGTAAAGTTGTAGATAAAAGATATGTGGTTCCATACAATCCACAATTGCTGATTAAGTACAATGCACACATAAATGTGGAAGCTTGCACTTCATAAAATATGTGTACAAATACATTTACAAATGTATGATGCAGCAACTTTTGTTGTGCAAGGTGCACAAAACCAAGAAGAAAATCCTGTTTCATATGATGAACTTTCATCTTGTCTAGATGCACTCTATGTAAGTGCTCCTGAACTAATTTGCTGTGTATCGAAGACAATTAGTTTACTTTCATGCTGGAGATGAAAGAAATGTTCTGGCTCAAAATGAAAACAGAGAAACAACACTTACTTCATGGTTTCAATTAAATTCACAGGACACAGAGGCAAGAACATTTTTATACACTGATATTCCATATAATCATATCTTCCTAAATGGGGCATGTCAACAAAGAAAAAGAAGTGGAAATAAAATTATACCCAGATTGTATACTGTCAGTCCAAGAGACATTGAACGCTTTAGTTTTAAGATGACTACTTTTGAATGTTCCAGGTGCCCAAAGTTATGAACATTTACATAAGTCAATTACATAGTTTATGATCCATTTCAATTAGCTGCCAGACATCGAAACTTCTTGGCAGATGATACTGAATGGGAGAGATGTCTACAAGAAGCAGCACTATGTCAAATGCCAAAGCAGATGAGAGAACAGTTTGCATTCATTTGCATCTTTTGTAATGTACATTTAAATCAAATATGTGTGAAGACTTTTTGAAATTTTGCAATGAGTCCATAAGTGAATTAAAAGCATTAATGGAAATTCAAGAAGTCTTTCTTTCATGGGTTAAATTGTGCAAATTTAAATCTGCCAGATCCAGGACTGATTAATAAACTTTGAAGACTATGATGCTGATATTGAACAGTAAAAAACAGAGGAAACAAAAAGCAAGTTTAAATACATTGCCGTTAGAAGTATTTAACACCATAAAAAAAGCAATAGATGATGACATGCTCAAAGAGGGTTATTTCTATCTGGATGGACCTGGAGGCTCGGGGAAAACTTATCTATACAATTTACTGATGAGTTGCATTCGAGCTAAAGGTGAAATAGCACTGCCATTTGCAACTACTGGAATTGTGGCACTGTTGTTAGAAGGTGGGAGAACTGTGCATAGTGGCTTTAAACTGCCAGTTCCCATTTTGGTAACATCAGTGTCAGATATTAGAATGAAATCATTGCAAACTAAAAAAACTACAAAAAACTAAATTAATTATAATAGATGAAGCAACATTATGTCGTGTCATGCCCTGCAATGTATTGATAGTTTTTTGCGCAACATCATGGCTACAGATTTGCCTTTTTGGGGAAAGGTGATGTTGTTACGTGTAGATTTTAGGCAAACATTACCTGTGGTTGTCCATGGAAATCGGACACAAATTCTTGAAACATGTATAAAGGCAAGTCCACTATTTAAATATTTACACATCTTAAATTTAAAAAAAAATAGAGATCAGGGGGCCAAAATGAATTCAATGATCGGTTAATTAAGATTGGCGAAGGAAAAACACAGGTCTTAAATAATTTAACTGAAGATACTGTGGAAATACCACAGGAAATGATTTGTAAAGATTCACTAATATCACCTATATTCCAACATGGAATAATTTACAATGAAGAATCAGACCACAAAAAGTTATATTAACATCTAAAAATAAAGATGCATTGCATCTGAATAACGAAATCTTGAAATTAATCAATGTGACACAGAAAAATGATTACAGTGTAGATTCTGTTCTGGCTGATGACAAAGATAGTGATGTCAAGTTTACAACTGAATTTATCAATTCATTAACACCATCTGGAATGCCACCACATATTTTTACCGCTAATAATAGGGGACAATCGTCGTTTTACTGAGAAATATGAACCCAAAGAAAGGACTTGTTAATGGGACCAGATTAATTATGCAGGATTTAAGAGATCATTTTATACATGCAGAAATTCTGAATGGTACCCATAAAGGTGAACACATTTTTATACCAAGAATTGATTTGGCTCCAAGTGAGAGTGGTTTGCCTTTTGTCCTTCAAAGGAGAGAATTTCCCATCATCATGGCATTTGCTATGACCATTAATAGATCCCAAGGATAAACTTGTAAGTCCATTGGAGTATTTTTAGAGGAACCAGTATTTGCCCATGGACAACTCTATGTTGCATTTTGCCTCTGCAAAAATCCAGAAAACATTACATTTTTAGTGGAAATTTTTTTAGTGAGTTGTTAAATGAGTTGTTAAATGATGGGAGAGTTTTCACAAAAAATATAGTTTATTATGTTGTGCTGTAAGTTCAACAACAAAAGGAAAACAAAAAAAAACACAGGCAAACAAGACATTTACAATTAACATTGACAAACTTGAAAGTCTGTTGGACTCCTTTTTAGAATAACCACTATTTGACCAGAGACAACTTGATGTCCCACTTGCACTACACATTAACATTTAGAAGTGAACATTATTAAACAATGGAAAAGTGAAAGCCCTTAATGAGAGGCAGAGCTAGTATGAATGATACCTTTTGCATATCAGTGTACAGGAAAGGCAGAAGGGAGAGAGAGGCAGAAGGGAGGAATAGAGAGGGAGAATGGAGGGAGAGGGGAGAAAAGGTTTGCAAGGGGTTATAGGGCATTCCTATTTCTAGGTCAGAAGTCAGGTGTCTGGCAAATAGCGGAAGGTGGAGGCTCCAACGTCGGCTGCAATGAGCCGAAGGCTCAATGCAGGCCGCAAATGCGGTCCATTGCGAAGCCAGGGGCTGCATTTGTGGTGGAGGCTCAAAGGCGCCTCGCACGCGGTTACAAACACCCACACAAGCGGCACCATTACGACCTTGCAAACCCATGAGTAACCCTGTCACTCATGGGGGTCAATACAGACCCCCATAAGCACTTCATTAACCCCCTCACTCATGGGGGTCAATATAGACCCCCATACGCCAATTCATTAACCCTGTCACTCATGGGGGTCAATACAGACCCCCATAAGCCCTTTATTAACTGTGAGACTCATGGGGGTCAATATAGACCCCCATAAGTCCTTAATTAACTCTGTCACTCATGGTGGTCAATATAGACCCCCATAAGCCCCTTCATTATCCCTGTCACTCATGGGGGTCAATACAGACCCCCATAAGCCCTTCATTAACCCTGTCACTCATGGGAGTCAATACAGACCCCATAAGCACTTCATTAACCCCCTCACTCATGGGGGTCAATATAGACCCCCATAAGCCCTTCATTAACCTTGTCACTCATGGGGGTCAATACAGACCCCCATAAGCACTTCATTAACTGTGACACTCATGGGGGTCAATACAGACCCCCATAAGCACTTCATTAACCCCCTCACTCATGGGGGTCAATATAGACCCGCATTTGCCCTTAATTAACCCTGTCACTCATGGGGGTCAATACAGACCCCCATAAGCCCTTCATTAACATAGTCACTCATGGGGGTCAATACAGACCCCCATAAGCACTTCATTAACATCCTCACTCATGGGGGTCAATACAGACCCCCATAAACCCCTAATTAACCCTGTCACTCATGGGGTCAATACAGACCCCCATAATACATATAATTAACCCTGTCACTCATGGGGGTTAATAAAGACCCATGTAAGCCCATAAATAACCCTGGCACCCATGGGGGTCAATACAGACCCCCATAAACCCTTAATTAACCCTGTCACTCAGGAGGGTCAATACAGCCCCCCATAAGCACTTAATTAACCCTTTCACTCATGGGTGTCAATATAGACCCCCATAAGCCCTTTATTAACCTCCTCACTCATGGGGGTCAATACAGATCCCCATAAACCCCTAATTACCCTGTCACTCAGGGGGGTTCATACAGACCCTCATAAGCCTCTATTTAACCCCATCAGTCCCATAAGGGTATATTAAGACCAATATGGGCCTGTTACAACCCGACATTAACCACATAAGTGCCATGACGGTCCTTAAGGACCATCATGACACTAAGTATAAACACTACTCTGCACTATACCCCCCCCATAAAACCTTTAATATCAACTAAACACCCTCTACACTAATCTATTAATGCCTACACTACCTACCGACACTACCTACCTACCCCCTAATAACCCCCCCACCACTCTAATTACAGAAAATAAAAAAAATCTAGTCACAAAAAATAAAAAATCTACATTACATAAAATAAAAAAAGTAAATCACAAAAAAAAAATCGACATTACAGAAAATAAAAAATGAAGTCACAAAAAATAAAAAAAGGAACATTACATACATATACACCCCCTAACTATCTAAATAAATACCATAATCTAATATACATCCTATCTATATAATAAATATCACCCACTCTAATATACATCCCGCTATCTATCTAATATACATCCTATCTATCTAATATACATCCCCCAATCTATCTAAATAAATACCACAATCTAATATACAATGCATGCTATCTATATAAAACACATACCCCTAGCTAACATACAATAAATGCTATCTATATATAAAATAATCTAATTCTAACCTAAAATAAAATAATTAAGACCACTTACCTTTGCAGATGTCCCATCAGATCAGCCACCTAGGGAAACATTTTTTAAAAAATTAGTGCAACACATTTACAGTAAATAAATAAACATTATAAACATTATAAATATTCTACTCACCTTTCCAGCATGTACCGTCCTCCTTCTTTTCTTCTTCTCCGGTGCGGCCCCTGTTAAAAAAAAACATAACATTAGTACACATACATAAAACAAAATAAAATAAACAGAATCTACATTGTACTTACCTCCCGGCGATGTCTCCGGCCTCCTCCTCTTCTGCCCCGCCCCCGGACCCGCGCTCTAAAAAAAATATAACGGCATCCGCACTTGCGGACATCCCCAACGCTAATGAGCCTCCCAGAAACATTTCCGGAAGAAAATAGGCAATGGCGCCTTCTGATTGGTTGAAAACTCTATCTATCAAATTCACCCAATCAGGAGGCGCCAATGTGTGAGCCAATCAGAAAGGGATACACCCTAAAATCCCACTCTGATTGGATAATTCACCTGTCAATCTTTATTTAAACCAATCACAAGGCGCAGATGCCTTCAGCCAATCACAATGGAATACACCCCCATAGGGTGATTGGCTGGAGGCATCTGCACATTCTGATTGGTTGCACTGACAATAGCCAATCACAATGGGATACACCCCCACGTACTGATTGGCTAAAGGCATTTGCGCCTTCTCATTGGATGTTGTCAATGTCAATCAGTATTACAGCCAATGGGAAGGCACAGATGTCTTCAGCCGATCACCCCGTGGGGGTGTATCCCATTGTGATTCGCTAATGGCAATAAAGCCTTCGGATTGGTTCAAATAAAGATTAACAGGTGAGTTATCCAATCAGAGGGGGATTTTGGTGTGTATCCCTTTCTCATTGGCTCACAATTGGCGTCTTCTCATTGGCTGAATTTGATAGACAGCATTTTCAGCCAATCAGAAGTTGCTGATCTGAAGAAACATCTCAAAGGTAAGTGGTCTTAATTATTTTATTTTAGCTTAGAATTAGGGTTGCTATATAGAGATAGCATGTATTGTATATTAGATAGATTGGGGGATGTATAGTACAGATATAGGGCCTCATTCTATTACCGGCCGTAGGAGATGCGGGCCGCAGGGGCCGGCCGCAAGCTATTCTGCTATTCTATTCCCCTCCGGCCGGGGATTCCGGCAGGCTTGCGGCCGGCGCCTTGCTATCCCTTGCGGCCGCACGCGCCGCAGGAAAGCCTTTCATCTAAAACGGCCGCAAGAGTTTTGGCCGCAAGAAAAGCCTGGTTGCTATTCTATTGCTCCGGGAACCATCTCTGCAAGGCTAAAAGCGAGCCGCAGCTTACTTGCAGGAAAAAGGTCCCGCTAGCACCAATTAAGCACATTATAAAGCCAAAATAAAGCCATCCTGCACTCTGAGGAGACTAAAAAGTGATTGTAGGTGTTAGCAAAAATAGCACAACATTCCCCTACACTCAAATCCGTAAAAAACATATTTTTTAATTTATGTCAAAAATCCATGTAAAAAGTCCAGAGTGCTTGGAGCACCTCAGACCCTGCCACGCTGCAGCCGGAAAATAAACAGTTATTGTAAACTCGGATTTGGGCTGATGTGCAAGCTTAAGAGTGGGTTACTATTAATCCTCATGTCCCCAATATGATCCTTAGCATTTACAGAGCTTTACAGTGCTGTCTTGAATTTATTTTTGACTTTAAAGATTTCTGAGCTTACGGCCGGTTGCAAGATATACGGCCGGCCGTAAGAGGAGATCCTTGCAGCCTTGCGGCCATTTTACGGCCGATAATAGAATGAGGCCCATAGTATTTATTGTATATTAGATAGATAGGGGGATGTATATTAGATAGATAGGATGTATTTTAGAAAGATAGTATTGTATATTAGATAGATAGGGGGATGTATAGTACATAGATAGTATTTAATGTATATTAGATAGATAGGGGGATGTATATTAGATAGATAGGATGTATTTTAGATAGATAGTATTGTATATTAGATAGATAGGGGGATGTATATTAGATAGATAGGATGTATTGTATATTTATTTGTATTGTATTGTATGTATTATATGTATTTCCTATTCAGGTGTGTAATTGTTTTTTTTTTTTCTGTAGTGGGGGGGATTGTAATGTATTTTTTTATTTTCTGTAATGTTCCTTTTTTATTTTTTGTGACTTAGGTTTTTTTATTTTTTGTAATGTACATTTTTTATTTTTTCTGATTTAGTTTTTTTTATGTAATTTCGATTTTTTATTTTTGATGACTAGTTTTTTGCTTTCTGTAATTAGAGTGGTGGGGGGTGTTATAAGGGTGTAGGTAGATAGTGTAGGCGTTAATAGGTTAGTGTAGAGGGTGTTTAGTTGATATTTAATGTTTTATTGGGGGGGTATAGTGCAGAGGACCGTCATGGCACTTATGTGGTTAATGTTGGGTTGTAACAGGCCCATAATGGTCATAATATACCCTTATGGGACTGATTGGGTTAAATAGAGGCTTATGAGGGTCTGGATAGACCCCCATAAGTGACCTGGTTAAAATGGTGTAGTGCTTACACTTTGGGTCATGAGGGTCCTGGATGACCTTCATGGCACTTATAGTGTTATTACATGCGTTCATTACTGTGTTAGAGGGGTCTGTATAGTTGAGGCTCAAAGTACACTCACATTGTGTGACAAACAGCATTTCAACACTTTCTTTTATTGACCGTAATTTTTTGACGGGCAAGTCGGTAGTCACATATAATAGTTGCCAAACTGCGAGTTGTTGTCATACTTGCGAGCCTCGCAAGCCGTTGATGCAAAGAAGCCTTCCGAGCTCGGAGCACTTAGGCGAGCTTCGAAAAGCGAGGCGAGACGTTGATGCATTGAAACAAGCAGGACTTAGCCTGCAAGCAGTTGAGGAAAGCAGGACATAGAAAAAAAAATTCCGATCTCGGAATCTCGGGGGCAAAAAAAACAACCTTGCAAAAATACGACTTTACGCAAATCAAAAAACATGAAAAATAAATAAATAAATAAATAAAATTAAAAAAAAAACACTCACACACAGCACAAGGGGAAATGCCAGGACACCTGAGAGTGAGGTTGCATGCAAATTTAAGATGAATTTGCTGAGGTTCAGCAATCGAAAATTGTCTAAGCAAGAAAAAAAATGGCGGACGAAAAAAATTAAAACGGGGCTAAAGGAGACTGAGGCGCGCAAACCACCACCAGCCGCATACGAGTTAGCCAGGAATGACCTCGGAATCTCGGAAGCAAAAAAAAATTACCTTGCAAAAATACAAATTTAACGGCCGAAACGCAGAACTCGGAAAAGACGAAAAATAAGAAAAAAAAATTAAATAAAATTAAAAAACACTCACACACAGGACGGTGGCAATGCCAGGATGCCTGGAAGTTAGGTTGCACACAAAATTAAGCCAAATTTGCTGAATTTCGTCACTCAAAAATCGACGAAAAAAATGAAAACGAGGCTAAAGGAGCCCAAGGCGCGCAAATCAATGCCAGGCACGTACGAGTTAGCCAGGAACCGTAGAAGTTTCAAAATATACCATTACAACAAACGGAAAATGCTCACGAGCCAAGTAACACATAGAAAATAGCCGCCATTTTACAACAGTAACCTACACATAATAACATTACGATTCTGAAATGGCTCTTTACCCACCTAAACAAGCGGTTTGGCCTGGCACAAGCAGCTTATGTACACTGCACACTTGGCACATTGCTGAAACTTTCTCCTCAGGTGATCAACAGTCCAAATGTACATTTTCTGATGCAGGAAAATCCAAATAGATTGTTAGCTCTTCTGGATATTGATTGCTGCATATTAAATATAAATAGGTAAAGTATATTCATTTATTAATTCACTGCACTAAAAAAAATGTATATTTTACACTGTACTTATATATCTGTCTTCGCGATGAGCGCAGAAGGTGATCGTTGCAAAGCAGGAAACTTTAAGTACACGAGGGGAGAAGCCTGCAATGAGCGCCAAAGGCGCTCATTACAAGCCACGGGATGAGCCCCGAAGGAGCTCAGCGTGGAGGTCGTAATGAGCGCCAAGGGCCTCAGAGGAGCAAAAGCCTTACATTGTGTGGCAAACAGCATTGCCATGGCTTAAAAATGTATTACCGTAATTTTTTGACGGGCTATTCGCTAGTAGAAAATAAATAAACAAGCTAAAAAAGGAAGTTGTTTACATTAGTTGCTTTTAACATAACATTGAATTCCTTAATGTTAGCAATCAGATGTTTTAGAGTCCTAAATAAAATAGTTCATTGTGGGGTTCAGGGGCTCCCATTCTGGCCCCAAAATCAGTCCTGACAATATCCAAACAATACAAATCTCTATTCCTATTGCAGAAGCCCTAAGTACAAGAACAATACTATTTAAAATGCTAACACTATAAAGGATATACAGATGTCAAACTAAAACATATATTAGGAGAATCACATACTGTGAAATAGTGCAATTTTAGTTTGACTTTAATGGAAAACCTAAAAATACAAATCCAATTCTTTTTTTTCCATAATATCTAATACTATCCAGTATACATAAAATGGAAATAAAACAATGTAATAATACAAATGATATAATCAGTGGGAAACAACTCAAGAAAAATATACAAGAACCATAAGATGCTGTTGAAAAAAAATCCCTTCCTAGAATCAAAAAAAGATACCAAAACATACCATGCTTAGGTTCAGCTAATGTGTAACAGATGTATTTAATACATATAAATTATAAGACAACAGATGTGACACATAACAATGTGCTGATAAAGTCCTAATGATGTGAGGTGAGTGTTAATATGAGATAAGAAACCAATAGTTACTTAATGTGTGTTTTCTAAGTTCTGCGTGCCTGGCCTTGCCGAGCCTCGTTTTCATCGTGTTTCAGAATTTTGAAGTTTTTTCGGACGTCCTTTTTTTTTCTGCTTTGGCAATTTTCGATCTTTAAAAAAAGACAAAATATGCTTCAAATTAACTTGCAACCTCACTCACATGCTCCCTGGCTGTCCCCCTGTGCTGTGTATAAGTGTATAAATTGATTTGATGTATATTTGTGTGTTTTTGTAGGCTTTTCCAGTTTGGTGGTTCGGCCGTTAACAAATTATTTTTGCGAGCTCCACAGTCCATCTACGTTCTTCAGGTCCTAAGTCATACGGGTCGTAATTTTGCGTCCGTCGCAAAGTCTGGGGGCCTCGCAACGAGGTCTCATTGCAACTTAGTCCCACATGTCTCGGGATGAGCGCCAGCTAAGTCCCGCGAGGCTCGCAGTGCAATGTGCACCATTGGCGCGCATTGCAGCCTAAGTCCCACGTGCCTCAACTGATGAACCTCCTTCCTCTCTATCCTAATTACACCCCTAACCTGTTAACCCCTCCCCTACCTTCCTAACACCTACCCTAACCTATTAACATCTACACTACCTTCCTAACCCCCTATTAAACCCCCCACACCCACTAATTATGAAAAATAATGAAACATAGAATACACAAAATAAAAAAGCAGACCCCCAAAAGCCTCTATTTAACACCATCACTTATGGGGGTCTATACAGAACCTCATGAGAAGAATATTAACCTCCTCAGTCCCATAAGGGTCTATACAGACCGTTATAGGACACAAATGAACCCCAATATTAATACTATAAGTGCCATGAGGGTTCTTCAGGACCCTCATGATACTATGTATAAGCACTACCCTACACTACACTATTAGCCACCCCAATAAACCAATACATCTAAATTAACCTCATCTACGTAATAAATCCCCCTCTAATGAATAAACCCCCTCTAACTAATTAACACCATCTAAGTAATTCACCCTATTTAAACCTCACTGAACCCCATCTAGTCCTATGTAACTCTATCTACTCCTATTTAACCCCATCTAGACCTTTTTAACCCTATCTAGTCCTATATAACCCAATCTAGACCTATTTAACGCTGTTTAGTCATATGCAATCCTATCTAGTCCTATTTAAACCCATCTCTTATGGGGGTCTATACAGACCCCCATAAGCCTCTAATTAATCCCCTCAGTCCCATAAGGTTCTATACAGACCCTCGTGGGACACTGATTAACCCCATCAGTCCAATAGTGTTCTATATAGACCCCTATAGGACACTATTAACCTCTATCCTCTAACACTATAAGTGCCATGAGGGTCCTCCAGGACCCTCATGACACTAAGTAAAAACACTACACTACCCCTCCAATAAACCAATAAATCTAACTAATGAACCTCTCTCCTCTGTATCCTAAGTACACCCTCTACCCTCACCGATTAACCCCTCCCGCTACCTACCTAACACCTACACTAACCTATTAACACCTACAATACCTAACCCCCTATTAAACCCCCCCACACCCCACTAATTAGAAACAGGGTATATCCCATTGTGATTGGCTCCAAGCATCTGCACATTATGATTGGCTGATGTAACTGTCAATTAGATTGCAGCCAATCAGAAGCACAGATGCTTTCAGCGAATCACAATGGGATACACCCCAAGGAGGTGTACCCCATTCTGATTGGCTAAGGGAGATAGCGCCTTATGATTGTACTAGAAATGATTGACAGGTCCATAAGCCAATCAGAATGGGGTATACGGGTGTATCCCATTCTGATTAGCTCACACCTTGGTGTCTTCTGATTGGCTGAAATATGATTGACAGCATTTTCAGCCAATCAGGCGCCATTTCCAAATTTTTAGCGCATCAAGATTTTTTTACAGGGGCCCTGCCGGAGAAGACTAGAAGAAGGATGGGGGTTTGTGGAAAGGTAAATGTAATACTTAGAATGTCTTGTTTTATATGTTGTGTTTCATTTTGTTATTAATTGTAATGTTTATTTTTCTTGTAGGGGTGCTGGACCTGCGGCAATGAAGGATGGCCCTTATGCTAGGGACAAAGGCCAGAAAACAAAATTTAGGCATGGTAAGTGGCCTTATTTACCCTATTATAGGTTTAGTGAGGGGGCTGGTTGTAGGTGAGATTTAGGGTTTATTACTGTATGTAGTGAGGGGTATTCATGTATGTAGTTAGGGGTTAAATGTATGTAGATCTGTTTTGTAACTTAGGTTTATTTATTTTTGTAATATTCATTTTGTATTTTCTGTAGTGGTGCTGTTTGTTATTTTCTGTAGTGGTCCTTTTTTGTAATGTAGTTTTTTTTTTTATTGTTGCTTTTTTGTTTTGTGTATTCTAGGTTTTATTATTTTCCGTAATTAGTGGGTGTGGGGTGTTTAATAGGGGGTTAGGAAGGTAGTGTAGGTGTTTAATAGGTTAGGGTAGGTGTTAGGTAGGTATGGGAGGGGTTAATAGGTTAGGATAGAGAGTTCATTAGTTAGAGGGGGATGGTTTAGATTTATTAGGGGGAATAGTGTAGTGTTTGTACTTAGTGTCTTGAGGGTGCTGGAGGACCCTTGTGGCACTTATAGTGTTACTAGCGACTTGCCCATCAAAAATGACGGCAATAAAATTTGAAGTCTGGCAATGGTGTTTGCCACACATTGCAAGCCTCTCCCCCTCTAATTAACTGGCCTTGTGATGAGCGCCTTTGGCGCTCATTGCGAGCCTCTCCTCCCTTTACCTCTTACCCATCTACTTGACGGTAGGCTCTCAATGAGAGCCTCTCCCCCCCTCTACTTTACTGTCCCTTGTGTCTCATCCCCTCTCTCCCTCCCCTGTGTCTCATCCCCTCTCTCCCTCCCCTGTGTCTCTTCCCCCCTTTCCCTCCCACGTGTCCCCTTTTCCCTCTCTCCCTCCCCTCTCTTACTCCACTGTGTCCCCTTTCCCCTCTCTCCCTCCCCGGTGTCTCTTCCCTCCCGTTTCTTTTCCCTCCCTCTCCCTCCCATTTCTTTTCCCTCCCTCCTGTTTCTTTTCCCTCCCTCTCCCTCTCGTTTCTTTTCCCTCCCTCTCCCTCCAGTTTCTTTTCCCTCCCTCTCCCCCCAAGTTTCTTTTCCCTCCTCTTCCCCCCATCTCCCTTTCCTGTGTCTCTTCCACCCCTCTCCCTCCCGTTTCTCCTCCCCCTCTCCCTCCCCTGTTTCTCTTCCCCCCTCTTCCTTCCCATGTCTCTTCCACCGTGCTCTCCATTCCCTTGTCTCTTCCACCCCGCTTTCCCTCCAGTCTCTTCCACTTCACATCTCTGTCTGTCACTCCTTCCTGTCTGTCTCTCTGTCCCTTCCTCCTGTCAGTCTCTCTCTCTGTTGCTCCTTCCTGTGTATCTTTCGCCCTGTCCATCCTTCCTGTCTATCTCTCTGTCCCTCCCTCCTGTTCTCTGTCCCTCCTTCCTGTCTGTCTCTCTCTCTGTCTGTCCCTCATTCCTGTCTGTCTCTCTGTCCCTCCTCCCTGTCTCTCTCTCTGTTTCAATCCCTCCTGTCTCTCTGTCCCTCTCTCTCTGTCCCTCCTCTCTCTCTCTCTCGCTTTCTCTGTGTCCCGCCTGTCTCTCTCTGTCCCTCCTGTCTCTCTCTCTATCCCTCCTGTCTCTCTCTCTCTGTCCCTCTGTCCCTCCTGTCTCTCTCTCTGGCCCTCATCTCTCTCTCTGTCCCTTGCTCTGTCCCTCACCTCTCTCTCTGTCTCTTGCTCTGTCCCTGCTGTCTCTCTCTGTGCCCCCTGTCTCTCTCTGTGTCTCTCCTGTCTCTCTCTGTGTGTCCCTCCTGTCTCTCTCTGTCTCTGTCCCTCCTGTCTCTGTCCCTCCTGTCTCTCTCTCTGTGTCCCTACTGTCTCTCTCTCTCTGTGTCCCTCCTGTCTCTCTCTCTCTCTCTGTGTCCCTCCTGTCTCTCTCTCTCTGTGTCCTTCCTCTCTCTCTCTCTCTCTCTCTCTCTCTGTCCCTCCTGTCTCTCTCTCTCTCTCTCTCTGTGTCCCTCCTGTCTCTCTCTCTCTGTGTCCCTCCTGTCTCTCTCTCTCTGTGTCCCTCCTGTCTCTCTCTCTCTGTGTGTCCCTCCTGTCTCTCTCTCTCTGTCCCTCCTGTCTCTCTCTCTCTGTGTCCCTCATGTATCTCTCTCTCTCTCTCTGTGTCCCTCGTGTCTCTCTCTCTCTCTCTGTCCCTCATGTCTCTCTCTCTCTGTGTCCCTCATGTCTCTCTCTCTCTCTGTGTCCCTCATGTCTCTCTCTCTCTCTCTCTTTCCCTCATGTCTCTCTCTCTCTGTCTGTGTCCCTCATGTCTCTCTCTCTCTTTCTGTGTCCCTCATGTCTCTCTCTCTATCTGTGTCCCTCATGTCTCTCTCCCTCCTGTCTCTCTCTATCTGTGTCCCTCCTGTGTCTCTCTATCTGTGTCCCTCCTTTCTATCTGTCCCTGTTGTCTCTCTTTCCCTCCAGGCTGTCTCTCTCACCTCAGTCCCCAACATGTCCACCGGTCCCTCCCCAGGAAGGAGTTGAGAGCAGCCGGGGGAGGAGTCAAGAGCAGACATGGGAGGAGTCAAGAGCAGCCGGGGGAGAAGTTGAGAGCGACGGGGGAGGAGTTAAGAGCGTCAACCCGCAGCGCATTGTCCCCCCGGACAACTGATATATGTGGGCCGCTCATGCCAGCCACCGAGGCCCTCGCTTCGCGAGGGCCTCTGTTGCTGCCATGGGGCGCTCCATCCCAGCAACTGAGGCCCGCAGCCCTCGCTACGCGAGGTCCGCGGCTAGCGCTCCATGCCAGAAACCCTCAGGCCCTCAGTTGCTGGCATGAAGACATCACATATATAGTTGTGAGCAGGCGAGGGCCGCACGCTCACAACTATATATGTGATTATAGGGGTTAATAGTGACCTATAGGGGTCTATATATACACCTATTGGACTGATGGGGTTAATCAGTGTCCCATGAGGGTCTGTATAGACCCTTATGGGACTGAGGCGGTTAATTCGAGGCTTATGGGGTCTGTATAGACCCCCATGAGTGATGGGGTTAAATAGAGACTTTTGGAGGTCTGTATGTTAAATAGGACTACATAGGGTTACAAAGGTCTAGATGGGGTTCAGTGGTTAGTGATAGGGTGAGGTTTAAAAAGGGTTAATTACTTTGATGGGGTTAATTAGTTAGAGGGGGCTTTATAGATAGGGTTAAGTACTGGAAATGACACACACACCCAAAAGTCTCAGTACAATCTCTTTATTTGCAGGACGGCAAAAATGTATATACCTGACAGCAAAAAGGCATATCAGAGAAAGTTGCTATTTTAGCAGATACAGCTTGTGGATAGTCTAGCAAATCGGATCACAAGATGTTCTCGCAACATAGATAACAGAAGTCAGTGACTTTTCCAGTTCCTCAACACATAGAGAGTTTTTTTATTAACCCTTCATTCCCTTCTTAGATCACAAAGTGATCTTCATATAAAACATTATAAAAGCATAATAAAAATACAGTAAGCAGACTGGTTCTTAAAAATGTTCAAGACCTCTAAATGATCCAGTACAGGTGAAGTTCCTACAACATGGAGTTCTTTCATCACATGGAGTCATTTGCATTCTCGGATATTAAGTGGAAGTTAGTTTAAAATTCTTTGACACAAGGTCTTGCAAAATGCGACAAAAACACAGAAAGACAAGAGATGCTATGACACAGAGACAAATGATTAGTATTTTCTGGCCCAGATGTCCTAACCAGGAAATCATGTCTTCCCACTCACCCCCTTGAAAATGTTTAAGACGGTCTGATATGTCTCTGGTTTGTTCTATGTCATGAGTGATTATAGCAGAGTTATCATCAATATAAGAACTGCATACTAGAGCTTACACACCTCCTTTAGAGGCTAAAACATAATCTAAGGCCATTCTATTTTGCAAAGCGACCATTCTAATTTGTACTTGTTCCTGGTTCAATTTTTCAATTGCTGCAGCAGAGCTGTTTAAGGATTTCTGAACGAGTAAGGAGAGAGCGGATAATTAATCTTGTAGTCTCCCTGCCCCTAGACCAGGGGAGAGCATACCCATAACATCTAAGAATTTATCCCACCCGGTTCTTTCCTCTGTATCTCTCATATTTCTAATACGGCCGTTGGGGAGCGTAGTAGTATGATATATATATGAGACTACTTGTCCTAAGTTACAACTGCCAACCCAGTTAGGGGACGGCCATCGATAAGCATTTTTGCCACAGATAAAGGATACGTCTGGGGCGGGGGAAGGTGGCATAAGGTGGAAAAGATTTGATACAGATCTGTTATTGGTTGCGTCACAATTAGTGGTAAGATCCCATCGTCCGATTACCTGGCGTAAGAGAGAGAATAGGTAGTCAAAGCCAGGACCCTTGCAGTCCCAAGCTGAACAACTCTTATGTAAAGCAGAATGAGAAGAATTAGAGAGAGTCCTATTACAAATAATTGTGGTGTTGGTACAATTAGACCAACCAACAAGTTTTCCTTTCTCCTGGGCCCTAAAACAGTTATACCCCATGGTGGTATGAGTTAACATAAATGATATACTTTCATTATACTTTTATGGGAAATAGGTGCGTATGGTGCGTTGTTTCCATGTAAAGGTAAAAGGCATAGCTGATTGTACATAAGTGAAAAAAAATCCCATTTGTGGGGTTGTGTACTGCCATTGAACTACATATGGCTTTGTATAAAGTTTTCTGCTGGAAGACCAAATAAAGGCATTCCCATTTCCCCATGTGTAGAAACGTGTGCACAAACCCTATAGTTAGGGAGGTTAAAAGAGTGAGCATATCCTTGTAACATTGTGGAAAATGTATTGGGTTTTCCCAGGGGTGTTTTTTTATAAATTTGTCATTATTTATGGACCTTTTATTTCTGTGAAGTGAACTGGTGTTGGTGTGAGTGTCATTGTGTTTACCACAAACAGACTTCAATGGTCCTAGTTCTTCTGGGTCAAAATAAGGGAAAATAAATCAGGAGCATAATGGTCATTAACAGGAGAAAGTTCTTCCATGCATTTTGTGGATGCAGGAGTAAGTTTGACATTTTTATTATAGCTGTCTTGAATTGCTTTCACAGGGACTTTGTCACCTGCTTCACCCTTCTTTGGACACAGCTTCAGGCATGATGCGTGGATCCAGATGTCCTGTGAGTCCGTGAGTACGGCTGTTCTGGTCACCGCTACTACTGTGGTCCATGGTCCGAATGGGAAGCCTCCCTTCTTTGCTCTGTTCAGTTGTCGGACACAGACGAGGTCACCTGGCTGGAATGTATGTGTTGGTTCCTGTAAGGGTAAAGGAAAGCGAGAAGACACATCACCATAGATGCCATTCAATTTATCAATCAAATGTGGCACATATTGTTCTCTTATTAGATCAAGATCACCAGACATAATTACAAGTGAGCCTTTTACCCAAGGAGTTGGAAATGGTCTTCCCATTAGAATCTCAAAAGGGGACAATTTAGTAGACTTATTAGGAGTCATCCTAATTTCTGCTAGTATGGCAGGTAAATATTTCTGCCAGTTCACCCATGTACCTGCAGTTGCCTTTGTAGGTTTCTCTTTAATAGTGCGGTTCATTCTTTCCACTATGCCTGAACTCTGAGGATGGTAAGGAATATAGAATTTCCAGGTTATCTGCAGCCATTGTACCAGTTCCTTAATTACCACACTAATAAAGGCTGGTTCATTATCAGAGTTAATTTGCAGTCGGCATCCATATCTCAGTATTATCTCGGTAGTTAATATTTTAGCTACTATCTTAGCATCCTCTCTTTGTGTTACAAAGGCCTCAGGCCAACGTGAGAACTGGTCTACTATCACCAAAAGATACAATTGCTTTGATCCTATCTTTGGGATATGAGTAAAGTCGATTTGTAATTGGGTGAATGGGCCTGCGGGTGGAGGCAAATGATCATGTAATGCTTTGTTAGGTACTGCAGAGTTATTCTGTAGACACTGTATACATCTTTGTATGTATGTCTGACAGTGTAATTTAAAATTTCTGATGCAAAATGATAGTTGCAGCTGCTGCATGGTTGCTTTAATTTCTTTGTGTCCTATCCCATGTGCCTGTCCTATAAATATTGGGGGGGCTACTCTCAGGTTTCCCTATCTTCCCCTCTTTTGAGAAAAGGCCATTTATATCCTTTTCTAAACTTTGTGATGGCCAGTGTGATAAATCATCAGGTGTGGCAAAACCTTACAGCCGGCGGACTGTTCCCGGCGAACATATGCGATGTTCGATCCGCCCCCTATACTTTATCATTGAGCAAACTTTGACCCTGCAACTCACAGTCAGCAGACACATTCCAGCCAATCAGCATCATACCCTGCCTTCCAAACCCTTCTACCTCATGGACAGCAGCCATTTTGGAATCATAACTAACTTGCAGTCTTACTGAGAGGAGGGAGAGTGTAGGTGATACTGCATCAATAGGGAAAACTATAGCTAGGCTACTGTACACAGTGTGCAATACAGTCCTGAAGGACTCTTTTGATCTCTGCTGCAAGGAGCCCCCTGTGTCTCTTCCCCCCCTTATCATCATCCTCCCCTCACCTTAGCACCCAACCCTAACACCCCTCACACTGATCCATAACACCCATCAACCTAACACCTAACCCTAACACCCCTCACCCTTATCCCTAAGACCTAACACCCCTCACACTTATTCCTAACATGGCTCACCCTAACACCCCTTACACTTATCCTTAACACCCCTCACCCTAACACCTAACCCTAATACCACCTCACACTTATCCCTAACAGCCCTTACCCTAACACCTGACCCTAACATCCCTTACCCTAACACCCATCACACTTATCCATAACACCCCTCACACTAACACCTAACCCTAACACCCCTCACACTTATCCCTAACACCCCTAACCCTAACACCCCTCACACTTATCCATAACACCCATCAACCTAACACCTAACCCTAATACCCCCTCACACTTATCCCTAACAGCCCTTACCCTAACACCTAACCCTAACATCCCTTACCCTAACACCCCTCACACTTATCCCTAACACCCCTTACCCTAACCCTAACACCCCTCACACTTATCCATAACACCCATCGACCTATCACCTAACCCTAATACCCCCTCACACTTATCCCTAACAGCACTTACCCTAACACCTAACCCTAACATCCCTTACCCTAACACCCATCACACTTATCCCTAACACCCCTTACCCTAACCCTAACACCCCTCACACTTATCCATAACACCCATCAACCTAACACCTAACCCTAACATTCTCACACTTATCCCTAAGACCTAACACCCCTCACACTTATTCCTAACATGCCTCACCCCAACACCCCTTACACTTATCCCTAACACCCCTCACCCTAACACCCCTCACACTTAGCCCTAACACCCCTCATGCTAACACCTAACCCCCTCACCCTTATCCCTAACACTGCTTACCCTAACACCCCTCACACTTATCCTTGTGTCTCTTCCCCCCCTTATCATCAAGGGAGGGGGGAGGATAATGAGGGAGGGGGAAGAGACACAGGGGAGGATGATGAGGGAGGGGGGAAACAGACACAGGGGAGGATGATGATGGAGGGGGGAAGAGACACATGGGAGGATGATGAGGGAGGGGGTAAAGAGATACAGGGGAGGATGATGAGGGAGGGGGTAAAGAGACACAGGGGAAGATGATGAGGGAGGTGGAAAAGAGACACAGGGGAGGATGATGATGGAGGGGGGAAAGAGACACAGGGGAGGATGATGATGGAGGGGGGAAGAGACACAGGGGAGGATGATGAGGGAGGGGGTAAAGAGATACAGGGGAGGATGATGAGGGAGGTGGGAGGATGATGAGGGAGGGGGGATGAGACACAGGGGAGGGTGATGAGGAAGGGGGGAAAGAGACACAGGGGAGGATGATGAGGGAGGGGGTAAAGAGATACAGGGGAGGATGATGATGGAGGGGGATGTTAGGTTATTTATGCCCTTTATGGATTAAAACCAGACTCTGCATCAACTATGTAATTTTCCATGGGAGTTTTGCCATGGATCCCCCTCCGGCATGCCACAGTCCAGGTGTTAGTCCCGTAGAAACAACTTTCCCATCACTATTGTGGCCAGAAAGAGTCCCTGTGGGTTTTAAAATCCGCCTGCCCATTGAAGTCTATGGCGGTTCGCCGGGTTCGCCAGTTCGCGAACATTTGCGGCGGTTTGCGTTCGCGGTTCGCGAACCGAAAATTTTATGTTCGCGACATCACTACTTGCAATTCATAGAAAAGAAGGTCAGAGGGATAGGATGGGGGCTGAAGCACAGGGAAAGTGGGGGTAAGGGAAAGTGGCATAAGTGCAGCTTCTTTGGCTACTTGGGCAGCTAAAGCATTACCTTTAGAAACAAAGTCATTGCGATTAGTGTGTGCACGGCAGTGGGTAATGGTAGTATGGTTAAGCAATATGTACTAATTTACACTGAGGAGTTGTGCAGTCATGTGTTGTGTAGTTAGATTCATAAATGTATTGTAACGCTTGGTGGCTAGTATGTAGAATGGTAGACTGTCCCAAAGTGATAGTATTAGCTGTCTCTACTGCCATAGCGCAAGCAGCTAATACTCGGAGACTACTTTGGAAAAAAATGCTACGGGACGCATACTACCTACGTGATCTTGGGGAAAGATCGCGGCCTGGTTTTACAACTGTTCTGGGCATACAGGTGTAATGGTTTACAATAATCAGGTAGCCCTAAAGTGGGGGCCTGCACAATGCTAACCTTTAAGGTCACGTAAGTTTGTCCATGTCTGGAGTCCACTGAATATGCTCTGGGCTGTCCCCCTTAACAGCCGCCCATTAAATGGAGTCATAATGTGAGCACTCATGGATCCATTGTTGCCAATAATTGATCATGCTGAGAAAGGAAAGCATTTCTTTTTTAATTTGTGGTTTGGTTATTCTCTGGATAGCCTCAATGCGTTTTGAGCTAACAGAGCGTGTGCCATGTGACAGAGTAAAACCCAAATATTTAACATGTGTTGCTCCATTTGTTTTTTGTGTTTAGCTACCTTGTGACCTTCAGCTGCTAGATGCTTTGGCAAACTGAGTGAATCTTGTTTATTGGCTTCCCAGTTAGGACTACACAACAGTAGGTCATTGACTTACTGAAGGAGGACAGAGCCATGGCTCGGGGTCCATGACCGCAAGGTATGTTGGAGCACCAGCGAGTAGGCAGCCGGCGAGTCCACGTAGCCTTGGGGAAGACGGGTCCAGGCTAGTTGGCGCCCATCAAAAGTAAAAGCCATAAGTAGTTGTGTCTCAGTGTCCAATGGGACCAAAAATAATGTGTTTGATAAATCAATAACAATAAATATAGTAGCACCATGAGGATTAGCCATAATGATGGCTGTGATATTGGGGGCAATTGGGATAACTAGATCATTAATTGCCCTTAAATCCTGGACAAATCTGAAGTCATTTTGACTAATGGAAGGGACGTGAGTCCAATTCCATCCTCTGTATCAAAGTCTAAAAGTCTGTCAATGATAAGTCGGATGTCAGTCTGAGTCATGCCTTGACAAATTCGCTTCAGATACATCATACATGCAGAAGGCTTAGTTTGGGGGTTAGGGCTTTCATAACTAGTTTGTCACCTACAGTTAAGAAAGGATAAGTTCCTTTCTACAAACTTACAGCCTTATTAAATTAGATCCTCAGCATCTGACTGCTCTGAGTCACTGGAGCCTCCCCTACCATCGTAGTCGTTTTTATTCTGTACTTAATATGGGGAGGCTGCAGGGGTCCCGATGGGGGCCCCCAGCACTGGTTAATTTTAGGTGCCGCTGGGGGTACTTACGGTACCCATACGGCCAGGATTGCACAATAGTGGGCTGCTGGCCATTTAATGATCCGCGGTGGGAAATTTTAATTTTAAATGCTGTGGGGTTTCATGATCGGGTCCTGCGCTCAATGGGTTAATATGGGGACACTGCGGGGGTCCTGATGGGGACCCCTAGCATAGGGGGGTTGATTTTATGTGCTTGTGTTGGCAGGGCTTGTGTTTTTTAGGCAAAAATGGTTCAGTGCATACCTTGTGTACTCACCTGCAGGGGCTCCTCCACTTCACTGCCTAGTGGCTCCAAAAAGGTAGATACAGCCCTGGTGACAGTCACTCATATATCACAATATATTCTCAAACACTTTCTGGGACATTTACCCCTTATAACACATAGTAACTCTTTTTGACAGATATGATGTCACATATACAGTTGTATAACAGCTGAGAGTCAGAGACATTCTGCATCATATTGGATCCAGCCTCTAATCTTCCACAGTCGATTTGCAGATAGGCAGCTTCCCATCACCTATAATAGTTTCAGTAGTGTGTAACGCTCCAGACCGGGCGCATGCGCACTATGGAAACCATTGTAGGCGATGAGCAGAGTGTGGTGTTAGAGGCGCATGCGCACTGCCCTCCAATGCATTGAGCTCTGGGGGGAGGAGGAGGGGAGAAGGTGTAGCGGAACCCATCACTGTTTTACCCTGTTTTATGATTATTATGGTTAAAATATGATCCTACAATATGTATGCTGGTTTATGCTCTGCAGAATATTAGCCAGACTTTTGCAGACCTAGGCTAATAGATAATCCTATTACAGAGATTCAAGAGATAAGAAAGTTGTAAAGGATCCTTGCATTTTCCAAAGTGTTTTCATTCTCAGATAAGAACAAAGAAGTGTAATTGAATCAATGTCTGATTGTATCAAAGACCCACCTATTGTTCTCTTTATGTGTATTGTGTCGCCAAATATGGGCATGTGTATTGCCTGTGGGAAGAGATGGGTATAAGTATTTCTGCAATAACAAAATAAAGTCAGTATTCATTTGACTCCCAAATTGTGTGTCGTCCAATATGGGAGGTCGGGGATGGTGAAACTGTAGTGCCTCATGGGTATTTTATCGTATACCAGCGGAGATATTGGACTGCGTGTTCCTGCTCCGTTACATTTGGTGGCAGTGGTGGGATTGTTCCCACGGTCAGAAGGACAGCTACAGGAGACACCATTCCGTGGAGTACAAATTGAGGGCAACGCTAGTATCCGTACAGCGCCCTTGGCTACAGCAGGATGGAACCGGCTATTTTTCGGACAGCGTTCCATCATAAGGAGGAGGAGGAGGCGGCCGCAGACTACAGGGAAACAGACAGAAAGGAACTCTGGTATGATGCCCTGGAAGATGCCCAATGGCGGCGAGGTGAGAGTCTCCCCAGTGATGAGCAGCGGCTACAGAAGCGTGTGGCGATGCGGATGTATCTATTGGGAGAGCAGCCCCTGGATGAGAGGGTGACAAGACTAGAGACCCTGGTATGGCGAGAGCTCTGGCTAGACAACGCATACCAGGCCCTCTGGTGGCATACCGTTCGACTTACCCCCTGGACGGCTGAACACGACTTACCGGAGGGGGATGATTATGATGGCCAAGGGTTTATTATGGGATGCCTTGGAGGACGATATTGATCTTGGCAGCACGGAGGGGTCTAGGTTTTGGGACATCTACGACTACCGGATGGGCATGTATGTCTGGGATGACGAAGGCGAGGTGAGCAAAGACATGACCCACCTGGTAACGAGAGAGTGGGAGCTGGAGCAGGACTACCAACACCTGCTCAGCCTTGTGCAGCCCCAACCTACTCGACAAGCAGAACCAGACTTCATTGACTGGTCCTGGGATGACCTCCAGATGGCAGGTAGAGATGGGACCGAGGTCTCTCTACCGGCCCTACAGAGGGCAGAAGGTGTCGTCCTTCCCCCCCCAGCGGCAGTGTGAACCCCAGGGGGCAGAAGGTGTCGTCCTTCCCCCCCAGCAGCAGTGTGAACCCCAGGGGGCAGAAGGTGTCGTCCTTCCCTCCCAGCGGCAGTGTGAACCCCAGGGGGCAGAAGGTGTCGTCTTTCCCCCCCAGCGGCAGTGTGAACCCCAGGGGGCAGAAGGTGTCGTCCTCCCACCCCAGCGGCAGTGTGTACCCCAGGGAGCCGAAGGTGTCGTCCTTCCTCCCCAGCGGCAGTGTGTTCCCCAGGGAGCTGAAGGTGTCGTCCTTCCCCCCCAGCGGCAGTGTGTACCCCAGGGAGCTGAAGGTGTTGTCCTTCCTCCCCAGCGGCAGTGTGTACCCCAGGGAGCAGAAGGTGCCGTCCTTTCTCCCCAGCGGCAGTGTGTACCCCAGGGGCCCGAAGGTGTCGTCCTTCCCCCCCAGCGGCAGTGTGTACCCCAGGGAGCTGAAGGTGTCGTCCTTCCTCCCCAGCGGCAGTGTGTACCCCAGGGAGCAGAAGGTGCCGTCCTTTCTCCCCAGCGGCAGTGTGTACCCCAGGGAGCTGAAGGTGTCGTCCTTCCTCCCCAGCGACAGTGTGTACCCCAGGGAGCAGAAGGTGCCGTCCTTCCTCCCCAGCGGCAGTGTGAACCCCAGGGGGCAGAAGGGGGCGTCCTTCCCCCCCAGCGGCAGTGTGAACCACAGGGGGCAGAAGGTGTCGTCCTTCCCCCCCAGCGGCCGTGTGAACCCCAGGGGGCAGAAGGTGTAGTCCTTCCTCCCCAGCAGCAGTGTGAACCCCAGGGGGCAGAAGGTGTCATCCTTCCCACCCAGCGGCAGTGTGAACCCCAGGGAGCTGAAGATGTCGCCCTCTCCCCCCAGCGACAGCTTACCCTAACAAGGGGAGACACCAATCCCCCAGACGGCGCAGATGGGACCAGGGTCTCTGTGCCTGACCTACCTGGATGCTGGACAGCATGTCCAGATCCCCAACTACTCTCACTGGGACAACCGGAGGAGGGGGTAAGTACAAATTCCCCTCCCCAGCTAACTCCTAATGTGGCTCCAGGGTTAACAGAGGAAATGTTAACCCCCACTGACCCCCACCTTTCCCTGGCTACTGAGCCGGAATACGTCCCAAGTACCCCAGCAGAAGAGCTGACAGCGGGGCAGAGTGCAGTTGGCCTCTGCACTCCCTTTGTCCCTTGTACAGAGCAGGATGTCCTGCAGGTTATACCAGCAGAAGAGCTGGCATCAGGGCAGAGTGCCGCTGGCCTCTGCCCCTCAAGTCCCCTCAGCGTGTTGCCCCATCACCACAGCAAAATATCCAGGTACCTGGTTAGACTTCCCCCCAAAGGAGAGATGTGTGACGAAGTGCCCTTCGCCACTTTGGCTTGGAGAGGACTGTTTGCCAGCCTCCTGCCCTGCGACTATGGCCCTGGGACATATTGCCCTTTAAACACAGTATTCGGCCATACCAGAGTGTATGTCACTCATTCTGGCCCTTTACATACAGGTGGGTCATTCTGTACTTGCCATGTGGGAGCGGTGATACCCCAGATAGCTATGCCATGGAGCCCATTCATATGATGAAAGACTATGGGAAAGACTTTAGCTACTTGGCAATTGAACTGTGTGAAGAGGATCTGAGCGCTATTCGGTAGTTTTGTGCGCTCAGATCCCAGCTATCTGGGGATATGGGAAATGTGAGTAAATGTGAATTGCAGTCATGCTGATGGGTTGTCAAACTAGAGAATTGACCAACAAATACTTTTGTCCGGACATCCCCAGGCCGATCCGTTGGGATCAGACCGTGTATGCCGGCTTATGGTCACGGGGGAGGTGTGTAGCGGAACCCATCACTGTTTTACCCTGTTTTATGATTATTATGGTTAAAATATGATCCTACAATATGTATGCTGGTTTATGCTCTGCAGAATATTAACCAGACTTTTGCAGACCTAGGCTAATAGATAATCCTATTACAGAGATTCAAGATATAAGAAAGTTGTAAAGGATCCTTGCATTTTCCAAAGTGTTTTCATTCTCAGATAAGAACAAAGAAGTGTAATTGAATCAATGTCTGATTGTATCAAAGTTGCCAGGGAGGTGTGACCCACCTATTGTTCTCTTTATGTGTATTGTGTCGCCAAATATGGGCATGTGTATTGCCTGTGGGAAGAGATGGGTATAAGTATTTCTGCAATAACAAAATAAAGTCAGTATTCATTTGACTCCCAAATTGTGTGTCGTCCAATATGGGAGGTCGGGGATGGTGAAACTGTAGTGCCTCTTGGGTATTTTATCGTATACCAGCGGAGATATTGGACTGCGTGTTCCTGCTCCGTTACAGAAGGAAAGAGGGAAGGGAGGGAAGAGGAGAGCAAGACACAGGAGAGGGAAAGAGAGAGGGAAAGAGACACAGGGGAGAGAGGGAGAGGAGGAAAGAGACACAGGGAAGGAAGGGAGAAGAAGAAAGAGACTAAGGGGAGGGAGAGGGGAAAAGAGAAACAGGGGAGGGAGGGAAAGACACAGGGGAGGTGGGAGAGACACAGGGGAGGGAGGAGTGGGGAGAGAGACACAGGGGAGGGGAGCAAGACACAGGGGAAGGGGGAAGAGACACAGGGGAGGGAAAGAGAGAGGGAAAGAGACACAGGGGAGAGAGGGAGAGGAGGAAAGAGACACAGGGAAGGAAGGGAGAAGAAGAAAGAGACACAGGGGAGAGAGTGAGAGGGGAAAGAGACACAGGGGAGGGAGGGAGAAGAAGAAAGAGACTAAGGGAGGGAGAGGGGAAAAGAGAAACAGGGGAGGGAGGGAAAGCCACAGGGGAGATGGGAGAGACACAGGGGAGGGAGGAGTGGGGAGAGAGACACAGGGGAGGGGGAAGAGACACAGGGGAAGGGGGAAGAGACACAGGGGAGGGAGGGGAGCAACATGGGCAGAAGAGACATGGGGAAGAGACATGGGGGAAAATAGATGTGGGGGGAAAGAGATACAGGGGAGAGGGGAAAGAGACACAGGGGACGGAGTGGAGAAAAGAGACACAGGGGAGTGAGAGCAGAAAGAGACACAATAAATATTATCTCATCCTTTTTTATGGAAAGTTACTAGTAGGTAAATATTACCCAAGAACGATGGTATCACTGTCAGTTGTACATTACCTAGAACTGGTGGCCAGTACAGAACAATGGTGTCATAATCACACTATGTACTGAATAACTGGACTCTACAACACAACACCATGGCCCTGGTTGGAAATGTTACACTAAAGAGATTCACCCATAACAATTCTTAGTTTTATCCCACACCAATGTCAGTGGATTATCCTCAGTTCTTGACTCCTTCCAGTTTCTTTGAAGTTCAAGAAATATACGCTTGATTGTGAAGTACATAATAAAATAACAATATTAGCGGTGTGTAATAGAAGAATCTCGATTTTTGAAGACCTTGTTTATGAATATAGGAATAAATGTGGTGCTTGTTACAACACTTCTGAGAGATTTATCATGAGGGTGTGTTTTTAATCTCTTAATGGTTGGAGGGTAGAAGAGGAGAAAATGTTTATTTTTAAATACTTGGATCAGATGACACCACACTCCTTCCCCGTTACAGTCCCAGAACCAGGATATAGATGCAACCACAGCTTACCAGCAAACTCTCCTCTCACATATGCACCTCCACCAATGTGTTATGGATGCCTCCATGATCTATTATGTTCTTAGTCAGCTTAATGTTTTCAAACATATATTTTGTTACATTGTATAGTGATCCCTTAGTTATTAACTGCTGAGGGAATCCAGCCAAAACCCAAACAATGCCAGTTATTGTTAAGGTATACTGTAAGTACAATACCACCCATTGTAGAAGGATTTCATTTCCATTAGAACAAATAAAACACTAAAGAATTGCTAAATTTCTAATGTTTTTTTTTGGCATGTGAGAAGAAAATTCGAGATCTTCAGGTTTATTTTGGTTTATTGGCCGCATTATGGGGGGAACCCAGTGCAAAGTTTCTCAGGAACTTTATGAAGTCTTAAACAATACAGACATTGTATACAATAATAATACTTAGGGATTAAAAGCATACAGGATTTGTGAGTGGATTTCTGTGAGAAAAAGATAAAGCGATTCAATCCTTGTACTTCCAATAAGGGCGGATGAGTGGGGGGGTGAGTAATCCAAAAATATCAGCTGACTCTGACTAAACTAGGAACTTTGATAAAGCCTAAAAGTAGGAATTTACACGTAAAGGTTTCTTTGGTATTTAACTCTTTCTTAGCAAAAATATCTTATCAGGCTATATTTGTCTTGTGGAAACAGAAACAAAAATGGCGCCCACCGGCACGAGCCATTCATTTATTAAATATTATATTTATTTTTTATTTTCTAAAAACATTTTGTATTTTGTAGCTCTTTAAAATATCATATATGGTAAATAAGAGACTACAGAGGTCCTTTAAGTTGAAATATGTTAACATTTCAGAAAATAAAGGTTATGCATACAGTGCCAATATTTTGTTTCAATATGAACGTATTATACATGACTGGCATTCTGTAGTAAAGCTGATAATGTCATATCCCACTTCTGACACCATCATTATGTTTATCATTACCTGTCCAGACCCCCATGTGCTTGGATCACAGTAAGTGTTATGATTGGTCGTCTCTGCAATAAGCATTTACCTTAGCACTTCTTCTAAAATATTGTGCCCTTGTACCCCATAACCTGTAATTACTCTACAAATTACATCAAATGTGTGGGATACAAACTCACACGTTATAAAATAATGTCTTATTTGTCCAGACCCACACCTTCCCATTATACTCTCTGCCTAAACCAATCCAATAATCTTGGAAAATGTTACTTTGTCGTAGAAAGTCCTGAGAAAGAACAGAACCAAGCAGCGCGTAGATCGATTCCATCCAAAGACCAGAATGACAAAAATAAACTGTAAAAATAAAAAAAATTAAACAAGAGATAGAATGGATTTTATTGTGGTTAATAATTATTAAATAAACACTCAGGTACAACTAACCCTTGTATCCAAAATAGATAATGTGATATTACCTGAATGATATTGGCATAGGCGACACCAGATGATAATGTCACATGTTTCTGATTTTTTTTTAAATGTTCTAGGTAAACTCAAAGTTATCCACAAGGGTATACTGAGTCAGAGTGGGGGTTATGGGAATCCCTCATTTTAATGATCAGTTCCCTGCCTGACTATCCTAAGGACACATTATAGAAAGTAACTTGTTGAGTGCACTCGGATATCATATAGAGTGTATGTATGCTCACTCGAGCAAGGATATATATTAATGTGTAAGCCTAATTAACTCCACAACTCCACATATCTCTTGTTGTATAGGGTAATTGTTTGTTACTTGAAATTACTTTAGCCATAACTAGCTGACCTGCCTATCTAAGGTTTTTAAGGTATTTATTTGGCTGACTCTAAAACGGTTAAGTCATCAGATGACATACCACTCTAAATATTACTGATTATATCATACTAGCGACTTGCCCGTCAAAAATGACGGCAATAAAAACTGAAGCCTGGCAATGCTGTTTGCCACACAATGTAAGCCTCTCCCCCTCTACTTTACAGGCCTTGCAATGAGCCCCCTTGGAGCTCATTGCGAGTCTCTCCCCCTGTCTACTTCCTCCCTTGTGTCTTATTTCCCCCCTCCTCTCCCTCCCTTGTGTCTCCTTCCGCCTCGTCTACCTCCCTTGTATCTCCTGCCCCCCTGTGTTTCTTACCCCTTCTCTCACTCCCGTGTCTTTTCCCCCTCCTCTACCTCCCCTATGTCTCCCCCCCTCCTCTACCTCCCCTGTGTCTCTTCCCCCCTTCTCTCCCTCCCCTGTGTCTCTTTCCCACCTCTCCCTCCCATGTCTCTTTCCACCTCCCCTGTGTCTCTTTCCCCCATGTCTATTCCCCCCCTCCCTCTGTGTCTCTCCCCCCCTCCCTCTGTGTCTCTCCCCCCCTCCCTCTGTGTCTCTCCCCCTCCCTCTGTGTCTCTCCCCCTCCCTCTGTGTCTCTTCCCCCTCCCTCTGTGCCTCTTCCCCCTCCCTCTGTGCCTCTTCCCCCTCTCTCTGTGTCTCTTCCCCCCCTCACCCTCTATGTCTCTCCCCCCCTGTGTCTCTTCCCCCCTCTCCCTCTGTCTCTTCCCCCTCTCCCTCTGTCTCTTCCCCCTCTCCCTGTGTCTCTTCCCCCCTCTGTGCCTCTCCCCACTCTCCCTCTGTGCCTCTTCCCCACTCTCCCTCTGTGCATCTTCTCACTGCGCATTGAGCATGCTGCGCGGCTAAGTGCCGCGCTGTCCGCATGCGCGGCTCCCCTGTCTCCCCCCCTTCTCTCACTCCCCTGTCTCCCCCCCTCCTCTACCTCCCCTGTGTCTCTTCCCCCCTCCTCTCCCTCCCCTGTGTCTCTTTCCCACCTCTCCATCCCATGTCTCTTTCCACCTCCCCTGTGTCTCTTTCCCCATGTCTATTTCCCCCCCTCCCTCTGTGTCTCTCCCCCCTCCCTCTGTGTCTCTCCCCCCTCCCTCTGTGTCTCTCTCCCTGTGTCTCTCCCCCCTGCCTGTGTCTCTCCCCTCCCTCTGTGTCTCTCCCCCCTCCCTCTGTGTCTCTCCCCCCTCCCTCTGTGCCTCTTGCCCCTCCCTCTGTGCCTCTTCCCACTCTCTCTGTGTCTCTCCCCCCCTCTCCCTCTGTCTCTTCCCCCCTCTGTGTCTCTTCCACCGCTCTGTGCCTCTTCCCCCTCTCCCTCTGTGCCTCTTCCCCCCTCTCCCTCTGTGCCTCTTCCCCCTCTCCCTCTGTGCCGCGGTGTGCTCATGCGCGGCTTGCGGCGCGCTGTGCGCATGCGCGGCTTGCGGCGCGCTGTGCGCATGCGCGGCTTGCGGCGCGCTGTGCGCATGCGCGGCTCGTGCCGCGCATTGCGCATGCGCGGCTCGCGCCGCGTTGTTCAAGCGCGGCTACTGCTGCGCAATGCGCAGTTCACGATCCGATCGCTTTTGCGATCGGATCATTGTCAAACTGCGATTCGTAGCAAGCTTGATGACGAATCGCAGTTTGACAATTATAATATGTGATTATAATGACTGGTAGTAATATCAGTTAATACATCTAATATATTACTGGAGTAATCTACATCTTCTAATATATTATATGCTCCACTTCCTCTCATTTATACTTGACTATATTATTTTTAAGGCTCCTACCTACTATATCCCCTTCTTGATCACTACCTTGTTGTGGTGAAGGGGCTTGTGTACTTCAATGAAGCTGTGAGCTATACCATGTATGGCCACTCAATATCGGCAGGTCATAGCACAGAGGTCAGACAAATTAAAATCCACTGGAGAAGGAACTGACAACCCACTTTCATATCTTTACCATGAAAATGTTATGTCTGAGCACAACCAGATACGAGATTTGCCTGGCGTGCTGTGGTTCATAGGGTCAAAGGGAGCTGGACTCAACTGAGCATCTAAACAACAACAACCCATTATATATACACCATAGTACCTTTGTTCCAATTTGGGAAATTTGGGATCATCAGTGCTTGCTGGTCTAGTGCTTGTTTATAAGTGACGTGTATGCTATGGTTTTAAAATATATCCCAAAAAATTTATGTTTCAATCTATCACTTGGTTTGATCATTTGTAAGTTATTATCAGTCCAACCGTTCCGCTCACAATGTGGTACTATACGCACTGATTTACAATAGATTTACTAGGGGAGGGGTGTCACGGACCCCTTTTTCTTGGCCTGGATGTCGGCCTTTTGAGCCACCAAAAAAGCACAGACTGCTTGGCGCCAACCACTGGATTATCTGCATAAACACCTCTATTGTATTTGTAATCTGTTTTGTCTCATTGTTTGCCAGATTAAGTTAATCACATCTGATATGTGTATTGGAGGTTAAGACCATTGCTCTCAGGAAGCTACTGTTAGATCCCATGTGGAGTTTATCTCTTGTCTGCCACTCCCTGTCATTGTTATGCTGTATACACCCCTCTGCATCTATCCCCTATAAATATTGTTTGGCTTTTCAAAATAAAACAGTTCACTTCTGGAGACATATAGAAATCGTGTGTCTCTCCTGTTCTTCTGGATGTCTGCAGGGAGGTACTGGGAGACTCTGTAGGATCCTGCTGGGGTAGCTTCCACTGTAACAAGTCTTATCAAGCTCCATAGGAAGTAGCAGATCTGGAGAATCTTGGTAGACTGGAAGTGCTGATTTCTAATGCAAGGATCCTGACCGATACAGAAGCCAGATATCAGGGTGCTGGTGCCGAGATTTCCAAGAACACCACAGTACTTGTCGGTAGTTAACCTGTAGTCTATAGCAGGTGGCCCTGGGCTTGTATAGCGCCTACCTTCGGATCGTCACAAGGGGGTTAGGGTTTTACAATGGATTGCTCTAGGGGAAAGGGGTTAGGGATAGGCATACGGTTTAGGCTTAAGGGTTAGGGTTAGGCATAGGGTTGGAGGTTAGGTTATATGCTTAGGGGTTAGGCACAGGGTTAGAGGTTAGGTTATATGCTTATGGGTTAGGTTTCGGATTAGGCCTCAGTGTTAGGGTTCAGCAATAATTTTTTTGTTTTTACTGTGCACAATTGCAAACACTGTGCCTACTATAGCGCATTTCTGATGCTATATGGTGTTATAGGGCAGCCTTCAGGTGTGTTCACAGTCCTGAGACTGATGTGGAAGTAAATTAGGTCCAAGATAAATAGACTGTGAGCCTGATTCAATTGAGCAATTTTGCGGGCATCGAACGTGTTATGGGTTACAGCCTTGAAAACTTTGCAATGGATAAACCCAAAACTTACAGCCTCCCGAAGCCTTTGATCTTTCACGTCCGCAAGAGTTACAATGGCTAAAATCGCAAATTGCATTTCAATTGCAAAAATCCCTCAAAAACGCACCTGCAGTCAAGCCCGCAAACAGCAAATGTCGGCCCAAAGCTTACAGGTTTCAAATAGGACCCACAAAGGGGTTACAGACTAGTTAGGAACACTGCAAATCAAAATAAAACACACCAATGCACTTTAAAATATAGCCAAAACACTGGAAGTCATTATAATTACATGCACAACAACTCCCAACTATAAAATATAGAAAAAAATAAAATGTTATTTTCCTCATAGGTTGTAATCGTCATGCACATGCCAATATGAAAAGCCATGCTGCAACATGCTAAAAGCTATTAAAGACACACTGCCTCATTAAATTGCAACACAAATACATGGGAATGGCTGCCATAGTAACCCTTTCTCTAATGTGGACCCTAAAAATGCAAAGATCATCTTATATACATCTCACTCATCACATCTACATTGGAAAAACAAATAGTGGCCAAATTACACCACCACATGGCATATATCAAGTACCAGGGGAACATTTTACATTTGGTTGTTCATTCACTCAGTTGTTGCTGACTCTCTGTGGCCCTCTCGACTACAGAACACTCACTTATGGCTCTGTCTTTGCTTTTCCACAAAGTTTGCATGACAAAGATACTGGAGTGGGTTGCCAGTTCCTTTTCTAGTGGACTGTGATTTTTCTGGCCTCTCTGCTATGACCTGCCCACCTACAGTGGCCCACATAGTATAGTTCACAGCTTCATTCAGGAACACAAGCCCCTTCACTATCACCACTTAGCAATCCTGAGGGGGACCAGGAAACAATACACCACACTAATCTAGTCTAACCCATCAGGAAGGGCCCCAAACACACATAAAAGCTGTGCAGTGGCAAGTGGAGCAACATCCAACTCACCTCCATCAGGCACAATCTCCGCTACTCCCATCCTGGAAAGTCCCACGCTATTGCTGGTGGCCATGTTCCCAGTATTTTGCTATCAATTAATTCACGTTATCACCTGTCATATTGTTACCAGGCCTTCAGGGGAATGTTGATACTCCACAGTATCACAAATTAGATTTTGCATGTGCATTAAAGGTATATCTAAGTGAGCTGGGTTAATACATTTCTGCACTCTACGGGCAAAAAGCAGCCTATGTGTATGCAGCACATCTCATAAAACATTTTTTTTTTATTAATATCTAAAAATCCCTCTAATGATTATGTTGACACCCCCAGGGGGTGTCTACACAACTTCAATCAACATGCAGTATTCAGGGAGCAATAAAAACCCACTATTTACCTGCTTTGCTAGCTCAGCCATTCTCCTTGCAGCTTCCTGTCACATGTCCGAGATATACTACATTTCCCAGGCTGCTTTGCTACATATCCCATGCTGCTTTGCACCACAGCCAATAGAAGAGCAGTGTTGTCAGCCTCCCAGTCACTGCTGATATATGAATCATCCCTGCTTCCTGTCTATGCTGTGAGCAGTTGCCATAGCAACTAAAAGTGCTATGTCTCAAATCTTTTATTTAACCGGATTGGCCAAAACAAATTGGAGGAGGTGTTAATCTTAATTTTAAACTGTCAGAAATTACAATAGATTTTGCTAACTTCAAGTTAAGTGTTTAAATGTTTATTTTGCTATTTTTTCATGCAAACACTTCTGATTCTTCCCCATCAGATGCATTCATAATCCAGGAAACTTAGATCTCCCTTTAACCCTTTTTTTTTATATAATATATATATTTATTATATGATATCTCATGATATTATTACTATTATTATTGTTAGTATTATTATTATATTTATTGATCTATTGCATAGTAACTAGGGCTCATTAGTTGACATATATAGGAATGTGAGACTAATGTGATGCATGTGGATGTCCCAAAACCCCAACCATTGAAAACACACCGACACAGTTAGAACGGTATAACAAAGCTGTATTTCATACAGAGAGCACAATCATAAATGTACAAGACTGTGCATCAGTATCATGGGTGGGGTGTTGGCGGGTCCTGAGAAAGCAAGAGGCTTGTGGGAAAAAGGGGATACCTAAACGGGGTAATGTCATAGTCTAGAATAAGCATGATGCATAGCACCTACCAGGGTCACATGTGGTCACTATACCACTCCAGAATCTGATGAAAAAAGGTTATCACAAATCACTCCATTTAATTGAAGAAACCATTAATGTGCATAGCAGTTACACCTTGTCTAGATCTGCTAAATGAAACAGAAGCTTAAATCTCTGGACTGTGTAATCCAATCTAGTTGCACACATACAGTGGGGTGACAAAACAAAAAACTGAAAAAGTGGTCAAAAAAAAGGTGGAGGGGGGTAACAAAAAAGAAGAAGAACATGCATGTACTGTACAGTGCTAAATAATGTAACTGTAACAATATATCAACTCACCAGATTCCCATCTGCAAGCATTACTATTGGCTCTATTACAACTCACTGGAGATGACCATTAATAATGATGTATCATTTCACAATAAATGCTTAGCTGTGACCAGCGTCAGTGGTCAAGGTGTACTATCACCTTTGCAATATAATATTTTCATTAACATTGATATTACATCCATCAGCTATACAGGTGTTAGCACATGTTAAAGGATACTCGTGATATCAGAAATAGGGGAAAATACCCATTAATACGGAGAGGACACAAAAGTCAGCAACCAGAATCAATGTTACTTACATTAGACCCAAGGATCTGTTCTTAGACTAATATTGAGGTCAGGATCACAAGCTTCACTAGTGCATATATCAATGCTGGCTGTCATTAACATGCCATTGTGAGACTCTGAAAGTCCACCGCCAACATTGGCCTACTTTTAAGCTAACAGCAATCATGTCTTAGATATCTGGCTATGTGATAGCTTTAATATTTTGGGAGATACATGGTAAGGGGGGGGGGGGGCTGTTATTGAAGGAATGTCTACCTGAGAGGCACTGTGAAAACCTTAAACCTCATACATGTCCTTCACAATGCTTGCAGATGCAGAAGATGGCTTCATGGAACTAAATTGTACCTAAAACAAAACAAAAACATAAAGCTTACAAAATAAGGCCTTAAAAAAGATAGGGACTGCTGTATCTCTTCTTAACAGCATTCCTCGGTGACCATCAATTGGTGAAACATTACACAGAACCCTATGTGTCCACAGAGAAGAGGTCATAAGGTGGTGCCTCCTCTCCTCGCTATTGTGCCTGGCCAGGCTGCGCTTGACCTCCGCATGATGCTGGCCTGTATCCCCCAGAGACACTCCATCTGCTGCAGCATGAGGGCCAGACTCTCCGCCTGCACAGCCTGGCTTGATGTTGGGGATGGAGAGCCCTGGGGCATGGCCTGGTGAGGAGGTGGCAGTGGTGGTGGCCCAGTGGGGAGGGTCTGGGGCCCGGCTGGAGCCAGGCTCAATAAGGGCGGTGGTGTTGGTGGGCCCGGTGTGGCAGTCAGTTAGATGTACTGCTGAGGGGAGAAGGAGGTGGTGTTGGGTCCAGCTGGTCCCTCCAGTGGGAGGGCCCTGGGGAGATGCTGAGTCTGTGTAGGAGAGAGATAGTGGGGTGAAATTCCCAGGGGTGTGGCTGGTGGTCCTGCTGGTGACCGCACTAGCCAGATAACATCCTCCTCCTCCAAACCAGGCCCTCGGGTCCTCTTCTTTCCTCCTCCCCCTGCGCCGGTTCCTGCTGGGCAGGTGTTTGCTCCTCGACTTCCTGCTCCGATGGAGGCGATGCCCCCGCCTCTGGCTCACCACTGTACCCAGACCTCTTTGATGCTGAAAGATAGAAAAGAAAGGTCTATTTCATTAGTATGATGAATAATACATTGTTTTGTGTGCATTCCTAACTATCTGGCATCTAGGCTTGAACCTGGGTGATTCTCCTAATTGCCACTATGAGTAGCAATCATTTACTAGATGTGATCTATTCTTATGTTCTCAGTCTTGATCGTTCTTGGCTCCTAACACTATCTTGATTCCGGCTGTGTTCTGTAACTGCATAGGCTGCAGTGGGCACCAATACATGGACTCTCTGTTGGTTAATTACGGTTGTTGTGCCCAGGAATGACAGTGATTTGTCAGCTTCATGGATTTAATGACGCATCCATCTATCCCTTGTTAATTCCATGGAGCTGACATGTCAGTGACCTTGTTGGTCATTATGTATATACTAGCGACTTGCCCGTCAAAAAATGACGGCAATGTGATGTATATGTTTGTCAAGTTGTTTAGTTATTAACATATATTTTTGACACTTGTAAGTATTTTAATATGAACGTGTATTTTTGTAAAATGTTGATGTAATGGTTTTTTAAAATGTAATTTGTATCTGAAGAATTGTTAACTTTAATATACATTGAATGAATAGGAAAGCAAAAAGTAAAAAGCCTTCTTGAAACGTTGCGAAATTTTAACATGAAGTTTAAAATATATGTAAGCAATAACCTTCAAAGTATATATTTAGAAACTTTAACTTTATTTTGTATGTAAGTTTAGAAGTTGACAAAACATTTGTATAATTTTGAACATTATAAAGAGGAACATAGTGAATACATTTTGTAACCTAATTTTTTATTAAAAGTATTAACATTTGAATGTAAAAACAATTGACCTTTAAATTATTCAGTATTAACATGCAATTTCTATCACAATAATTGTTAACTTGAATATACATTGAATGTATAGGAAGGCATACAGTAAAACTCTGCTTAAAACGTACGTAATTAAAGTAATTCATTACTGAGCACATAACCTGGCGATAAACATTAATGTAGTTAGTAATCTTAAGATAACAGACAATATTTACATTGTGACTTAAAAGGTGCTTGACCTCTTAACATCCACTTTGTAATCTGTTGAATGAAATAACTTTAAAATATATATTTTAAACTTGTAACATTAGAAACATTAACATAGTGACTTAACATTTTAAAATAATTCTTACTAAAAATGCAAGGCAAGTATTTTGTGAGGCGAATCATTTATAACCAGTACTTTCATTAATTATGACTGAATTAAACAACCAATTGTTATGTATTTTGGAATGCTTTAAAAAAATGTTGGCATCTTTAATTTGTATCCTGCAAAGTTATAGTACTTCATAGTAGACAATGTTTTTAGTAAAAATACGTCCATCTTCTAATAAATCACCTTGACTTTCATTGTTTTCAATGTAAACTTTAATAGCCTGTGGATTTTTGCACCGTGACAACGCAACGTACAATTGACCATGTGCAAAAACTGGTTCTTCCAAGTAAATACCCACAGATTTGAAAGTTTGACCTTGTGATTTATTAATGGTCATGGCAAATGCCATAATAATGGGAAATTGTCTTCTTTGAAGTATAAAAGGGAGACTACTTTCACTTGGTGCTAAATCTATTCTTGGTATGAAAACTCTCTCTCCTTTATGGGTCCCAGTTAAAATTTCAGCATCTATAAAATGGTCCTTTAATTGTTGAACAATTAATCTTGTGCCATTGCATAGGCCTTTTTTTGGGTTCATATTTCGCAGTAACATGATAATTGCACCTTTCTTTAGCTGCAAAATATGTGGTGGCATTCCAGAAGGAGTTAAAGAGTTAATGAATTCAGTTGAAAAGTTTGCCTGACTTTCATTGTCATCAGCAAGTACAGAATCAGCACTGTGATAATTTCTTTGTGGTGCATTAATTTTTTTTAAGATTTCATTATTGAGTATTAATGCATCTTTATTTTTACACGTCAGTATGACTTGGTTGGCAAGCTCAGAATATTCTTCGTTATTTATGCTCCCTTCAAATATAGCCGATATAATATCTTGTTGACAAATCATATGAGGTGGTATCTCTACAGTGTCGTCAGGTAAATGTAGTATTTTTTCTGTTCTTCCTTCTCCAATTTTAATAAGCCAATCATTGAAATCAGTTTGGCCTTCTGATCTCATATTTTGTTGCAGTTGAAGATGGGTAAAATGTTTCCATACTGTACTTGACTTTATACATGTTTCAATAATGTCTGTTCGATTTCCATGTACAACGACAGGTAATGTTTGTCTAAAATCGCCACCCAACAAAATAACCTTTCCACCAAATGGAAAAATATTATCCATGACTTCACGAAGCAAACGGTCAATACATTGGAGGGCATAGCATGACATCATTGTGGCCTCATCTATTATAATTAATTTACATTTCTTCAATTTCTTTGCTTGTAAGGATGTCATGCGAATATCTGACACTGAATTTTCCAAAATAGGCACTGGCAGTTTGAATCCACTATGAACAGTTCTTCCACCTTCTAATAAAAGTGCAGCAATTCCAGTAGTGGCAAACGCCATTGCTATTTGTCCTTGTGCTCGTACTAAACTCATTAATAAATTGTACAAATATGTTTTCCCTGATCCGCCAGGTCCATCAAGACAGAAATAACGCTCTGTCACCATGTCATCATCTATAGCATTTTTAATGGCATGAAATGCTTGCAATTGTAGTGTATTTAAAGTTGCAAGTCTTTCTTCTGTTCTTTCTGCTTGTAGTTGAATGTCATAGTCTTCAAAGTTAATGTCATCTATTAGACCTGGATCAGGCAAATTAAAACTTGCACAACTTAATCCATGAGTTAAAAAGACTTCTTGAATTTCCATTAAGGCTTTTAAGTGTGCAATGGGTTCATTGTATCGTCGCATAAAGTCTTCAGCCATATTACTTTTAAAAGTCTCCCACAAAGCTAATGCATTTGGAGCATTTGAGAAGATACAAATAAAAGCAAATTGTTCTCTCATCTGTCGTGGCATTTGACATTGTGCTGCTTCTTCTAAACATCTTTCCCACTCTGTATCATCAGCGAGTAAGTTTCTATGTCTTGCAGCTAAATGGAAGGATTCATATACAATGTCATTAACAGTTCTTAATTGTTCAAAACTTTGTGCTCCTGGAACATTTAAAAGTAATATCCGTAAGCAAAATCGTTCAACATCTCTTGGACTGACTGTGTAAATTCGTGGAATTATTTTATTGCCTCTGGTTTTTCTTGCTCTCCATAATCCATTCACAAAAACATAGTGATATGGAATTTCAATATATAAGTATTGTGTTGCTTGAGCATCAGTGGAATTTAATGCAAACCATGCAGTTAGTGTAGTGTGACGATCTTCACTTTGGGCCAATGCATTCATTTCATTTCCAGAATGGAAATAGACTAAATGTCGTTGTGGCAAATGTACTGCTAACCTATATACTGCATGTGATCTATCATGCATTTCAAATTTTAAAAGCCGCCACATAGCTTCTGGCGCACTGACATAGCGAGCATCTACATGAGATGCAAGTTCATCATGTACTAACTCACTACTTTCAGGGTTGTCTGCACTTTTGACGACTACAGTAGCTGCATCGTAACCTTTGTAAATATATTTGTAGACATATTTAATGGATTTGATGGAAGTGCAGGCTTCTACGTTGATGTGGGCGTTGTACTTCATGAGTAAGTGTGGATTGTAGGGTACTACATATCTATTGTCCACTTTTTTTCCACGAATAATGGCACTATCTCCTTCTCTTCTTTTATAAAGTGGATATCCATCACAATTGGCATATGTTTTGTCTCTATAATCTTTTGGAAAATCTTTTGAACATTGATTATTTTCCATACATGGTGATTGTGGATTAAGGTCTCCACAGGGTCCATGAATCATGCGATGAGTAACAATCTCATATAGTCTACCATATAGTTCTGGATCCGGTAGTTCAGCAACTATGACTGCATCCACTTTGTCCGAAGTATCTAATTTATCTTTCTCTTGAAGTATTATGAGAAGATGTGCATGTGGAAGGCCTCTTTTTTGAAATTCAATGGTATATACATAAGCAAGACATTTGCCAAATAACTGATTTATAGTAAAGTCACGTATTAATTCATTTAATTTTATCTTAAAAACTCTGGCTACTAAATCTGGTCGATCTGAAGCACTTTGTCCAAGAAGTAGATTTTGATTAATTTCTGGCCATTGTGGATTACATGTAAATGTCACAAATAAATCTGGTTTTCCAAATTTTGTCACAATAGCCATAGCATCATTGTATCTTTCTCTCATATTTCGAGGAGATCCTTGAAAGGAAGATGGTAAAATGATGGCTTTGCCAGCTGTCATGTCTCTGCTTGTAGCCACGTCAGCAACATAGTCCATGAGTCCACAATATTGTTCTACACGTAGTTTATCTTGTTGATATTTTATAAAGTTTAAATTATTTGCCTCAACTTGCAAATATGAATCAATAATCCATTGTTGTGTTAGTTTTCCACCACATAAAATGGGATTAAATTCATCTCTAATGGCAATTTGAGCAACTTTAAATTCAAGAATAGAAACATTATTTCGGATTCTGGCTTTAGCATTTGGGTAACTGGGAAGGGTTAATTTTGGTTGCCAACCTGCTTCTCTGTGTGGGAAAAAGATGGGATATGTCATTGGATCTAAATTTGGACTTAAGATATTAATATTAATAAATGGTTGGTCCTCATTTCTGGGATATACTCTAATGTCTCTTTGAAATGGTGGTTCTCCTTCATCATTGTGAAAGACCATTGCAACCTCATTTGATGTTGGCAAATTATAACGACGTTTATCAGTATGTCTGTCTCTTTTAAGCACCATATTAACCTTTGGCATGGGTAATTGATGTCTTTGTGCATGAAGTAGTTGTTCATTTTCTACTTCTGCCAATTTTTTGTAAGCTTTACTGTAGGGATTGTTGTCCATAATGTTATTTAGCTCTATAAAAACACTGGGTAAGCATTTTTTATTTTCTTCCATCTGCATACGTTGGTCAACAGCTTCCATTGTATCTAGGACATATAGTTGAGCGAATTTTCTTTGCTCTCCTTCCTCTGGATGTAAATGTGAAGTCCGATGATAAATTTGTCCTTGGACTTTAAAACAGTAAGGACCATGTCCTGGTACATTAGCAGCCAATGTTGCCCCCATAGATGCAAATGATATGGCACTATTGTAGGATCTTATGTTTGTCTTAAAATTGTTGTAATTTGGAAAAGTAGGTTCAGTCATAATATTTAGTAAATAGGTTGGAAATTGTTTCCTTTGTGGAAGTTTGAACTTTCCTTTTTGACAACAACTAATAAATTGTCCATCTCGGGGTCTCTCCTGTTTAAAATAATAAGCCTCACAAAATTGACATTGAGTAGTCATGTCCCCACAACTATGAACCTCTACTGCTAAAGACTTCAGTAAAGGACAATTTGCAACGCATATTGGATGTTGACTTTGATATTCATCAGATGAAAAGTCATGAAATGTTTCAACAACAGGTTCTAAATGTTTAGTTTTTTTAGTAGATTTTCTTGGTATATGTTGGACTTGTTCGGTTGAAATTTCCTGTAAGTTTTTAGTAAGAGTTTGTAAATGCTTTTTTTTTGTAGTTGTTTTTTTTGGTCTGTCTTGACTGGTATGTTGTAAAATGTCATCTGATGTTTTAGGAACAGTTTGTAAATGCTTTATTATTTTTTTATTTATTTTGGTTGTATCTTTCATTTTTGCAGCTGATATTCTTTTATTTGCAAGTCTTTTGCGTTCTTTTTCTCTTCGAATTTCTTTCTCCTCCGGTGTCTGCTGGGCGGCCCATCTCTCTTGTCTTTCTCTAGTTTGACGTCTTTTCTTCTCTTCTTTGGTCTCGTTATCAGCCATATTAATCTGTAAACGGAAACAAATAAATGTAATTGTGTATATTTAAATTTGTAATTCCTGTTAAAGATTATTGTGCACAATTGGTGAAATAAAAGGCAAATCATGAATGTATCATTGATATTTCGTTAAATTTATAATTCGTGTCTTCAGTGGCTCAGAATTTGTCCAATGGAATACTGCTGTAAATAAGCATGTAACATATTTATTTAAAATAATGGTTTTATTTATTAAAAACTTTGTTTGTGGATAGATATTTACCACTGCAAAACTTCTTTGCTGAAAAAAAAAGTGATGTGGTTATTGAGCTATGTATTGCATAGTAGCAATTTAAATAAAATAAGGGAGATAGTAAATTAATTATTTTATTTTTCTGTTGACACGGATGCAACTGAAATCAGTTTCTTTAGTTTTATACTTTAGTACTTATTATAGTTTACCTTGGTTGAAGTGTGATTTAAATCCGAATGTTTGTTGGTCCTCGTTTCAAAATCGTTGTCCAATGGTGTGGTCCTCTGTTGGAAGTCCTCGTCCGATGGTGTGGTCCTGTGGCGATAGCCCCTGTCCGATATTGTGGTCCTGTGGCGATATCCCTCGTCCGATGTTGTGGTCCGTTGGTGAAAGTCCTCGTCCGATGGTCTGGTCCTGTGTTGAAATTCCTCGTCTGCTGGTCTGGTCCTGTGTTGAAATTCCTCGTCTGCTGGTCTGGTCCGAGTCCTCGTCCGATGGTCCGGTCCTGTGGAAAAAGTCCTCGTCCGATTGTCTTCACGCAGTATCTGTTGTAATGTAAAATAGAAAATGTTGTTTGAGTGAAATGTCTTTTAAATAAGTAAAAAATGTATGAATTTTGCTGTATTGTATCAGTTATGGTTATTTTTTTCAAATATTTTTTTTTTAACTTTCTGTACAATCCCAAGACTTTTGTTATTCTTATTTAAGGTTCTTAGTAAGGCTTGTGGGTTGTGATATATTAAATAACAATATGAATTTATTTTGCTATGTGTTTATGTTAGTTTTTGTACAATCCTGTTTTGTGCGCACCACTTGTGGTATACTTATTTAACCTTTATTGGGATGGTTATAGTTAGTGAAACATGAAATAATATAATTAATGTAGTTTGCTATGTGTTTGTGTTAGTTTTTTACAATCCTGTTTTGTGCGCACCACTTGTGCAAAACTTATTTATTCTTGATTGTACAGGTTATAGGTTGTTAAACATTAAAGAAGAATGTTAATATAGTTTGCTATGAGTTTGTGTGCTTTTTTATACAATGCTATTAGGTGCACAACACTTTTGTTATTCTTATTTTTGCTTATTTGTAAGGCTTATAGGTTGTTAAACATTTAATAAGAAATTCTGTTTTGTGTGTAGCAGTTTGTGTGTCATTGAATTGCGATTTGGCTAATTGAATTGTGCCCTAAATAAGCACATAGCATATTATTTAAAATAATTTTGTAGTCATTGAAAAACTGTATTTTTGATATTTTTTTATTAACAAAAACCTTATTTTTAAGCAATTGTTATGTTGTTATTTAGAGCCCTATTCAATTGGGTAAATTGCAATTGAATGAGGGCCTTTGTGTGTACCATATGTTGCATAGTTTGGCCCTCATTCAATTGCATTTTTTACAATGTAATAGTACTCTAATGCCGTCATTGAATTGCAATGTAGAAATTTGAATAGGGGTGTAAATAAGCACATCACATATATTTGTTAAAATAGAGTAAGGGCCTAAAAGTTCTTATTTATAGCCATATTTAATTTTCCAAAATAGCAATTGAATAAGGGCCTTTGGTTACTGCATTTGTTATATTGTGAGCTCCTCATTCAATTGTGTTTTGGCCAATGGAATAGAGCTCAATATCAGCACAGAGCATATGTTTTTACGGAATTTTGTATTTAGTGAACTTGTATCGAAAAGGAACGTGTTCACAAAATAAAAATTTCCTTTAAAAAATATGCTCTGTGCTTATATAGAGCCCTATTGAAATGGGCAAATCACATTTGAGTGAGGCCCTTGGCCATTAAAGATATATAGGTCCTCATTGAATTGCAATTTTGCCAATTGAAGAGGGCTCTATATAATCACATAACATATTTATTGAGCAAAGTTTTTAGTTATTGAAAACCTTGATTGTGGTTAGAAATTCAGTAACTAAAAAGTTCTGTATAAAAAAAATGTTATGTGCTTATATAGAGCCCTATTCAAATGAGGAAGTCGCAATTGATTAAGGCTCATGGTTATTTCTTGTTTATACTTAATACTTTACCTTGATAGAAGTTTTGAATGACAGACGGTCCCCTCCTGCCAATCTTAATCCGCCGGTCTTCTTGTAGTGTCTGTTTGAAAAAGAAAGTGAAATAGTTATTTGTATATTTAAAATTTTTCATCTAGCAAAGCATGGCCTTTTGAGCATGTAATGTCTTGTTGTATCTTACCTCTTCAAATTTGTTGGTGTTCTTTAAAAGGGATTGTGCTTCACAGTGCACGGTGCAAATTGTTGAGAGACGCTGTTGATGCAGAGTCTGTTTGAATATTAAAAGAAATAGAAAGATTCAGCTTTATCTGATCTATTGAATTGCAGTAAATTAATTCAATTAACCTTATTTTTTGTTGGGGGCTACACATATATGTCACATACATGAAGCACATTACATAGTTGAATGTAATTATTTTGTGTACGTGTGACATATCAGTATACATGAGTCAAATTTAAATGGTTAAATGAACCTTATTTTTTTTTTTTTTCCAACACACATAAATGTGTGTGTGTGAGATGTAACTATAGATGATACACATATATGTGCGTGTGACATATCAGTATACATGAGATATAATGTCATTGAAATGTAGTTGTTTACTGATTTTGTTGTAAGCTAATTTTGTTGCATTGGCAATACACATAAATGTGCGTGTCACATGTCACTATACATTATACACATATATGTCGGTGTCAGATGTCACTATGAAGGGGCAATACACAGAAATGTGCGTGTCAGATGTCACTATACATTATAGACATATATGTGCGTGTCACATGTCACTATACATTATACATATATACGTGCGTGTCACATGTAACTATACATTATAGACATATATGTGCGTGTCACATGTCACTATACATTATACACATATACGTGCGTGTCACATGTCACTATGAAGGGGCAATACACATAAATGTGCGTGTCAGATGTCACTAAACATTATAGACATATATGTGCGTGTCACATGTGACTATACATTATAGACATATATGTCGGTGTCACATGTCACTATGAAGGGGCAATACACAGAAATGTGCATGTCAGATGTCACTATACATTATAGAAATATATGTGCGTGTCACATGTGACTATACATTATAGACATATATGTGCGTGTCAGATGTCACTATACATAAAGCTCTGTTTAATTTTTTTTGTGAGCCTATACACATAAATGTGCCATACATGATGACTACATAAATCCTAGTTTATTTTTTTATTTGTTTGACCTGACCTGATAATAAAATGTAATATATTATAGCTTACCTGTCAGTTGTAATTTGCACAATGCAAAGTAGTAAATTAGTAAAGAATTGTCTTCTCAAGTAAAAGCAGCAGTTATCTCAGAAGTCACTCCGTTGATCACCTGAGGAGAAATGTATTTTTTAGTTGGAAATAGGCAGTATTTATAAACTTGTAGAAAGTTCTGGAAAGTGAGACCGTTAGAACGCAATACGCATGCGCTATTTGCGTTCCAGCTTACAATTTGCGTTCCATCCGCCATTTTAGGCGTATTACTGTTCAAAATGGTGTTTAATATGATTGTGATACGTTCCGCATAGTATGTGTTTCATTATTGCGAGTAAGTGTAGTGTAGTTACGTCTGAAGCCTCGTTTTCGTTTTGTTCGTCGGCCATTTTTTCTCTCGCTTAGCGATGGTATTAGTGTGTAAAGTGTTTATTTTGATTTAAATGTAGGTGTAACTTGTTTTTTTGAGGTGCTGGCTGGTTCCTCTTGCTGTAGGTAAGCTTTTTATGTGTTTGTTGTGTGTCTTTGTTAAGTTTTAAATGTTTGTATGTCGGCGTGTTGCGTCCGATGTTTGCGAAGTCGTAATGTGTGGTAACGTGTCTCGTATGGTGTTTGCGTGTGTAGCCTCGTTTTCGTTTTATTCGTCGGCCATTTTTTGTGTCGCTTAACAAACTATTTAGTGTCTAAACTCTTTTATTTTGAGTGCAATTAAGTTGTAAGTTGCATTTTTGAGGTCCTGGGTGCTTCCTGTTTCTGTAGGTAAGGTTTTTATGTATGTGCTGTGTGTATGTATTGTGTTTGTAATTTTGTAATGTTCGCGAGTTGCGTCCGAGTGTTGCGAGGCCGTAATGTGTGTGAACGTGTGTCGTATGTTGTTTGCGAGTGTCGTAATGTGTTGCGACGTAAACTTTTTTTTGCAAGGGTCGCAGTTGCTGCAACTGAAGACCTCGCTTTGCGAGGTCCTCAGGTGCTGGCATGGAGCGCCTGCGGCGCTCCAAGCCAGCAACTGAGGCCCTCGCTTTGCGAGGGTCCTCAGTTGCTGGCAAGGAGCGCCTTCGGCGCTCCATGCCAGCAACTGAGAACCTGGCACAGTGCCCTCGCTACGCGAGGCCCGCGACTCGCTGCGCGAGCCGCGGCCCTCGCTACGCGAGGCCCGCGACTTGCTGCGCGAGTCGCGGCCCTCGCTTCGCGAGGCCCGCGACTCGCTACGCGAGCCGCGGCCCTCGCTACGCGAGGCCCGCGACTCGCTACGCGAGTCGCAGCCCTCGCTTCGCGAGGGCCGCGGGCTCGCTACGCGAGCCCGCAGCGTTAGCAACAACTCGTACGCTCACAACTATATATGTGATGTGGTGTGTGTGATCTACATGTGGTGGCATGTTGGTGTATGTCATATTCACCTGACATGGAGGATGGGTCCTGCTGGGCCACCAGGCCTGAAGCTCCAGCAGCAGGAACCTGGCTGAGAAGGTCCTTGGCCACCCTCTCCCACTCGTTATAGCACACAGTCACTTTGGGGCCACCACTTGGTGCTGCAGCTTGCTTTTCTTCCTTTGGTCTTCATCCTCCTCACCTTGGCTTTGATGTCATAAAAACGTGGCTTGGCAGACCTCACATACCATTGCGCTGTGCCCACTGCTGTTACCTCAGCCGCTACCTCCTTCCATGCCTGGGTCCTAGGCCCTGGCTTGACTTTCCTCCCCTTACAAGGATCACGGGGTGGCCACGGATGGCACCAAGAAGGACCACATTCTCCTGGTGAGTGTAGTTCAGGGCCCTGCGCTGGCCTTTAGCCTCTTGCCCTCCCGACTGTGGACAGGGATCCTTGGCTCCCTGACCTGTCTCTGAGGACTGTCCCTCACCCCCCCCCCCCCTGGTATCAGGTCCTCCCCACTGTCCCTAGTCTACATGTGCCTGTTGCTGGGGACGCCAATCCACCACCCACCTCCTCCTCCAACTCCTCCGTCACCTCCTCCTCCGTAACCTCCTCCTCCAATTCCTCCTCCACCACTTCTCACCTTCTCCTCCTCTCCTCCACCACTCCCCAGGGCAACCTCTCTCTCCTCACACTCCTCCTCACCTCATCTCCTCCTCCCCGCCTCTCCACTCCTTTATCATCCTCTCTCCTTCCTCCATTATAATCCCCAAAAGAAAATAAGGATAAATAAAAATTAGTTTATATATATATATATATATATATATATATATATATATATATATATATATATATATATATATATAGTGAGAATGTAAGGAGCCGGGGACAGATTATTGAGGGCCGTTATGTAAGCCATAGGCTGAACTGCTCCTTGTTTCCAGCTCTCAGGGAGTTAAAACACTTAAATTCACCCGGTCCAGTGCTTCACTATAAAAACCCCAGTAAGCCCCAATGAAGGGGAGGGGTGTGCTGCTGATTAGGCTCTATCCTGAGTAGTTTGGAATCTGAAGCCAGAAGCTGGGGCCTTGCCTAGGAGACAAGCTAGAAGGAGCCTGTAAAGTACAGCTAGTTGAGAGGACTGACAGCTGCCTGAATTGCTGCGGGGATGACCAAGGTGAATCGTTTGGAGAAGCAATGTGGTGAGTGAGATCCTGCGGTTTCTTGGAGCTGAAAGGTACCAGACTGATTATGCCTCAGGGAAGTTGCTGAGTGTGGCACTGACAGAGGCCCTGTTTGAAGGTACCAGACTCATTAAGCCTCAGGGAAGTTGCTGAGTGTGGAACTGACAGAGGCCCTGTTTGAAGGTACCAGACCGATTATGGCCCAGGGAAGTTGCTGAGTGTGGAACTGACAGAGCCCCTGTTTGAAGGTACCAGACTGAATATGCCCCAGGGAAGTTGCTGAGTGTTTGACCGGTACACATGCAATAATTTAATACTGCTGTATCAAAGGGTCCCTGGGGTGAAGCATACGGGAGAGACGTACGGGCCCTATGCTTCATCCGCGGCTACTGATGTAGAAACGTGGAAAAGACATCCGATCAACAAGAGACTGTTTGTATCCTGGCCACAAGGTGGCATTATAGCAACAGTCGGAGACTATTTGTAGCCTGGCCACAAGGTGGCAATCCTCCAATAACCAGAGACTGTTTGTATCCGGGCCACAACGGGGGCAATATAGCAATAGTCGGAGACTATTTGTAGCCTGGCCACAAGGTGGCAATCTTTCAATAACCAGAGACTATTTGTAACCTGGCCACAAGGTGGCAATCTTTCAATAACCAGAGACTATTTGTAACCTGGCCAGAAGGTGACAAAGTATAAGGATTAAAAGACTGTCTTTGTCCTTGCCACTAGGTGGCGCTATTCCTACGAAATTACTCCTTCCCGAGTACAACGGAGTCGGAGCTCCGTCCTGAAGACACCGGGGGGGTGGGGGGGGGGGGTAGTCTTTTTTGTCCCTGTTGCAGGTAAGCTGCACAGGTATAGTCAGGGCGTTCCTGTGTCACAGTCAGTCCGTATATGTAGATGTTTATTTTCGTTATTTAAGCAGAGTTACTGCTCCTGTTTGTTTTTGTTATTTTATAAAAAACATGTTTGCAGCCTAACCAGAAGGTATCCGTTTCTAACTCGAGAAAGCACAGCTCTACCGGGCCATCCTGGTCACAATATATAGAGTAAAAAAAACTGTTGGGGGATGGTATGTGTGTGTATGGAGTGACCTAGCTCTATATGTCTGTATGTTAGTTATTTAATTTATGTGTATTGCTATTATGTGTAATCAATATACCGCTCTCACTCGCCTAATCTCTCACTCTCAGCAAAAAACCTCCAACTCCGGGAGCTGCGTGCTACTTCGGAAGAAAATACAACACAGTCAACGCGTGGGTGGGTAGAACGCAACTTTATGATCTCCCTATGCCAATTAGCTGCGGCTAGACCGCTTTCTATTGGCTGAGAGGCCTGTGCCGCACTCCGTTATACCGTGATTGGATCGTAACAGCGGATCGCATCTCGGCCACTCAATTAACAGTTTGCCGCTGCGGGAGGGGTTTGAAGCTTTGGCCCGTAACTTGAGCCCTTGCTCAATTGAATAGTGCCGGAATCGGAGATGAATGGGAGCCCGCAGCATGCCTGCAGACTTACGGCCTCTATCCCGCGAGATGTGGGCTTTCAATTACACATAGAAGGTCTGTAATTAGCACAGTTAAATGAGTATGTGCTAAATATTGAAAATCAAATCACAATTTATTTATAACTCAACGCATTTTAGGAACAATCTGAATAGCATCTCACCACTGCCAGATCAGTGGGCTAACACAAGTTTTAGGGTGAGACTGGATGGTTTGCTGAAATGTATCAGATTCAGGCAAAGAGACTCAGGGGGAAGGCCCTTATTCAATTGAGAAAAATGTAGTTTTGATATCCCATAATGTTGCCCGTAAACTAATTTGCTATTCAATTGTTGTCTTTTAGCTACCCGCAAACGATTTGCAGGTTACGGACTGAAAATCCCTGTGGTTGTCAAAATCGTATCTCCAACCCATCTAAGCCTTTGATCTTTCAAGCCCGTAAATGTTACAATTGCAAATCGCTATTCAACTGCAACAATTACGCAAGCCAGAAATTGTTTTCACACCCATAAATGGCAAATGTAGAAGTAAATTCTACAGGTACCAGATAGGACTCAAGGGGGTTAAACACCTGATCATAGCGCTGTAAATGCAAATAAAAAATCAATACTGTACTTTAAAAGATCGGAAAGCGATGATAGACATTAGAATTATGGCACAACAGTCTCAAGCCCGCAAATCTCAAGTTTAATTTCCGTGTTATATCAATCCCGGAAATCAATGAGTTAATACATATCAGGGCACCCACATGGACTAGAACAGTATTGCCATTCATTTTTATTATTTTCTACATTGCCAGATTGCGAGTCTGATCACATATCGGACCTCTAAACGCTAATTGGTTGACCTTTATCCTCCATGGCTCTGCCATTGTGAAGTGCTTGCCACTGTATTTGAGGCCCCTATTAATACCTCCCTACTGTCTATTGTAACCCTCCCCCTTCTCCTCCCCCATGGGTAACAAATTCATCCCTTTCCCTATCTACCCTATTTACCCCAATACTTCTATATAGTCAGTCTGATGTGTTTCCGACAGCATGGAGATATTAGATCTTATCTCATGGAGTCCTTTGCACCTTTTACCTTAATACATTTCCAACAAGAACATTTCAAAAGAAAACATAATTATACATAGAAACAATACAATACATCATAATAACACAATTTTAATAAACCCATATGACGGTCTCATTTACTATTGCCTGTTTCTAAATAAGGAGTTACGGGCTTGCTTAATTAATCATGATCATGCCATGAAATGCTCCATACAGGTTAATGTTTTATGGTTTAGGCTTTCAGCCAGGTAGCTGCAGGCTTGTTCAATTGGATCTGTAATTGTTGCAATTGAATAGGGTCCTGGGTGTGGTTGGTGCTAATGGCGCTGCTGTCAGTTTGCCAATCAGTAATAGATGACTGTAGGTGAATAAGGTGGTTGTGGCTGAATTGGGAGCAGTAATGAACGATTAAAAAGGCTCAAAGTAAGCGGTGAGCAAAGAAACGTCACATTAATAAGAAATGAATAAAAGTGTATGTATGTGAGCTACTTGTATCTATTCCCATAAAAACGTAGTTACAGCCGCTGGTCGTTTTCTGAAATGTATCAGATTAATAACTGTGAGTAGGCGCTGAGTAACAATGGTGGTACAAAAAGAACTTCGAGGAGTTGTTTTCAGTCGGCTAATCAGCAATAGACCAAATAGGAAAGCAGTAATGAATGATCAACTAGGACTAAAGTGTGAGGTGTGAACAAAGAAATATCACATGAATCTGGAATGAATAATAGTGTTTATGTGAATAACTTTTATTTATTGTCATAAAACAGTAGTTAGCATTTATTGTAAAACAACCACAAAAAGTGTTCAATAACATTAAAGGCATACTTAAGTATTATGAATTTATCTGATAGAGGGGAATTAGTAGCATATGCAAACATTTAAAAACACTTACATTGAAGTCAGCAAAATGGCTTGCAATTTCTGACAGTTGCAAACTAGAGTTAACACCCTCCAAACCCAGGCTAAATTAGCATAAAATTTAAAAGGATTTGTTTTGGCCAATTGGGTTAGCCGAAACTTTTTAATTAACTCTGGGGTTCCTGTTTCTGCTGCAAAGCAGCCTGGGATATGTAGTGCATCAATGATATGGCTGAGCAAGCAACAGCAGGTAATAGTGGTTTAATATTGCTCCCCTGATGCTGCATGCTGATTAAGGGGGAACAGATGCCTGTTTAGAAACCCCTGGAGGTGTCAACATAATCACTAGAGGGATTTTTAGATATTAATAAAAATAAAATGTTTTATGAGATGTGCTGCATACACATAGGCTGTTTCTTGCCTATAGAGTGCAGACATGTATTAATCTATGAAACTTGGATATGCCTTTAAGGGGCAGGTGTGGAGAGAGTCTGTGTGACAGAAGCTGGAAGTAAATGGAGTAGCCAGTTCGCTGAAATGTATCAGATTCGGGCAAAGAAACCAGTGGTGGAGAAACCGCCGGTGCACTTGGTGCAAAGCACCAGGGCCCCTGCCCCAGTGCAATCTTTTTTTTTTCTGTGGTGCTTTGACTGGGTTCATGTAGTGAGGTTACTAATTTTGAAGACTATTGTTAAGTATTGGGTACTATTTACTAGAGATCCCATTACCACAATTTATTGAAGTGTCTTCAGTTATAAAGTGTCTGTGCATTTGGTCATTTTGGGGCAATGGTAAATGAGGAGGAGGGATTTGTCTGTATGTTAAGCCTGAATTTAAGGCTATAGTCAGAGAAGATATTTATGGTGGACCTAGTGATAATGTTGAATGTTTGTGCGTAGAGTTAAATAACGGAGCAGCAAATTCCTAAAGAATATTAGTAGGAGTATGCTATAACCCCCAAATATAGCTGAAAGGGAGGAAATACAATTATTGTTACAGATTGGAAATGCAGCTAAGCATGGTCAAGTTCTAATAATGGGAGATTTTAATTACCCTGAAATAAACTGGATAAATGAGACCAGCAGTTCAGCTAAGGGGAGCAGGTTCTTGAGTACACTCAGGGATCATTATCTGGCCCAGGTTATAAAAGAACCTACTAAAAATTAGGCTTTATTGGATTTAGTTAGCACAAATAGTATTGATATAATATAAAATGTTAAAATAGGGCAACCTGGTGGGCTCTGCACCACATTTAACAGAATTAGGGCACAAATTGCCTAATTTTGCGTAAATTTTTTTTTTAAAGGCTTCCTGGAGCCCTTTTACTCATACAGACTGTGGGGGTCTGCTTTATTTTGCCCACCAACGGAACTTTTAGCAGGCTGCACGACCTCCCACAGCAGGCCGGACCGTGCTGCGCCGGAGCGCAGCGAAGACCATCTGATCCTCCTCCCCTACCCCCGGGGGAGTCCCGACCGGGCGGGCAACCAAGCAAGTAGCCCACAGAGGAGCCCCCTGACCGACCTAACACAGCAACCCGGCGGACGTGCGGGTGCGGACGCGCCGGAGGAAAAGGAGGCCAGAACAGAAGCAGCAGCAGGTGCAAGAGGCCAGAGCGGCTCTAAGAAGGTGAGGGGCGACCGGAGGCTGGAGGGGTGAGTGGCCTGGAAGTGGGGTGAGACAGGAGGACCAGAGACTGAGGAGCAGGGGGAGACGGCCAGGGGGCCTCTGCTCCCTGAGAGAGAGGCGCAGCCTCGTGAGGGCGGCCATCTTACCCACCAGGCCTTGCTGCCTGACACACTATCAAGACCTCCGAGGCCCTGGAGCAAGCATAGTAGTCATTCAGAGGGGTCACTGCAGACAGTAAGGCAGGGAGGACCACATCAGAAGGCAGGTAGCCTCCTTCTACCCCAAAATTAAAAAGCCCGCGAATCTGCGGCCGCCATTTTGTGGCGCGAAATTTAAAATTTTAACAGAGAAGCAGGTACTGCTAAGGGAAGTTTGATGCAGCTAAGAATCTTCCCAATAAAGAGCCCTTACTAAAGCTTATGACTGGCTATCTATTACAAAAGTGAGACTTCAAAAGACTCTGAGGAGTTGTGAACCCAGAGGACATTACATGCTGGCCAAGGGTCCCATTATAAAGGCTTAAAGGCCCCAACTGGACATATAATTAACACTAACAGGCTGCTGAAGTTCGCCTACAGTTCATGTTTGCCTAAAAAATCTGGGTTGCCCTGCTATTTGGTGTTGAAAGACTCCATTACACTGCCATTAGTGTGCTAACACTGACACCCAGTGGACATTCTAAAAATAGCGCACCCAAATCACATGCTACACAAAACTGTAAGCATCAGGTTGGCTCCGGATTTAACTGCAAGATACAAGGTCCTGAAGGGTCATTTCAGCAATTTCAGCAATATCAGCAAGCTGATGACATCTGCTTGCATCAAATGCGTGTTTGAAAAATTGAGGTGCCCTACTGCTTGGATGTGCAAGGTTTCACTATACAGCTATTAGTGTGCGAACACTGACACTCAGCGGACATTTCAAGGATTGTGCTTACCATTCACAAATTATACCAAGCTGAAAGCATTTTCTGACCTAGTAAGGCCTGTCTCTAATCTTGACTCAGAATAAGGACCTTTGCTCAGGAAGCACTCTACAATATTTGCGCAAGGATTGGTGGCTGCCGAACCATTGAACAAGTGATTCACAAACTGTTCCAAAGCTTCCAGCTATGCTCCCGAGGGCCCTGGGCCAGGGTTTACCAACACCCCCTTGGAGATGTCTGTCTGCCGCTCTTATGCAGGCATAAAGCTGGCAACTAGTATGCCATCCATGAGTATATAACTATATAATCACCGCTTCGACCCAATACCTTCAAACCCAGCCGTTTAGGTGGACCAGGATCTCAAAACCAGCGTTACAACTCGCATAGAAAGATGGCAAGTCGCAGTACAAGTAAAGTACAAAAGAAACAGTCTGGGAAGGGGATACAGGAGTTCTACAAACCACCCGACACAAATCGCAACCCGAATCAGAGCCCCAATCCCGAACAGCCAGAGTCGCCGATCCACGAATCAGCGCAGGGCTCCCAACCAGCTCAAATGGAACTAACTGACGGGACCTTAATTAAAATCAAACAGATCCTGCAAGCTGAAATTAAACATGCAGTGGACGACCTAAGGTCAGACATCCAATCTATGAACCAGAGGCTGCAAGGCCTGGAGGAAAGCACCGACCAGATCGCTGAGACCCAAGCGCTAGATAAGCAGGATATCCTACAAAATGCTTCTAAGATCCAGATGTTGGAGGATAAAGTAGAAGACCTGGAGAACAGATCCCGCAGACATAATATTAGGCTGAGGGGCGTCCCCAACAAAATAACGGATGTTCTACAATATTCTAGAGATGCTATAAGCATGATCCTTCCTTCGGTCGAGGAGTCAAACTGGGCAATAGAAAGAGCTCATAGAGCGCTGGGATCTTCTAGGGACCAAAACCTACCCAGAGATATCATTATTAGATTCGCCCAGCAAAAGGCTAGAGACTTGATCCTTGCGGAAACCAGACTAAGGAGGGAAATCCTAGGCCCAGACGGCACCAAGATCCAAATCTATATGGACTTATCCCCTTCTACCCTTCAGAAAAGGAGGGAGATGAGACCCACATTGCGAGTGCTCTTCCACTACAAGATAGCATACAAATGGGGGTTCCCATTCGCACTTTTGTTCACTTATAAAGGAAAATCCTTCAAGGTGATATCGTTTGAGGAAAGCCAAAGCCTTCTGAACAGACTGAAACTCGTGCCTATGGAATCCGAGGAAGAACATTCCTTCCCTCAAGCGGAATTGAGGCAGGCCAAGAAGGGTCAAGGAATCCCACAGCCGCAAAGATCAAAGCCCATTTCCAACCCTTTGAGGGATATCAAGCACCGTGAGCAGGATCTAGCGGGAGACCCCATATCATAACATTTTTCCAAGTCCAAACTTTGTTTCCATAGTACTCTTTATGCTATATAGGAAACCTGAACTCCACCTCGGGAGCTGCAGAAGGAAAGGCGGACTTCTTGATCCTTTGCACACGCTTGGACATTGCTTACAAAAAGGACTATAATTCAATTGAGTATTGTATCTTTGTTTATGCATTAGTTTAAACAGGTCATACAGGGGGTGGAGGCCAAGTTTAGCCCGGGGGCTGTTAGATAGTGCTGGGTTTATTTTTTCACAACCAATCTCTTTAGCCAACTGGAGGTATTGGGTGGAACTGTAATACTGTTTTTCTATTATTCTTTGTCTCGCTTAACATTATGCATATTTACTAGAGTACTCAGGATGGCTACTTTAGGTGGCTAAGCTCTATCTTAAGTAGGGGTTTAGAACCCATGATATTGTTAGAGCTAGTTTTGGTAGTGATATTTGATAGTTTTCTCCCTGTTGGGTTAATTTGGGGGGGTAAGTCGCCTTCCCTTAACCCCAACGTAAAGTCTATGAACAGTAGTCTGGGGAGGATTTACTGTCATCCTTGGTTTACTAATCGGGTACTGTTTTGTACTGATGTTGTTTTTTTGTTCATTGTATGTTCTCCCGCTGGTGCCTGGCGGACTAAGAAATGCCTGAAGTCGTCCACGTCTGGAGCGAATCGTGGTGGGTGTGTCCCGGGCCGGCTGGCGGGGAAAGTAGAAGCTGAGGCAGAGAGATCTATGTGGGGTAACGTTCCAGCGACTTTAACACACCTAGATAACGCACCGCCATGACTGATCACTCACACAACATAATAACGCATAATGTAAAAGGCTTCAACTCCCCGTTTAAAAGACGTAAGGCCTTTCTCTTTTATAAAAGGATCAAGCCATCTATAATTTTCCTACAGGAAACTCATTTTGCGAGAGACAAAGTTCCGAAATTTCTCCACAAAGATTACCCCAACTTCTATACTTGTTCACAGCCCTCCAAGAAAGCAGGTGTGGCCATTCTCCTTCACAAGAACCTCCCCTTCAAATTAGAAAAACAGGAAAAGGATAAGGAGGGTGATTTCCTCATACTTTCAGGTACGATTCTGGATGTTAGGGTCTCCTTGGTGAATTTATATGCCCCCACGGTTAACCCGCACAACACCCTTATCAAATTACTGAACCTTCTAAAACAAGAGGACAGAGGGAAAATTATTATGGGTGGGGACCTGAACTTGGCGCTTCAACCTTTCCTTGACAGGTCAGGGACACCTTCATATACTAGAGATGCTAAAAAACTTAATATCATTTACTCCCTACTTAAGGAACTGGAATTAGTAGACGCCTGGAGGGGGTTGCATCCCTCTGAAAGGCAGTATACATTCTTTTCCCCCACCCACAATACTTACTCCAGGATCGACGCTTTGATGATGCACTCATCACTGTTCAATAACGCGTCAGATGCCCAAATTTTACCCTGCCCATGGTCGGACCATTCGTTAATTTCTTGTAAATTGAGTCTAAACCAAAACAATTCCCACATCCATGCTTGGCGTCTAAACGACAAGCTGATTACGTGTCCAGAGGTACAGGCCCAAATAGAAGAGGAAATTAACACCTTTTTTGCTCTCAACGATATTCCAGAGACGGAAATAGGATGGTCATGGGTTGCTCACAAGGCCTACATTAGGGGGATAATTATAAAAATATCGGCAGCCCATAGGAAAAAATTACTCAGCAAGGAAAACGAACTCTTTAAGAAATTACAGTATCTTGAAAAGTTAAACCAGAATAAAATCACGAGGGAAACGCAGATTGTACTAGATCGAACCAGAGCAGAATTAGATGCCATATTGGCAGAAAGGACTGAAAAGGCTATCAGAAGAACGAGCCATAAATTTTATTGTCAAATTAATAAGCCCTCGCCCATGTTAGCCAGGAAATTAAACCTGAGACATAACTCTGCGCGTATTCACCAAGTTAGGGATGCTAGAGGGGTAATCACTATGAAACAAGATGAGATCAAAGAAACATTCAGAAATTATTATCAAGAGGTTTACTCGTCCAAATTGACAGCTAACAGTTACAAAATACACGAATTTCTAAACGCCTATGACCTCCCTTCAGCCACTGAGGAGGATTTAAGTTTACTGAATGCTGAGATCTCAGCAGACGAGATCAGTAAAACAATTAAGACCCTGAAGAAGGGTAAAGCCCCTGGTCCGGACGGCTTTACAAATAATTATTATGCCACTTTCGATAAGCAACTTGCCCCAAAGTTGGAAAAGCTTTTTAAAGATATAATGGAGGGGAAGGCCATACCTCCCGAGCTTAACCAAGCGAGTCTAATCTTCCTCCCTAAACCGGGCAGAGATCCTCTACTAGTTAAAAACTTCAGACCCATCTCTCTTTTGAATGGAGATGTAAAAATCCTTGGGAAAATATTGGCCACCAGATTAGCGAACTTCATACCTAGATTGATCCATAAGGACCAAGTGGGCTTTATTCCTTACAGACAGGCGGGGGATAATATAAGAAGACTCCTCAACATATTCCATTTAGCGAAACTAGATGATACCCCTCTATGTACTATAGGACTAGACCTGGAGAAAGCATTTGACTCCATTGAATGGCCATACCTGCATGCCACGCTGACAAAGTTTGGGTTGGTGGGTAACTTTGTGAATGTGATCAAGTCTTTCTATAATAATCCAACTGCCAGCATTAAAATCCCAGGGGAAGACCATTCCTTTATCAATATTAGAAGAGGCACCAGACAGGGCTGCCCCTTATCCCCCCTTCTGTTCGCGCTGGCCATTGAACCTTTGGCTCAGGCTATTAGGAATAGCGCAACAATAACTGGAGTAAATGTAGGCTTGCACCAGTTTAAGTGTTGCCTCTTTGCAGATGACATCCTGTGTACACTTACAAACCCACTTCAGTCAATACCAGCCCTGATGTCCCTGATAGAGTCCTTCGGGGTCATTTCGGGACTCAAAATTAACATGGACAAGACGGAAGCGATCTTGGCGCAGACTCCTCAGACTTTAAGGGACACTCTTAAAACTCGACACCCCTTTGCTTGGCCAGAAAAACATATAAATTATTTAGGCATCAAGATCACTCCAGAGATCACCGACCTATATCAGTCAAACTATATCCCATTATATAAGACCCTGAATCAGGACTTGTTGAAATGGAATAAATATAACCTCTCATGGTCGGGGAGGATTAATGCAATAAAAATGAATATTCTCCCCAGGATTCTGTACTTTTTCAGGACTCTGCCAATTAGTATAAACAGAAGAGACCTGAATAGTTTTCAAAACGCGGTATTCAGATTTATTTGGCACTACAAACGCCCAAGAATAAAGAAATCCATTATGATGAGGAATAGATCCTCCGGAGGATTGGGTTGTCCCGACTTCCTCAAATATTTCAGGGCAGCCCAGATTTCTTTTCTACCCCAGGCACACTCGACAGAACATCAGCCACTTTGGGTTTTCGTAGAAAACTATCAAATTATGCCATTTAAATGGGATACTCTAATATGGGATCCATCTTCCCGGTTACCCCCTGATCTGGCCCGTAACAACCCAATGATAGCATTAACGCTGAACGAGTGGGAAAAAGCCAACTCTAGTAAACAGTTAAGTCCCAATATCTCCTATACAACCACAACACTCCCTACCCCAAGTACTCTGGATGAGATGGGTTTGCTATCCAAAGACTGGTGGACCTCAAGAAAGCTTGATAGGTTTGAAGGCTGGGTTAGGGATGGCACAGTGTTAACCAATGAGAAATTTATAGAAACACATAATCTTCCGTCCAGTGAATACTTCAACTATAATAAAATCCGACATAATGTATCCACTAAACTTCGTAAATGGGGCCCGCCCAGATCAACCTGGTTCACACTAATCTGTAATAAAGCCCCACTTACTAGGGGAATATTGGGGGAATTGTACGCAATATTCAACTCAAGTGACTTGGCTAGCAAACCTAATCACATCAAACATTGGGAACTGGATATGGGAGAGGAATGGGACATAAGCAAATGGTCTAAGGTACACTTAGAATTGACAAAGGGGTCTAGGTATTTTAGTCATTTGGAAACATCGACAAAAGTACTATTTAGATCCTACTACACACCAGATAGGCTACACAAAATGGACCCTAAAGTCTCTCCCGAGTGCTTTAGAGGCTGCACCACAGGGGGATCCTTCCGCCATATTTGGTGGGATTGCCCAATGGCCCAAGCAATGTGGACAAAAGTGGCCGATCTGGTCTCTAAGACATTGAACACGAAAATACTACCCAATATGGGACTATGTCTACTGGGGCTACCGGTACAAAATTTACGAGTACACCAGAATAAATGGCTTCAATTTGTTATGCTGGCAGCAAAGAGCTGTTTGGCCGGGAACTGGCGGAAAAAATCGCTGGACATCCACTTGGTTATTCACAAAATTAACTTTATTATGACTTATGAACATATGACGGCTACACTAAACGATGCAGTGGATATTTATAAAGAAATATGGGGTGACTGGAGCGGGACGGAACACTCATTCCAGATACATTGATAGTAGAGCTCTGTTCATAGGGGGGAGGCTGTCAGGTGCTGGAGCGGTCCGGGACAGTGCTCTCCATGGTTCCTCCTTAGAGGACGCTGCAGGCGTGGAAGGTCGATAAGGTAATAAGTATAAACTACATAATGAAGTTGTGAAAGGCACATGTTAAGTTATGATTAGTTTTATTTTAGTTATGTTGATATAAATTGAACGACCAGAGCAGGTTTTCTAACGGAAGTTAGACATATTTAGTGCACTGATTTGCTGATAAATTATCTAACCAGCTCTAGGTTATTTTCATAGAATGTTTCAATAATAGAAAAAGGAAAATGGAAGTGGTTGACACACAGTGACATGTATATTTTGTTAAAGACAAATAGGAAAGTGTAATAAGATTACCATCGAGCATGGGGGACCTGCGTGTCACTCCTTGTTTACAAAAGTGCTTGTCCTATGTTTGTGTCAATAAAAATTTTTTGGGAAAAAAAAAAAATAGGGCAACCTTTGGGAAACAGTGATCACAAAAACTCTTCATTTTAAAAGGGCAGATTTTAATGGTCTAAGGGCAGCAATACAAAGTAAAGACTGGGACAGAGAACTGGCAGGTAAAAACACTGAACATAAATGGACAACATTTAAATCCTTACTAAATATACATACACATCAGCATATACCGTGTGGGAATAAAAGTTGTAAATCCCATCCAAAGTGGCTTAACAATGATTTAAAAATCAAGATACAGAGTAAAAACCAGACATTTATATTATACAAACAAGAGGGGACAGAGACTGCTTTACATGAATACAAGGAAATCAACAAGGCAGCAAAAAAGCGATTAGACTGGCTAAAATAGAAAATGACAAGTTATATGTAAAGCAGAGTAAGACTAACCCTAAACATGTGTATAAATATATCTATGGGAAGAAGGCCAGGCAGGAAGCTATGGGAACATTACAATGTGACACAGGCCGTCTGATAATTAGTGACCAGGAAAAGGCAGATGAGCTAAATAGGTTCTTTTCTTCGGTATACACAAGGGAGGTACCAGTGGTTGGGACACGGCAACATAATGGGGCTACACTACCTTTGCCAAATAATTGGTTAACGCAGAAAGAAATCCAAAATAGGTTGGAAAAAATAAATGTTAATAAAGCCCCGGGTCCTGATGGAATACATCCACGGGTACTTAGGGAACTGGGTTCTGTAATAGCCAAACCATTATATTTAATTTTTCAAGACTCACTCAACACAGGGTCACTACCAGATGACTGGAGAAAGGCTGATGTGATACCAATATTTAAGCAGGGAGCAAGAACAAATCCAGGAATGTATAGACCTGTATGTCACGATCTGCTTCTTGTAGGGGGCTTGATATGAACCTAGTTCAAACCTACCCCAGCAGAATCATGTAGTTCCTATTCTCTGTAGCACAAAAGATGGCTTCTGAAGAGTTCAAGGCCCAAAAGGTACAGGCAGAGAATACTGCATACAGGTTACTGGTGGCCCATGGCAAGACCACTCCCCAAGTCAGGATACAACACACAGAAATAGTCTCACACCTTGTTTATGTGAAAACTATCTCTCAACCTTTATTGAATGATCAAAAGAACATATTTAAACTCTCCAATACCACACCCTTGTGTACATTTGTGTATGTGTGATGTCAGACCATCTGGCTTGCAATCTTGGCCTATCAAAGCTCTTGAGATCAAATTCACCAGATATCTAGTGAACAAACCTTTATGTTAAACTCAATTGTTTGCTTAGGACTACTTGAAGTACATGCTATTGTCTTGACCCAAGGTCTGTATGTGTGAGTGTGCAATAATCTGCAGCTAACTTCTATGCAGAGCATTTCTACCAATTCCACATATGTTCTATATAACATTTTCCCTCTTATAATATATTATAACTAGGATACATAATAACCATGAACAGACAACATATAACCACACAATAAAACATAATCCCAATGCAACAATGTCATGCTCCCTTGGACATATTCCTAAATTGCTGACAATATGAGTCCTTAAACAAGTAAATCATGACAACTTCTCCCCCTTCCTTTCTAGTATAGCATAGAGGATCATCCTGACGGATAATTCTCTAGCTATACTACTTTTACTTGTCCTCCTGTCTGGAAAGTCCATCCATGTGATAGCCTCATTGGCTCTCTGGTTACCCTGCCTCCCCCTGTCCAGGGCGAATACTCGCTCCTTCCCAGTGGCTTAGTGACTTTCCCAAGCCCCTGGGAAGACTTATAAGACAACTGCCATGGAGGACCCTTCAAGGTAGTCCAGGGGAAACAGTACATCTCAGCTAGTAAGTCCAGCATAAACTTGGGAGGATACTTACCCAGCAAAGCCCTCTCCTTCCAGGCTAGGGAGACCTCTTGTCCTGCTGATTCTGGATCAGCACTCAGTTCCATGGGTAAAATAGAAGAGTACAAGGTTCCCTTTGTCAGGCCTGAGCATTCTCCTGAATAAACTGGGATGCTGGATGTAACGGAGCTGGGACACGCAGTCCAAAATCTCTGCTGGTAAAATACCCACGAGGCACTACAGTTTCACCATCCCCGACCTCCCATATTGGACGACACACAATTTGGGAGTCAAAGGAATACTGACTTTATTTTGTTATTGCAGAAATATTTATACATCTCTTTGGCCACAGGTAATACACATGCCCATATTTGGCCACACACAATACACATAAAGAGAACAATAGGGGGGTCACACCTCCCTGGCAACTTTGATACAATCAGACATTGATTCAATTACACTTCTTTGTTCTTATCTGAGAATGAAAACACTTTGGAAAATGCAAGGATCCTTTACAACTTTCTTATCTCTTGAATCTCTGTAACAGGATTATCTATTAGCCTAGGTCTGCAAAAGTCTGGCTAATATTCTGAGCCAATATATTCTGTAGAACGTAAAACAACATATCTACAGTACAGCAATGTGATCATATTTTAACCAAGAATTAAATAATCATAAAACAGGGTAAAACAGGGATGGGTTCCGCTACACTGGAGTTGCAACATTGCCTAGTGGCATTCACTGGTGGCATCCATGCTGGATTAATGGGCAGTTCTGATACAAGCCGTTGTGGTTCAGTAGCCAACCTCTCTCCCACCAAGCCTGGCCAATGGCCCCTTCTTTCCAGGGTTACAGGTACACAGCCAGTGTTTTTGGGCAGCTGCAGGGGAGTCATTGTAGGGAGACCAGGAGACAAATCACAATCTTGGGTACCCTCTGGCTCTTTGGTCTCTGGATCCTCAGATGGAACCTCCTGACTCTCTCCATCTGAGACTGCCTGGTGTGTAGTTACAGGCAGCCCTTGAGAAGCAGCTGCTATTGCCTCTTGTTCAGGCTGAAGAGCAGGGCTACTTTCTGTTTCTGCTCCAGGGTCTGTGGCTGGCTCCTGGACAATGGTCATCCTCTCTCTACTATTTCCACAGTCAATTGGTAGGGCCCAGTGCTCATTAGGTTCTTCTCTTACACTAGGAGCAGAGTAGCTTTTCCCCAGTTCTTCCCCTGGGCCTGGCACTGCTGTGGTTTGGCCCTGTACCCATTCCTCTAACTGGGTGAGACTTAGCCCCCTAAAGATAAGGACCAGTTCTTCCTCTTCCCAGTCAACCCCATGGATGCAGGAATCCTTGTTATTTTGAGAATTATGGACAAAACAATTCTCCCCACAGTCCATACATGTATTTTCTGACCCAGCCTTAGCAATATTTAGCTGGGTCCCTGTAGTACCTGTTAGATGGTTCTGTTCCATGCCTGACTGGCATGAGCCCTCCCAGCTGGGTGGCCAACAACCATCCAGGGATGCTTCATCTAGTAAGTCTATATAATCCACCTCCAGCTGTAGCTCCTGCTGGATCAAAGGCCAAAGTAGGTTAGCTGTCTGAGAGCCTGTCTCCAGTCCCAGCATGTGACAGCGCTTGGCAAACAGACACAGCTTTCTTTTCTCTGTCCCCAAGCCACAGTCCGGATCCCCATGTACTATGTCCCAAAGTGCCTCTTCCAGCCCCAATGAAACATAATGAGGTATCCCAACAGGTCCCACCCAATAAGCATATTGCTCTTCCAGGGCAACCTCCTCACATACTAATTCTTCCAGCCATTCCCTTAGCTTGTGACCTGGCCATAGTCCCAGGAATGCCATCCATTTATTTAGAAGGCCCATTCCTCTACAGTCCTTTCCAGTCACCAGAACATTCTCTGTCTCTACTGGGGATAAGCATTTCCCCTCCACAGGAGCTATGACAGGGCCATTGCTTACCCTTCTCCTGTTCCCCTGTACCTCCTGTGTGATCTGTATCCAGAGTTCCCTCTGCTGATCCTTGGTTAAACCTGCAGGCATTATCTCCATCCATCTTTGGTACCGTCTGGACACTTCCTCCTCCTCTGCTGCAGACATCTCTTCATAAGCTGCCATCCTTCTGTGTTTTATACAGAGATCCCACCACTGCCGGCCAAATGTCACGATCTGCTTCTTCTAGGGGGCTTGATATGAACCTAGTTCAAACCTACCCCAGCAGAATCATGTAGATCCTGTTCTCTGTGGCACAAAAGATGGCTTCTGAAGAGGTCAAGGCCCAAAAGGTACAAGCAGAGAATACTGGATCCAGCTTACTTAGTGGCCCATGGCAAGACCACTCGACAAGTCAGGATACAACACACAGAAATAGGTTCACACCTTGTTTATGTGAAAACTATTTCTCAACCTTTATTGAATGATCAAAAGAACATATTTATACTCTCCAATACCACACCCTTGTGTACATTTGTGTATGTGTGATGTCAGACCATCTGGCTTGCAATCTTGTGTTATCAAAGCTCTTGAGATCAAATTCACCAGATATCTAGTGAACAAACCTTTATGTTAAACTCAAGTTTTTGTTTAGGACTACTTGAAGTACATGCAATTGTCTTGACCCAAGGTCTGTATGTGTGAGTGTGCAATAATCTGCAGCTAACTTCTATGCAGAGCATTTCTACCAATTCCACATATGTTCTATATAACATTTTCCCTCTGATAATATATTTTAACTAGGATACATAATAACCATGTACAGGCAACATATAACCACACAATAACACATAATCCCAATGTAACAATGTCATGCTCCCTTGGACATATTCCTAAATTGCTGACAATATGAGTCCTTAAACAAGTAAATCATAACACTGTAAGTCTCACTTCTGTAGTTTGGAAGCTTTTAGAAGGGTTAATAAATGGATAGTATACAAGAACATGTCTATTTAAACAAGATTTTAAGTAGGAATCAACACAGATTTATGTGGGATAGGTTATGTCAGACAACTCTAATTCATTTCTATGAAGAGGTTAGTAGGAACTTGGATCAAGGCAACTCAGTGGGTGTAGGCTTTTTGGATTTTGCAAAGGCTTTTGGTACAGTGCCACATCGAAGACAATTGAGCAAACTAAGGGATACAGGAATTGCAATACAAATCTGCTCATGGATTGAGAGCTGGCTAAAAGACAGGAAGCAAAGGGTTGTTGTAAATGGAACATACTCCAATTGGACTAATGTGGTAAGTGGGGTTCCTCAGGGTTCAGTATTAGGTCCTCTCCTTTGTAACATATTTATTAATTACTTAGAAGTAGGATTGGAAAGTAGTGTCTCCACTTTTGCTGATGACACAAAGTTGTGCAAGGTAATTCAATCAGATAATAATGTACTTTCCCTTCAAAGAGATTTACATAAAATAGGGGAATGGGCATCTAAATGGCAGATGAGATTTAATACAAATAAATGTAACGTTATGCATATGGGAAGAAAAATAGTCATGCAATTTAAATTCTCAATGGAGCAAATCTAAGTGTATCAGATTTTGAAAGGGATTTGGGAGTACTTGTGGACAACCACCTAGGTGACAGTGCACAATGCCAAGCAGCAGCTGCAAAGGCAAATAAAATATTAGCATGTATCAAGAAGGGTATAGAAGCAAAACTAATTCAGTCACTATACAAATCATTAGTACACCATCATTTGGAATATAGAGTACAATTTTGGGCACCACTTCATAAAAAGGACATTTTAGAGCTGGAAAAGGTACAGAGAAGGGCAACAAAACTAATAAGGGGAATGGAGGGGCTATGTTATGAAGTTATGAAGAAAGACTAACCAAATTAAACTTATTTTCTCTTGAAAAAAGCCCCTAAGAGGTGATATGATTACCTTATATAAATACATCCAGGGTCAGTATAAAGATTGGTCAAGTGAGCTTTTTGTGCCAAGAGGTTTTCAACCGTCAAGAGGACATCCTTTGAGATAAGAAGTAAAAAGATTTCACCTTAAAGAAAGAAAAGGGTTCTTCACAGTAAGGGTAATTAATCTGTTGAATTCTCTACCAAAGGAGGTGGTGACAGTGTCACTATCCTGGATAAATAGGCAGGGAGTATTGATCCAGGGAGGAATCCAATCACCAGAATCTGGGTCAGAAAGGAATTTTATATTTGTTTCCCTTTTGAAACAATTGGCAAAGTTTCACTGTTTTTTTTCTGGTTGCCTTCCTCTGGATCAATTAACAATTAATCAGCATGTTTCAGATCAGAGGAGATCTAAAAAGGTTGAACTTAATAGGCTAAACATTTTTTTCAACCTTACTTACTATGCAACATTTGACCAGATGTGGTCTACAGTTGTTAATAAATAATAACAGTGTTTCTAATACAGTCACAGAGTAAGGTCGCTCTTTTGGTCAAGAGGACTGGGGCATCAAACTTGGGGTGTTACATCATGATTATGTGCTTCACCGTCCTGGGGGTTATGTGCTCTACCATCTTGGTTGCAATGTGCTCCACCATTCTTGGGGTTATGTGTTCCCCCATCCTGGGGGCTATGTGATCCACCATCATGGGCACTATGGACAAAGATGTGACTAAAACAAATCTATGTAATGCTCATCTGTGGATTGTCACCTCTGTCATTCACACCAAACTTCCCCATTTGAGGGCATCTGAGGACCATTTGGATTTGGTTGAATGGATACAGATGAATGGCTGACACATGTACTATGTTACATATACAATTGTGTTTCCATGTTTGAAAAATATCTAGTAAGGGTTAGATGAGTCAGAGATACACAAAAGACCTGGTAGAAGAAAGAAAAAAAAAGGTAGAGGTGACATAGACCAGGGACATAGTAAATGAGAGGAGGTGAAAAAGAGATATCTGTCATGATCTGCTACTTCAATTGGACTTGGTAAGAACCTACTTCAAACCTATCCAGCAGAATCGTGCGGTCCTTGTACACCTGTGATGGCAGAAGATGGACCATACGCAGGAACCATGCCAAGGAATTTGCTTCAGCAGACCAGAATATCAGGAACACCATATAATCCCTTAAAATTAGGATTAATGCACAGAATGACACTTACACCTTGTCTATGTAAGTACAGATACCACTCCAATACCTTTATTAATTGTTACATTTTATAAAATTGGCACACAGGCTGGCCAATCACAGTAGGCCCCATCCCTAAATAATAGACTGCCCCTGATTACATGGAAAACCCTGTAGGTCTGATGAACTCAGGGATTTAATCTCATCCTAATGATTATATTTAGGAGGGGGCTGAGTGAGTTATCACCAGATAACAACACTGTAGCATATTAGCCTGGCCCTGCTTACTAAAATCCCTGTACATCTGCTGAACTCATCCTGGTGATTATATTAACTTTAAACAATTGTTCTAACCACAATCTGCTTGTCGGCTCAAGGCCCCTGTGAGGCTTGGGAAATCTTCGCCAGATAACAAAACTGTTCATAATCAAAATACATACAATATATATATATACAGTATGTCATTTTAACCATAAGCAATAAAAAATACATAACTTTAACCATAAACAGGATAACTTATTCCCAGTCCAGGCCCAAGCAAAACAGTCCAGTCAGGCTCTAGGCATGACAATATCTATGGGGAGAGTTACAATCACTAGGAGCCTCATTCTATTGCTACTTTTTAGAGATCCGGGCTCGCAAGTTATTGTGCTATTCAATTGCCTTCCGTTTGCGGGCTCCGATCAGGTTACTTTGCTGTGAGCTGCGATTCCTAGCAATTTGTTAAATCGCAAGTTACTTCCCTCAAAGCCTATGATCTCTCATGGACGCAAGAGTAAAATCGCAAATCACTATTCAATTGCTCCGATTTTCCTGTGCCAACCACTCCGTTAAGTTCGCAAATGGCTGAACTCGAACCACAGGTTACTGGGACCAAGGAGGTTTAGCAAAGGGCTTACTTAATCGGAGCACTTTAAAAGCAAATATAAATTCAATCCAGCACTGTAAATGATGGGAACACAATGGGTGACATTAGAATTAAAAGCACAACATTCTCAAGCTCGCACATCGCTAAAATATAATACTTTATTTCAACATTTCATTGAAGTCCTACGGGCTTGAATAACGAGTTATGGGCTTGGAGGTCATTCAAGCCCGTAGGACTTCAATGAAATGTAGAAATTAAACGTGAAAAAAAGTATTTGATTTTGGCAATGTGCAAGCTTGAGAATGTTGTGCTTTTAATTCTAATGTCACCCATTGTGTCCCCCATAATTTACAGTGCTGTATAGAATTTATATTTGCTTTTAAAGGGCCTCATTCAAATGCAATCTGGCCAATTTAATAGGGCTCTATATTAGCACGTATTTTTTTACAAAAGTTTTTAGTTAGTGAAGACCTTGCTTTTTTTATAGAAGTTCAGTAAAAACTTTTGTAATTTTTTTTTTGCTTATATAGAGCCCTATTCAATTAGCCAAATCGCATTTGAATGAGGCCCAAAGTGCTCAGATTTTTCAGGCTTGAACCATGAGTTACAGGCTTGCGTCCGCGGGCATGTTCAAGCCCACAAATGCTACTGCCGATAGCATGGTTTCCGATTCTCGTGAACGACGCCTAACTTGTGGCCCCGGCCATTTGAATAGCAGAGTAAAAGTAACGCAACTCGATCTCAGCCCTTTGCCTGGTTGCAATCGCGTTGCGAGCCCCGAATAGAATGAGGCTCATACTCAACAAAGCATTGACCAGCCATGATAGGTCCTCTCTGCTACAGAGAACAGCAATTAGTGAGATAATTATAATGAGTGACAGTCAGATTGCCGAGAGTGCTGGGATCAGAGGGGGAGAAAAGAGACAGATTTGTGATAAGATGTTTTATAAACTAGAACCAATTAATATAGAAACATGCCAAATACACATTAACCAGGCGCTGCCTGAGCACTGCACAATGACGCGAGTCTGAGCTACAAGTGTGAAACCAACATGCAAAATAAAACTATTTATAGAGCAGAAAGAAACAAATCTCTGGTCCTGGTACTGACACCTGCAACAATAACCAGATATATACAAATAAATGGTCTCATACGCCAAGCGATCTTTGTTACATATTAAACTCTTTGAATTCAATTGTGACAATGTATAGGTCTGTATTGTTTTTGTTGTTTAAATGTTCAGTCATGTCCGACTGTCTGTGACCATAGGAACCATAGCATCCAAGGCTTTTGTCTGGTTGTGCTTATCCATAAGGTTTTCTTGGCAAAGATATTGGAGTGGGTTTCCAGTTCCTTCTCCAGTGGACTGAGGTTTGGTCTGACCTCTCTGCTATGACCTGCCCATCTTGGGTCACCCTACATGGTATAGCTCACAGCTTCATTCAGGTACACAAGCCCCTTCCCCACAACAAGGTAGTGATCCAGAAGGGGAGGTCAGTATTCTGACATTATATTATATTCTTAATTGCAACATTGAGGAAAAATGTCTAAATAATACAAATATTAGATAAAATGTGGCTGTTTGCAATGAATAATACCATTGATATTTATCTCCTTTGCCCAAAAAAGGTCAGCATGTCCCGTTCCAGCATGTCCCGTCCTCCATGTTCCGTCGTCCATCTTGGCTTCTTGTCCGGCGCAACTCCTGTAAAAAAAAACATTACATTAGTAAACATAAACCAAAGTTAAATAAACACAATCTACATTATACTTACCTTTCCGCGATGTCTCCGGCCTCCTCGTCTTCTCCAGAAGCATCCGCGCATTATTAAAAAAAAAAAAGCAACACACATCCTCCCTGGCGGAAGTCTCCGACGCTAATGACCTTCCTATGGAAAGTTCGAGAATAAAATTGGCAATGGCGGCTTCTGATTGGCTGAAAATGCTGTCTATCAAATTTAGCCAATGAGAAGATGCCAATTGTGAACCAATGAGAAAGGGATACACCCCAAAATACCATGCTGATTGGATAACGCACCTGTCAATCTTTATTTGAACCAATCCAAAGGCTTTATGGCCATCAGCGAATAACAATGGGATACACCTCAACGTACTGATTGGTTAAGACATCTGCGCCTTCCCATTGGCTCTAATACTGATTGACATTGACATTAGCCAATGAGAAGGCGCAAATCCTTTACCAATCAGTACGTGGGGGTGTATTCCATTGTGATTGGCTATTGTCAGTGCAACCAATCAGAATGCGCAGATGTCTCCAGCCAATCACCCTGTGGGGGTGTATTTCATTGTGATTGGCTGAAGGCATATGTGCCTTGTGATTGGTTTAAATAAATATTGACAGGTGCATTATCCAATCAGAGTGGGATTGTAGGGTGTATCCCTTTCTGATTGGCTCACACATTGGCGCCTCCTGATTGTATGTATTATATGCATTTCCTTTTCAAATGTGATTTTTTTTTTTCTGTAGTGGGGGGTGGGGGTTGTAATGTTTTTTTTTATTTTTTGTGACTTAGGTTTTATTACCGTATTTTCGGTAATGTAGATTTTTAATTTTTGTGACTTAGGTTTTTTTTTTTATGTAGGGCTTATGGGAGGTCTTTATTGACTTCCCTGAGTGAGGGGATTAATGAAGTGCTTATGGGGGTCTGTATTGACCCCCATGAGTGACACAGTTAATGAAGTGCTTATGGGGTCTGTATTTACCCCCATGAGTGACAGGGTTAATGAATGGCTTATGGGGGTCTATATTGACCCCTGTGAGTGACAGGGTTAATGAAGGGCTTATGGGGGCCTGTATTGTCCCCCATGAGTTTCAGGGTTAATGAAGGGCTTATGGGGGTCTGTATTGACCCCCATGAGTGACAGGGTTAATGAAGGGATTATGGGGGTCTATATTGACCCCCATGAATGACAGGGTTAATTAGGGGTTTATGGGGGTCTGTATTGACCCCCATGAGTGACAGGGTTAATAAAGTGCTTATGGGGGCCTGTATTGACCCCCATGAGTGACAGGGTTAATGAAGGGCTTATAGGGGGTCTATATTGACCCCCCTGAGTGAGAGGTTTAATGAAGTGCTAATGGGGGTCTGTATTGACCCCCATGAGTGACAGGGTTAATGAAGGGCTTATGGGGCTTATGGGGGTCTGTATTGACCCCCATGAGTGACAGGGTTAATGAAGGGCTTATGGGGGGCCTATATTGACTCCCCTGAATGATAGGTTTAATAAAGTGCTTATGGGGGTCTGTATTGATCTCCATGAGTGACACAGTTAATGAAGTGCTTATGGGGATCTGTATTGACCCCCATGAGTGACACAGTTAATTAAGTACTTATGGGGGTCTGTATTGACCCCCATGAGTGGTAGGGTTAATGAAGGGCTTATAGGGGTCTATATTGTCCCCCATGAGTGACAGGGTTAATGAAGTGCTTATGGGGGCCTGTATTGAACCCCATGAGTGACCGGGTTAATGAAGGGCTTATAAGGGTCTGTATTGACCCCCATGAGTCACAGGGTTAATTAGGGGTTTATGGGCATCTGTATTGACCCCCATGAGTGACAGAGTTACTGAAGGACTTATGGGGGTCTATATTGACCCCCATGAGTGACAGGGTGATAGTGTATATTTTTTTTTTTTATATAACGGGTCCTTTAAGGACCTTTACGGTCCTTTAAGGACCCGTAACGTGGGAATTTTGAATTTTCATTGCAGCGGGGGTCCCTGATTGCGTGCGATCGGGACCCCCTCTGCGATGGTTAATGTGGGGTTAATGCAGGTCTCCGAGCTTATCTCGGATCCCGTGGGGTTAATGCGGGTTTCTGAGCTTATCTCGGATCCCTTCTTGGGTAAGTTGTTTGTGGCTGGTCGGTCCTGGGTCTTTGAGCCTCGTTTTCGTTTTTTTCGGCGGCCATTTTTTCTCTCGCTTAGGGATTTTCGGGTGTCTGAACTCGGGAATTTGGACTTAAATGGAGGTGTAACTTCACTTTCAGAGGTCCTGGGTGCCCTCCCCCCCTTGCTATCGGTAAGCTTTTTATGTATATTTTGTATTTGGTGTGTTTTGACTATTTTTAGGTGCCCGCGGTTCTGCCATTTTACGTGCGTGTGGGTGTTTGTTAAGTTAAGGTTGGTTCCGATGTCGTTTTTTTTTTTCTAAGTCGTGTGTGTGTGTGTGTTTTTTGAATCAATATTCTTTTATTAGAAGGTATACAAATTCCATACATAAATAAAACATTCTTAACAGTCATAAATGTCAGTTTTATCAAATCATATAATCACAAAAATATCATTTTGCAACAGTTAACTGACTAAACCTTCTTGTTTTTTAATTTTTAGTGAGAAAATTTTCTAGTGTCTAAACTGATTTTTCCAACCATAAAGAAAATACCAGGCATAATAAGCCAATTAAATTCAAGAGTACACAGTTGATAAGAGCATACAATATAAAAGTTATTACCTATCTATCTTTACCAAACTATCGTGTACCATATCATAATAAATAATCCTTGGCACCTCTAGGCAACCGCGGAGCAATCCCGGCTGGTTTCTCCATCTTACCTCAGATCCTCCTTGCCAACTAGTGCCACTGAAAGGTCTCCAGAGCTCCCCCACTCCAGTCTTTTCCTCATAATCGCTTCAGACAATTACAGACATTATACTAGGGGCACGCTCAAGGAGGATGTTATCCAAGGGTCCCAAACTATCTGGAATTGGGGCATCCTATCTAAAACGATATGGGTTAGTCTCTCATTAATAAGTAAGTAGTTGATCTTCCTAGTCACCTCTTGAAAGTTTAGATCCATGTCCTTCCATCTACTGGCTATGTGAATCTTTGAAGCTAACACCATTAATTGAAACAACTTGTTCTCGGTATGCGACAGGTTTTTAATATGAACCCCCAGTAAACAGGATTCTATCGAAGGAAATACTTCTTTATGAAAAATTGTGGAGGCTAATCGGGTCAATTGTTCCCAGAGATTCTGGGCACAAGGATAGGACCACCACACATGAATATGATCCCCCACATCATGGCATCCCCTGAAACATTTATTACTCTCCTGCCGCCTAAACTTCTGCATTTTATCGGGAGTGCAATAGGCCCTGTGGAAAACTTTGATTGATGTTTCTAATAAGGCCGAATTAAATGATCCTTTTGAAAGATTGGAGCAAGATTCAGTCCATTTGTCCCAGTCCCATTCTACCCCCAGGTCCTTTTCCCAATTCAGCATAAACTTGGGTTTCTGGCTACTAGTAGAGCTCAGAAAGGTGTTATACAAAGAGCTCAGAGTACCTTTGGCAAGCGAGAGATTTTTACAGATAACTGATAGCCAGGAGGCTCTGGGGGGCCCGGAATCCTTAACCATCTTGTTAACCCAACTTCTAATTTTTAAGTAATTGTAGAGTTCCGTAGTTGGCAAGTCGTGAGTCGTGCAAAATTGGTCATAGGTCAGTAGTTTGTCATTGGCGAACCAGTTTCCTATGCGATCCAGGTGTCTGGAAGTCCACCAGAATTTAGACATGGAGCTTTAGTCTGCTAAAATTTGTGGAAAGGACATAACTGACAGAAGAGGTGATAATTCCGAGCTAAGTCGATGCCTAGAGTTCGCCCATCTCCAGGACTGAAGCGTTAAGGAGATCATAGGGTTTTGATGAGTTATGAAGGGGGCAGAGTCTTCAGGGATCCAAACCAACTTGACCCAACTATGTGGAGACATTTGGTAATTTTACATAAAGACCCAAGATGGATGGTGTTTCGTAGAGTGAGCTCTAGGTAAAGGGGCCAGTTGAGCGGCCTTAAGATAAAGTCTTAAATTCGGGGTCGCAAGACCACCTCTATTCTTGGAGCGAAACATCACCTGCCTGGGGATACGAGGGCGTTTATCGTCCCATATGAACCGGGAAATACTATTCTGGAATTTATCTAGGTCTTTAAGGGAGAGATTGATAGGAAGGGATCTAAATAAGTACAGTAATTTAGGTAAGATATTCATTTTCACAGCCGCAATGCGGCCTGTCCATGAGATTTTAAAGCTCCTCCATTTCTGCATATCCAATGTCGGAGATCTATACAAGGGGGGAAAATTTGCCCCGTACATATCCCTGAACTTGGAGGTAAGTCTGCCGCCTAAGTATTTTATAGACTGTGCGGGCCAAATAAACTGATGATTAGCTTTAAGGGTGTCAATCTCACTCTGCGGCAATCTCATCCCCAGCGCCTCAGTCTTCTCAACGTTCAGCTTGAGACCCGAGATTCTGCCAAAATCCTGAACAGTGGACATGAGTGCTGGTATGGATGAGAGGGGATTGGTCAGGGTGCAAAGCATGTCATCCGCAAAGAGAGAGCATTTGAAATGCTGGAGGCCTACCTGTACCCCCTGGTTGACAGGATTGGCTCTAATCGCTTGCGCATGGGGTTCTATGGCAAGAGCAAATAGCAGTGGGGAGAGCGGGTACCCTTGCCTGGTCCCTCTTCGAAGATGGATGTCGGCTTTGTGATCCCCTGGGAGTTTTAGATTGGCTGCTGGGAAGTCATAATATCTCCTAAGTAGATTGATAAAGCGTCCCTTGAATCCAAATTTGTCTAGAATCTTATATAAATATGGCCATTCTACCATGTCAAAAGCTTTCTCTATATCTAAAGCTAAAAGACAGGCTGGTATATTAGACGTCTGAGCCATGAACTGAGCGTTCAGAACCCTCCTAACATTATCCCCGGCCTCTCTAAAGGGGACAAACCCAGTTTGGTCCTTGTGGATCAAATCTGGTAGAAATTTAGAGATGCGAGTGGCCATAATTTTCGCCCAAATTTTGACATCCCCGTTGATTAGGGATATAGGGCGGTAATTTTTCACCTCTAGAGGGTCCCTGCCGTCTTTTGGAAAAACCACTAGATCAGCCCGGTTTAGCTCCGGGGGCATAGGCTCTCCGTTTAATATGGCATTAAAAAGAGATGTCAAGTGGGGGGTAAGAAGGGGTTCAAATTTTTTATAATACAAATTAGTGAAGCCATCCGGTCCTGGGGATTTGCCCAACTTAAGATTCTGGATGGTAAATTTAACCTTCTCCTGGGTTATTTCTAAGTTCAAATCATCCAGTTGATAATCCGGTATTTTGGGAAGATCGCATAAATTTAGAAAGGAGTCTATATCTGATCCACTGCAGTGGGATTGTGAGGAGTATATTTCTTGGTAATAATTTTGAAACGTTTTTTGAATATCATTGGGGCTGTAGGAGATTTGATCGCCAGGTATCCTAATTTGGGTGGTTCTGGGTTGGGAGAATTTATTGTTTAGCCTTTTAGCAAAAAGAGAGTCAGGTTTATTTGCCTTCCAATAATAGAGGTGCTTCATTTTCCTCATAGCTCGTTCAGTTCGATGGGAGAATATAGCGTCCAGCTATAGCCTAGTCTGGTCAATTAACTTACGCCCCTGAATAGAGGGACACTGTTGGTTTTTCTCTAACCTCTTTAATGAGGTTGTAAGCTCTGTCTCCTTCTGTCTAAGAAGTTTCTTATGTATAGAGGACAGCTTAATGCAAGTCCCTCTAACAAATGCCTTATGGGCAGCCCAAAGCCAGCCAGCCCCAGTTTCGGGGGAGACATTAGTCTCAAAAAACAGCTGTATGTCTTTGGATATGGAATCCATACTACTCGGGTTAGACAGTAGGAATTTGTTCAGAGCCCATTTATAGGGAAGTCGAGGGTTAGGACCCAGATCCAGCTCAACTAGTACCAGAGCATGGTCCGACCAGGGGCAGGGGACTATTTCAGAGTTTATGGTAGAGTCATACAATGAGGAAGTGAGAAGAAGAGCGTCAATCCTAGAGTATGTCAGGTGAGTCAGGGAGTAGAATGTGTACTCTCTCCTGTCTGGGTGCTTACCCCACCAGGCATCGACCAACCCCAAGCCGTTTAGTAAGGACTTAATCTGATTAGTCTTGTTGGGAAGTCTGTTGGTCGGTTTTCCAGATCTATCGAAGGTCGGGTCTAAGGTCAGGTTAAGGTCCCCCCCAATTATCAATTTCCCCAAATCCTGAGTCTCTAGTTTTTTCAGCAGGTCTATGAGAACAGTGTAAGGAGAGTTCGTAGGAGAGTACAAGGATACTAGCGTTATTCTTTCCCCTCTTATAGTCCCAGTTGCCATAACATAATTACCGTCCCCATCTACCCGAGTGGTCTCTACCTGGAAGGGGAAGGTTTTATGCAATAAAATTGCACATCCAGCTCTCTTAGTAGGGAGAGAGGCCAGATAGTAGGTGGGGTAATCCTTATGTAAGAATTTAGGTTTGTTGCCGAGGGAGAAATGGGTCTCCTGCATGAAAATAACCGAGGGAGTGTGTTTTTTGTAAAATGCAAACGCCTTCCTTCTTTTAAAGGGGGAATTAAAGCCCTTCACATTATGGGTTACTATGGTGTATTTAGAAGTAGCCATTGGAAGTTGGGAGTGGAGTCCTAGATGTATGCGACCTTACCTGGTAGCTGAGCTCATGAGTGACAAGGAGTGGAGGAGCCCGGAGAGCAAACAGAAGTCCCAGCGAATATGCTGTTGGCGGCGAAATAATCTCCCTTTTATCAAGAGGGCTGAGAGCAATGAGAGGGGAGAAAGGCAGTTTAATATCAGAGAGGTAGGTAAATCTGAGACAAACAAACCAATAATTAAAAAAAAACACAAAAAAAAGAAAACAGATCCGTAAAACAGCAAGTTTACAGTACGTCTAATCCTGCAATTACAAAAATATAGCAGAATAAGCATAAACCAGTCGTCTACACATAAACCTTCTATCTCTTTTTCTAAAATATAAAGACAAAGTCAAATCCACCTAATGTGGGGAATTAGTCTGGCAAACTATAGTAATTCTAAATGACAATAGTTCAAACTATTCTAGCAACATTCTATCTGAACTGTAAATAACGAGAAGTGGACATCAGGCAATCAGCAAAATGTTATCAAAGTCCAGCTAGGTAGGAGGCCTCTCAGGTCGCGGGCCCGACTTTGAAGTGGCAGAGAGACCAGAATCTGCCGAGTATACCAAGCGTTTATCTTGCAGGTCGCCTACAGAGTCCCGGAAGCCGCTGGGCCTCTCCAGGGCAGGAACTTGTTTGCCATGAACTTGTGCTGGCTTTGGAGTCTGCTGCCTCTTAGGGATTAGCGAACCAAGATGCTCTTGGTTTGCTTCTGTCGTGGACTCCGGGCATAGATGTAATCGCTGTAGCACATCTAAACAGTCTTCCAGGAAGCGGGTGGTATAAGTCTTGCCTTGAAAAGTGAAAGTCAGAGCAAACGGAAAGTTCCAGCGGTACTGGATCCTGTGCTGAAGAAGAATAGCAGTAGCCGGTTTCATAAGTCTCCGCTTATGCAGGGTATCCGGGCAGAGGTCCGCATAGAACTGCAGGGTTGAATCATCCGGACCCTTGATAGTATGCAGCTTCCTGGTGGCAGATAGTAGAAGATCTCTGGCCTGCTGCCTTAAAAATCTAACAATAACATCCTTGGGAGCCTCCAAGCTTCTCGTACCTCCCAAGGCTCTATGGGCACGCTCAATCTCCCACACATTTTCAGGCTGATTAGGAAGGATTATCGGGATTGTATCCCTCAGGTAGCCAGACAGGTCCTGTATCGCTCTTGGGATGCCACGGATGCGGACGTTGTGTCGGCGGGACCGGGTTTCCAGATCTCTATCTTATCCGTGAGGTCAGAGATGTGAATGGAGTTTTGAGCAATAGAGGATCGATCCCTTTCCTGCGCCTCGGTTATCCAATCCGTCGTGTCCTCCAATAGTTGAGTACGTTGCCCCAGATCCTTCAAGTCTTGTCTTAGAGGGTCAATAGCTTTTGCCAGGAGCCGCTCAATAGTAGCCACTGACCTGGCCGAGAGGTCCAGGTATTGGCTAGGAGTGTCAGGAGTACCTTCCCTGTCTGAGCCATCCGAGTGTTCTGAGGCGGATTCCGCAGGGGGGGAACATCTGGCAGTTTTAGGTGTAAAGTGCTCCCGTATGCCCTTCACAGAAGCAGTTCTTTTGGGTTTCGGCATTTTGGAGAACGGGCCGCAGAAGTCAGCAAATAGTCCGTTATGGAATCAGCTAGGTATAATATAGGGGAAAGCTGTGCACCAAGTGTTCTGAGTGAAAGTCCGCTGACCCTGTGAATTAGTAGAGTTTGTCCAGTATATAAAGTTTAGTTGAGGCAGGTGATAGCTCTGTTGCCAGGCCAAGTCCCCATTTGTCTCTTTATTCCAAAAATAAAGTGTAATCCCCACTGGGGCTCTGAGGAAGCCTTTGGAAATCCGGTCAAGCAAAAAGTAGTTCTTTGGTAGAAGAGTGGCTCAAAAAGTTGTCCCCTCTTCGGGTAGCCTGTCTGTTTTTGCTGACAGGAGCCTGTTAAGTAGGACTCAGCTGTAGAATAGGTCAGTACAAGTGATAAGCAGCGGTGAGTCGCAGGGAGACTTCCAATCTTGTATTATTCATATAAAGCCAATGATGATCTGCAGTATTGCAAAAGTCCACAGGGTGGCAGCATGTGTGCTGATGTTGTAAGACATTAACACAGTCCATGTATCTGCCTGTGAAGGCACAGGTTTCAAGTATAGGTAGGCACAATATTTTTGTTTGATGTATATATATATTGCATAAAAGTACCTAAAAATAACGTCAGTTTCTGAAACCAAGTACACCCATAAGGCTCCCAAGTATTGTGCAATTCAGCCGCAGGCAATGCTGCGAGAAAATGTCTCTGTGTCAAAGGCTCAGTCCTTAGTGGATAGCTTAAAGAGTTGATTCACACCACCTGAACCCCAGATCTCAGAGCTTTGTGGGGGAGTAGCAATAAGCTGGGCATTGTGTGCCTTGCAAGCTGGGGAGAGTTTAGATAGCTTCCTCCTCCTACCCCACTATGACACTTTTCCCTATGGCAGCCACAGTTCTTTGTCAATGGGGAGTATGCTGACCCTTGCACCCCTCTTGCACTCTAATCTCCCTCTACAGGCGTTGGGTGCTCTGTTCCCTCAATTGGGGGTTGCTATAGCTCTCCTGGGGCCCCCTGGGGATCCACAGCCCTCTAGGGAAGATCTCCCCTACCTGCAGCCGCCGGACGCCGTTTCAAAATGGCGGCCGTGCTTCGCGGGCTTTCTGCCCCGTCTTCAGTGACCACACTCTGGCCAGAGGGATCACCCTGGGACTCCGGCCGGATCCTGCCGCCACCGGGGTCTGCGCCAACTCCTGTCCAGGTGCTTGGAAAGAGAGCCCCGAGGTCTTCTGTGGCCTCAGGCGTCACCCCACAATAGGAGGCCTCCTATGCAGCTGGGCCGCCGAAACAGCCCAAATTCAGTCCCCGGGGGATGGGGACAGTCTCCGCTAGTGCCCCTGATGTCGGGAAGGGCCCTTGAGACCGCTCCAGGGCAAAACAACAGGCCCTCTTCGGAGCCCTGCACGGAGCTCGGTAAAACACGTCTGTCTTCACCAGACGCCAGCTCCGCCCCCGTGTGTGTGTTTTTAACCGCGTGTTAGGCGCCTTTGAGCCTCCACCGTTGCAAATGCGGCCCGACGTTGGAGCCTCCACCTTTCGCAAATGCGGCCCCTCGCTTTGCTCACAACTATATATGTGATAGAATCTATATAATTCTAACTTGATTTTGTAGTGATCTAGTCCCTTTTATTATTTAAACTCCATATTTAGAACAATCCTGGATACACCCATCACCGCCCCAGTAGCGAGATCCCATTCCATCTCATCATGTCCGTGTATTGCCCTCAGATGAATCCTAAATTAGCAAAGCAACAAAACCATTGCTGTACAACAGCACTACACTTGCCTACATCTCCAAATACACCCTGACTTGCCTCCTCTGCTCTGCCCATGACCTGCACACCACTTAGCCCCATCATTAACTCCTTCCATTCTCCTCTACAGAACTGCTCAAAGCAACCCCCATTTTTGAATTCGCAACCTCGCTTCATTACATGATTTCCTAGTCTTCGAAGATTCTCTAAAACCCACTTATTCAGAGAAGCAGACCACTGACCTCCATAACTCCATTACTAACCTCAAACATGGCTATCTATCCTGTTCTCTCACAGCTTTCTCCCTATAATGTCTATCCACGTGTCCACCTCCCTAGACTGTAGGACCCTCATCTCCTCCAGTACCAACGTATATATGTGCGGTTTGGTCCTCAAATATACATACAATTGTTATCCATGTGTATATTGTACCCCTGGCAGTATGGAATCTACTGGTGCTCTCTAAATAACAGATATTTATAATAATTCTAGGATATGGTGGAATTTGACATTGTGGTCGGAAGAGTCAGATGTAAACCAGTCATACATTGGTTGAGCATGTCCAGTATGGTGACTGCCTCATTGATATCATCTCTGAGTGTGTATAAACATGGTGGTTTGTTTCATTTGAGAAGCATCATGGTGGACAGTGAGGAGCAACCTTCCATCTCTATTGGTGGTGCTAGATGACCCCATTTACCTGACCATGCAGAGACACGGGAAGCTCTCAGGGTTTGTTGATTACAAGGAACAGTTTGTATGTTAGACACCAGTAGAGCCTCAAGCTGCAGTCTATGGGGTCATGGAGAGATGAACATGACTGAACAAATAAACAAGATTATCAGCACAAAGGACAGCAATTCATACGATTATATAAAAATAATTAAGAGGAACTTGTGACCATGATCTGGATCAATATTTACAAAATACTTTTTTGATGAACGAGACCTGACAATGCACAAAATGGTTTTAAGGTATTAACTATAATATACAATTATACCCTGAGACAGTGCCCAGAAAAAACTAAGATCTTATAGCAATAAGTCATGTGATAAAACATTTACTCATATATTTGAACTCTGTCATAGAGCAGCATATTATGTTTAGCTGGAAATTCCCCATTACACTTTAATGTATCACAACTAAATGTTTCCGTTATTTCAGGAGTTTCCATTGTGTGGCAGGAGAAACACTGTGCCAAAGGGGAAGCACCGGTGCCAAAGGGGAAGCACCGGAGCCAGGGAAGTTGATGAAGCAGCTGGCAGTATTACCAAATTGTTTGCTGTAATACCAAGAAATATGCAGCCTAATTAAATTGTGATTTGGCCAATTGAATAGGGCTCTATATAAGCACAGGACATATTTTCTTTACAGAAGTTTTTAGTTAGAGATCTTCTATCCAAAAACAAGGTCTTCATTAACTAAAAACTTCTGTAAAAATATGTGCTATGTGCTTATATAGAGCCCTATTCAATTGGCCGAATAGGAATTTAATAAGGCTGATGATGTCTACTTAAAAATATGTATATTCTCTTCTGTGGCCAAAATGTGAACTGCTGGCACTGGACTATATAGTACCAGCCCCAAGAGAGCTTTTCACATTCAGGTCTGGGCTCTGGCTGGGCCATCCCAAAACTTTAATCTTCTTCTGGTGAAGCCATTCCTTTGTTGATTTGGATGTATGCTTTGGGTCGTTGTCATGCTGACAGATGAAGTTCCTCTCCATGTTCAGCTTTCTAGCAGAATCCTGAAGGTTTTGTGCCAATATTGACTGGTTTTTGGAACTGTTCACAATTCCCTCTATCTTAACTAAGGCCCCAGTTCCAGCTGAAGAAAAACAGCCCCAAAGTATTATGCTGCCACCACCATGCGTCACTGTGGGTATGGTGTTCTTTTGGTGATGTGCAGTGTTGTTTTTGCGCCAAACATATCTTTTGGAATTATGGCCAAAAAGTTCAACCTTGGTTTCATCAGACCATAACACCTTTTCCCACATGCTTTTGTGAGACTTCAGATGTGTTTTTGCAAAATGTATCCTGGCTTGGATGTTTTTCTTCATAAGAAAAGGCTTTCGTCTTGCCACTCTACCCCATAGCCCAGACATATGAAGAATACAGGAGATTGTTGTCACATGTACCACACAGCCAGTACTTGCCAGATATTCCTGCAGCTCCTTTAATGTTGCTGTAGGCCTCTTGGTAGCCTCCCAGACCAGTTTTCTTCTTGTCTTCTCATCAATTTTGGAGGGAGCTCCAGTTCTTGGTAATGTCACTGTTGTGCCATATTTTCTCCACTTGATGATGACTGTCTTCACTGTGTTCCATGGTATATCTAATTTCTTGGAAATTATTTTGTACCCTTCTCCTGATTGATACCTTTTAACAATGAGATCCCTCTGATGCTTTGGAAGCTCTCTGTGGACCATGGCTTTTGGTGTGGGATGCGACTAAGAACATTTCAGGAAAGACCAACTCGAGCAGCTGAACTTTATTTGGGGTTAATCAGAGGCACTTTAAATGATGGCAGGTGTATGCTGACTCCTATTTAACATGATTTGGAATGTGATTGCTTAATTCTGAACACAGCTACATCCCCAGTTATAAGAGGGTGTGCAGACTTATGCAACCACATTATTATTATTTTTTCTTCCCTCCACCTAAAAGATTTCAGTTTGTTTTTCAATTGAATTGTACAGTTTATAGGTCACATTAAAAGTGGAAAAAGTTCTGAAATGATTTATCTTTGTCTCATTTTTTTACAGCACAGAAACAGGACATTTTAACGTGGGGTGTGTAGACTTTTTATATCCACTGTATAAATAACTTATTACTTGGGATTGTCTAATTAAAAACTGTGCTAGACTACCAAATGCAAGTGCAGGCGGTGCATTGCACCATCTGCACCAGTGGTAATTCCTCTGTGTCGGACTATCCCCATAGTTACATAGTAATTGAGGTTGAAAAAATACTTTAGTCCATCGAGTTCAACCTTTTAAGATCTCCTCTGATCTGCAATACACGGATTTATTGTTAATTGATCCAGAGGAAGCAAACAGATTAACCACCCTTACTGTGAAGAACCCTTTTCTTTCTTTAAGGAGGAATCTTTTTACTTCTAACCTCAAGGGATGTCCTCTTGTCAGTTGGAAACCTCTTGGCACAAAATGTTCCCTTGCCAAATCTTTATATTGACCCTGGATGTATTTATAAAAGATAATCATATCTCCTCTTAGACGCCTTTTTTCTAGAGTAAATAAGTTTATTTTGACTAGTCTTTCTTCATTCCCTTTATTAGCTTTGTTGCCCTTCTCTGTACTTCTTCCAGCTCTAAAACGTCCATTTATGTTTTATTAGTGTCAGCCAGGAGATGCTTTCTTACCAGACGTCCATCATTCCCATGCTATTCTATAAAGAAGCTGCACGGAATAACATAGTAACCGAGAGCCTACCAGTGAGACGCAAAGCTCTGCAAGGAAGGCCAGCCAAGAAAGAGCAAGTTTCATGATAAAAGTAAATATACATAGCAGATGTGATTTCTGCGGTGTAGGTGACATTATTGAACACGTGCAGTATAGCAAGACCAGTCAAAAACTGTATCCAGAAAATGTAAGCAGCGGTGTGAGGCCTAGGCCTAGGGCCTCAAACTGTCAGACAGTGTTACGGTAAAGTGTCCAAATGACTTTATACAGTGGCAGGAAGAGCACCGAGTATATGTATGTCTGAAGACGTCATTGGCAGGCTCATACTCGGTTACTGCTCATTGGCTGACACTGGCAAGCCCCCAGACCCGTTAAGCAGTTGTTGTTTTTTTTGCTTTGAGAGTTTCATGTGAAAAAAGAAAACACGACGCGATCAATGATCAAATCTCCCCATTCAGATACAGCAAAGAAAACACATGTCCAATGCGTGGAGGAGCGTCAGCATGGAGGTCGGGCCCTTGGTATGGAGTACAAGACGCGGAGGTTAGAAATACTCATTTTATTTACAATCCATGAAATATTACAAAATTCTTTTGACACATTATTTACACTCCATGAGAAATAAACAAACATTATAACATTTCTGAGGCGGCCTCACAAGGTATCTGAGACGGTCTAGAAGACGGTGCACACAGATGTAGAATTAACCCCGTACTGTCTGACATTTCTTTAGGCGGAAAGATCTCGACATCTAAGTCACTGAGACCCTGCCCTATACGCACTGTATGTGGAGCACTACCCAGCTGAAAGGGACACGGAGCATTGAAACCTGTTTAAATGAACAGGAAACGCCCAGAGCCACTTGACTCTGGCAGATAAGTATGCCTGAATGTTATACATTTATTATTTTCAGTTTTATTTAAAAATAAAACACACTGATACATTATGACATTACCATAATGCTTTCAATGTCCCTTTAATTCAAGCTTAGTCCTGCTGGGCCACACACACAGGCCTGGATTTGAGGGTTGTCTTTCTGTGAGTCAATTAGGTCAACTAAGTACACAGCAGGGATAGCCTCAAATCCAGGCCTGTGTGTGGCCCAGTTGGACACCCTTGCTTTAAATGAAGAGTTGCAGATTGAATCTGAATAACCCTTCATACCCCAGTCCAACAGGAGTTTAACCCATGACCTGTCCAGTTTAGTGCCCTGTTACCCTGGTATGTCCCTGTAGGTCATGCTTATCTGTTCTCCTCATCAGAAACATTTAAATATATTAAAAACACTTCTGAATGTCCCTAACTGCGATTACTCAGCAGTAAGAAGCACCAGAGATGTCTGGACAGTACCTGTGGTCAGACAGTAAGGGGTTATTTGTATCTGATGAGTAGCGCAGCACCGCGAGACAGTCGCACCAAGCGCTAAACGTGCCGGATATATATGTGGGGGAGGGGGGTTAGTGTTATTCAGGTCTGTCTTTACTGACACAGGACACGTAAGGACACGTTATGCCTCATCTATGTAGTGACAGCTTCTCATGTATTATTTATATTTACTGTAATGAGCGGGTGCTTTTCCATAACGAACACTGAACAATGACGTACACTCCCATTAACCCATAGGCTTCCAGAATATACACGTGTTTATATATTGTAACATGTTATTAATGTGGATTTTGAAGATAAACGCAAATAAATATAAATTCTTATTCTGTGTTTTTTCCAAACCTCCATTTAATAGGAGCTGTACCACCCTGCGCACCTGCTTGTTTATCGCTTTATATGCGTTATCCAGACGCCAGTGACTGCAGAGAAGGATAGGACTCTGCGCTACATCAAAGCATGACCATTTAACCCTTGTCTTGTCTCAGGGCACTATGTACATTTGGTTCTAAACTCAAAAACAGGGCCCTCCATTCTTTATAAGGCGCTCATTTTGTCCTGCCTGTACAGAATATGTTGGCGCGATATTATCTTTATTTATAACAATAATAATTTCTCTCAGACTCCAGCTCTGCCCGCTCATACTCGCTCTGCCACACACACAAGGTATTTCGTACTTTTGGGACTCATCAGTGCAGTGCAGCCCATGGAGAGGGGCGACTGATGGCAACTGCCCAAGGAGGTCATTTGTATCTCTACGGACGCAAAACCCTCCTTGTGGCACATGGGCAACTGCAGATATCTGTGTGCATCGTCTCATGGCGTCTCCTAATAAAAATGTGACCGCTGGGCATTTGTGTCCAATTTACTACACACCCACTTCCTGTCCCCATAACAAGCGGCGCTGGCGACCCGTTCAGTGTTCAAGAACACACATGGGGAGACTCCCTCAATGGGAAACCTGGGGACAGAACAAAGAGAACTCAATAAGCTAATAACACTTGAATTATTCATCCATATAATACAATGGAAGCTTATTACACTATTTTTTTATCATGTATTTATACTTCATGGTCTCCAATAGCCCGAATCTGATAGGACAGTGTCACGTAAAAGGCGGATCTAGAGCCATAGACAGATGTTCACATGGTCAAACGCTACACCAGATATGATCACCTTGGAGGCTTAAATATCACTGTACTGAGAGAACGGTCTCAACATTGGCTGTGCAGGTTGGGAAAGAATGAATTACATATAGGTGTACACATGGCCGGATTTCTCATTAAGACAACTAGGCAGATGCTTAGGGGTGCTTCTCTGTGAAGGGCACCTCATTTCACACTTCAAAATGTTCTGTGTGTCACAACTTCCTGGACAGTTGGACATTGTGTTCATATAGATACGGTCATGGTGTCTTAGTTGAAATGTATTTGCAGTTACTGATGTTCTGTTTGCAGTATGGGATGTAATGAATACAGTAGAAATGGCGTATAGGGCCTGAACCCGCAATGCCAGGGCTCCGGAGCCTGGCCATTATGTTATCGGGGCCTTACAGGATCTAGTGGGACTTGTTAGTCAGAATGATGTTGGTACCTGCTACGCTCCAATTGTGGTTAATTGTGAGAAGAGTAATACAATTCCCATATTTGTATGTAGTCAGCCATGATCGTTAGTAGGATGCCATCTTGGCTGTTTTCCTGAACCCGTACTCCATAGCCTGAGATCAAACAGAAGCATTGTAAACACAGGACCCTGGCTAGTTAATTATCTCCCCAGTCTCCATGAGCTTGCCACATCTTACCACTGGGACTTTTGCCCATTCCTCCTTGCAAAACTGCTCCAGCTCCTTCAAGTTGGATGGTTTGCGCTTGTGAACAGCAATCTTTAAGTCTGACCACAGATTTTCTATTGGATTGAGGTCTGGGCTGTGACTCGGCCATTCCAACACATTTTCATGTTTCCCCTTAAACCACTCAAGTGTTGCTTTAGCAATGTGTTTGGGGTCATTGTCCTGCTGGAAGGTGATCCTCTGTCCTAGCCTCAAATCACGCACAGAGTGGTACAGGTTTTGCTCAAGAATATCCCTGTATTTAGCACCATCCATCTTTCCCTCAACTCTGACAAGATTCCCAGTCCCAGCTGCTGGGGATGGTGCTTTTTGGGTGATGTGATGTGTTGGGTTTGCTACAGACATAGCGTTTTCTTTGATGGCGGAAAAGTTCAATTTTAGTCTCATCAGACCAGAGCACCTTCCTCCATACATTTTGGGAGTCTCCCACATGCCTTTTCGCAAACTCAAAACGTTCCATTTTGTTTTTTGCTGAAAGTAATGGCTTTCTTCTGGCCAACTCTATGGAGCGTACGGCTTATTGTCGTCCTATGTACAGATACTCCAGTCTCTGCTGTGGAACTCTGCAGCTCCTCCAGGGTTGCCTTAGGTTTCTGTGCTGCCTTTCTGATTAATGCCCTCCTTGCCCGGTCCGTGAGTTTTGGTGGGCGGCCGTCGCTTGGCAGATTTGCTGTTGTGCCATGTTCTTTCCATTTGGTTATAATAGATTTGATGGTGCTCCTGGGGATCATCAAAGATTTGGATATTTTTTTGTAACCTAACCCTGACTTGTACTTCTCAATAACATTTTCCCTTACTTGTTTGGAGAGTTCCTTGGTCTTCATGGCAGTGTTTGGTTAGTGGCGCCTCTTGCTTAGGTGTTGCAGCCTCTGGGGGCTTTCAAAATAGGTGTGTATATGTAATGACAGATCATGGGACACTTAGATTGCACACAGGTGGACATCATTTCACTAATTATGTGACTTCTGAAGGTAACTGTTATGAAGCCCATAAAAAGCTCTGGTGCAACCAAAGGGGGTTAATACATACGCACATGCCAATTTTCTGTTTTCTATTTCTAAAAAATAGTTTTATGTATATATTTTTCTCATTTTACCAACTTAGACTATTGTGTTCTGATCCATCACATAAAATTCAGATTAACAAGACATTGACCTTAAGGCTGTAATGTAACAAAATTGGTAAAAAGTTAAGGGGGTGAATACTTTTGCAAGGCACTGTATACCTACCCATAATAAAAACACACCCAAACTCACCCACTTAGACTTATAAAGCTAATTAGCAGCGTCTTAATTATCAGTGTCCCACAGTACAATGACATAGTTAACTCTCTATTGTACTGAACAATCTTTACCCCCATGGTAATATATATTATTTTATTTGTTAGCTTTCTCCTAGTGCCAGACTGAACCACATCCATTTACTCATTATGTAAATTAATTACATCAGCGTGTAATTCAATATAATAAACTTTTTGTATCTATTGATCCCTCTGTAAATGAAGAGTTGAATGTTATGCTGAACCTACTGATCACATATTCCATGTTATTTAAGTTACAGAGATGTACCAGGGAAAATGTATTAAAAACAGCAGCACATTATATCAATTCTTTACAGCGTCACGATTACTACTCCGTTCCAGCCTAGGGGTCTGCATGCATGGTTTATAGTCCAAAGCGCTAATCATAACATTAACACAAACAGATTACACAATGTAGAGTCTCTGTAACTGGATACAATGAGTTTTACCCGAACAGAAGTAGATACAGATCCTAATCACAGAGACTTGCAGGAACCAACTCACATGTTATTAAATAAAGTCCCGTTTGTCCAGACCCACGGCTTCCCATCACCTTCTCTGCACAGTCCAATCCAATGATCTTGAAAAACGTTACATTGTCGTAAAAACTCCTGGGAAGGAAAAGTATTTTCAGTCAAACATGTTGAGGACAAAAATAGAGGAAATTCAAACCCTCAAATTACAAATTGGTAAAAGTTATTGGTAAAACCCACCCTCTCCTCACCCTAAACCACACCCCCTCATCACCCTAAACCACACACCCCTCATCACACTAAACCACGCCCCCTCTCCTCCTCTACATGCACGCCACGTCATTAGCATTGGCCGGGTCAAGACGCAGGAAGGAGTGTGGAGCGGAGGAACATCTGCAGATGGAGGTAAGTGAGGGGAAAGGGAGAGGGGGAGGTATTTACAGTAGAGGGGTAAAGTGAGGAGGGGGGTTTTAGAATGAGGAGGGGGTTTTAGGATGGGGGGGGGTTTGAGGATGAGGAGGGTGTCATGAATCAGCCAGTGGCCATATTGGGTTTGGACAAAGTTCATGGCTCATGCTGTGGAAGAAAAGGTTTGGGGCCCACTTGTTATGGATATATTGTTATGTTGTGGTCTAGGGGATAAAGTATTATAAGTTTATCCCTTAACATATTCCCATCCCTTCCATGTTTAGGCTCATTGTAATGGGTATCCTGTGAGGGATCTAATGGGATATATTGGTTGTATGTGGGTGAAACATTGTGTGGTATATTTGTAAATATGAATGTATGTTATTATATTAGTATGTTATTATATTAGTATGAGGGGAAGCCTTTGAATACAGCCAAGCCTCCTTTGTTCCCAAAGGCCTGTTAATCCCATTAGCTGAGTGTCCAGCAGAGTACTAACAATGGGGAGCTCACAGCTGGAGAGCAGACAGGCAGGCACCCAGAAACAATGGGATGGCCTGAGGCTTCTCAGCCTTCATAGCATGGGCACAGGAGATGTCTCTCTCTTGGGAGCTAGAGCCAAATGAATTAGTTAGCCCCACTTAGTGGGTGGACCTGGGGAGGAGTCTCATGGTTCCCACGTAGGTACCCTGCATGATTGGCCAGAGGCAGTTAGGGACTGACTAAAGGTAGCCCCTCCTGGTAATGTTGTATGCCAGTTTAAAAGATGTTGTTTTCCAAATAAAGTTGTTCATAATTTTCATCAAGACTTTGTGTGCAGGTGTATTATTGACCAGGGGCATATGCTGGTAGAGGAGATCGTTTCTGACTCCCTTCCAGGTTTCCCAGGCACACTACCAAAAGCTGGGACTTATGCTCTTGCATCCGCAAGGACTGTCCATTGGTCTGGAGCCACCCAAATCTTAGGTCTAAAACCTACAGGAGATAAGAGGACTAGGATCCTCTATACTCTATCATCATTGTAGGTTGTGACAGAGGGGGTTTAGAATGAGGAGGGGGGTTGAGGAGGGTGATAAGGGAGAGGGGGGAAGAGACACAGGGGAGAGAGAGGAGAGAAGAAGAGACACAGGTGAGAGAGGGAGACACAAGAAAAGGGAACACAAGAGGGGGGTAAAAGGGGGCAGCACATTTGCCACCCTCGGCTTATACTCGAGTCACTCATTTTTCCCAGTATTTTGTGGTAAAATAGGTGCCTCGGCTTATACTCCGGTCGGCTTATACGGTGTATGTATATATATATATTACTTAAAGGACCATTGCACAATGAAGAAAAAAAAACGAATTTGAAAACTTTAAGTCCAACTCAGAGAATAATAAGGCAAGGAAAAGTCATACAGCTAGTTCTTAATTAGAAAAAAATAATGTTGGTGACTCTACAGAGCCTTGGCGTGACCCATGATACATTGGTGGAAGTTGTGCGAGTGAGAGGGTGTTTATATCTCTAGAGAGATATTGCTGCAGTGAACGATGCAAGGGCCCTGCCCCTGAGTCAGTGAGGAGGGATGGCATTGTGTCTATATCAATCCTATCCAATTATATCTACAAAGGCTCTCCCTCCACTAATAGCCAAAACGAACACCCTCATGATTCAGCTCGGAGGAATTAATGTAATGAACATAAAATGGATTCCTGTACTTTTAAGCAGAGTATTAAAAAATTTTGCCACGGCTCACCCAGCTGCTGGTATTGCAGAACATACTTCACAAACAAGTGTCTTTTCTTGAACTGAAGTGGTCTTTTAATAAGAAGCGGCTAAAAGGTAAGAGGTCCCAGATAGCAATGATAGGGTCTCTTTAGGGGATAATATTCAAAAATATAAATGTACTGTTTAAATGAACAGTAAAATATTAATTAAAGGTTATTTTCTTATCATGCTCCACCTACCTAGTCTTTGTAAGAAACTAAAGTAGCCCTTTGGTGGAAGTGCTGAGGTAATGGGTGATAACCGCAAAACTAGTCCCTTGGGCGGATATGTCTCGGAGTTGGATGCCACCCGGGTATCTCATCACCACTCCAGAGACGCTCCTTATAGAGGAATCTGCCGCGGTGTCAGTAGTATGTCTCGGAGCTGGATGCCACCCGGGTATCTCATCACCACTCCAGAGACGCTCCTTATAGAGGAATCTGCCGCGGTGTCAGTAGTATGTCTCGGAGTTGGATGCCACCCGGGTATCTCATCACCACTCCAGAGACGCTCCTTATAGAGGAATCTGCTGCGGTGTGAGTAGTATGTCTCGGAGCTGGATGCCACCTGGGTATCTCATCACCACTCCAGAGACGCTCCTTATAGAGGAATCTGCTGCGGTGTCAGTATCGGAGGGTGCGGCATTCTTCCCATAGAGATAAGGCAGATTCCTCCGCAGTCTATACTACTTGCAGCCGTCCGTGCCTTTTGCTTCATTTCCCAGTGAAACTCTACTCTTGTGCTTTAAGGATATGTATTCCTCCTTATTTCTCGGATCTCACCATATCAGAGACATCACAGATTATTCAAATCTCATCTAAAAAGACTCAGCTTTAAAACTGCAGTCCAAGATGTCTTTCCATTACATAAGCAAGTACTTGGGTGACTCACCAGCTCCTCCTGGGTATCGATCAGAGCGAGGGAGGCGTTACGGGACGCACACAGGATCCGACTAGTGTCCCATTCAGCAATTACATTTGAGAAATAGTAACATTTCCCCTTGTGCCACTTCCAGCCGTCCTCACACCGGGCAGGTGGGGCATCTTCCTGCTGGCGGTCGCCACGTGTGCGATTCTCCCAAAGGTGATGAATAATTGTATCTAAATACAGGAAAATAAATGAGGATTGTGTCTGAAGTACAAGGCACGGAGGATGGGAGAAGTTTAGACATGAAATCTCCCTCACAGGCAGTGGATATGCTCTATGACCTCATGGAGCATTCCAGGCACATCAGCCGCTTTTTGCTCCCTCAAGCTCATGTTCATTGCTTCACAGAATACAATTGGAATGTCTTAATGATGAAAATTACTATTATTTGTATTTTATTTTATGTACAATGAAGTAATGAAGTAATGCAGTTAAGTATTTAAACATGTATAAAATGGAAGATGTTTTCAGAAGCAATTTATACAAATATTATTTAACTGGGTGAACCTATGGGTGTAATCTAGGGAGAAGTATAGATAAATAGAATTACCCCTTCAAGAATTATAAGGATGAGCGATTTTACAGTGAGACAGGAAGAGTCACTCCATAGAGCGACTAAGAGTCTCAGGTTAGTTGAATTGAAAGGCCTGACGCTAAGGAGCGCTGCCATGCAATGAAACCATTTAAATCCGTAACTGCAATTACGATCCCTTACCTCTTGTAGATGCCAATAACCTTAGCAACAATCATGGCTTCACCTACAATACATCATATTTGTATATAGCTATACATTAAATATGCTGTGAATGTGCTGCTTGCCGTATGCCAACAAATGTGGCCAATAGACTGAAAAAAGGTCAGTCTAAATATAGCCCCCAAAAAAACAAATGTTAAAGTGTGCTCCAATTATCGAACAATTGCACTAATTTCACATGCCAGTAATGCTTAAGATTCTACAAGCTTGGCTGTACCAATATATGGACCAGGAACTACCAGATGTGGACACGAAGAGGCACAAGAGATCAAATTGCCAATATCCGTTGGATAATAGAGAAAGCAAGAGAGCTCCAAAAAAAAATCTACTTCTGCTTCATGGACTATTCTAAAGCCTCAGACTGTGTGGATCACAACAAAATGTGGCATGTCCTAAAGAGATGGGAGTACCAGATCATCTCATCCTCCTCCTAAAGAATATGTCAACCAAGAAGCCACGGTAAGAACCGAACATGGGACAACAGAATGGTTCCAGATTGGAAAGAAGTGCAACAAGGTTGTATAATGTCACCTTATACGCAGAATACATCATGCGTAAGGCTGGGCTGGAGGAATCCAAAGCCGGGATCAATATTGCTGGAAGAAATATCAACAACCTCAGATACGCCGATGATACTACTCTGATGGCTGAAAGTGAGGAGGAAGTAAAGGACCTAGTGATGAGGGTGAAGGAAAAGAGTGCAAAAGCTGGCCTGCTGCTCAATGTTAAAAAGACAAAGATCATGGCAAACGGCAATCTCACTTCCTGGTAAATAAATGGGAAAGAAGTGTAGGCAGTGACAGATTTTATTCTTCTGGGAACCAAAATCTTCAGATGGTGACTGGAGCCATAAAATTAAAAAGACGTTTGCTTCTGGGGAGGAAAGCTATGGCAAGCTTGGACAAGCTAATAAAAAGTAAAGATATTACACTATCAACAAAGCTCTTCATGGTTTGAACTATGATATTTCCAGTAGTAACATACGGATGTGAGAGCTGGACCATAAAGAAGTCAGAGCGCCGGAGAATTTATGCCTTTGAATCGTGGTTTGGGTGAAAACTGCTAAGAGTCCCTTGGACTGCAAGAAGATCCAAGCAATCAATATTTAGGAAAAGAAAAACTGTTCACTGGAAGGTTTGATCATGAGGCTGAAGCTCAAATATTTTGTCCAGATCATGAGAAGACAGGATTCCCGAGAGACGACTCTGATGCTGGGAAACATGGAAGGCACAAAAAGAAGGGGACGGCAGAGGCGGAGATGGATAGATGAGGTCACTGAAGCAATGAACATGAGCTTGATGTCATGCAGAGGAGCAGTGACTGACAGATGTTCTTGGAGTGCTGCTGTCCATAAGGTTACGGAGATTTGGACACGACTGAACATCAACAAATACATTAAACTCTGTATTAATTATACTCCCAAAAGACAATTGTCCATTATTGTGTAGTTCTTCAGCCCAGCATATGGTAAATATGGGACTAAACTGGTCATTTAAGGTAAAATCACTGTTATTTTTTTCATGAAGAGCAGGATTTACTTGTTTAGAACTCACTTTTGGAGGAAAGTTCAGCTGCCAAAGCGATAATCACAAGGATTAAAACCACAGATATACAGATGGTCCAGACCAGGGGGGTCCGCTTGGATTGGAGTCTCTTCCAGGCACCTAAGAAGAATAAAGACAGATTAATATAAATGACATCACCTCCCCTGGTACTACAGGAGATAACCCAGGATCATCTCAGACCAGAAAACTGTATCTACCATCACTGTGTATACCTAAGGGTGCCCAAAATATCCAAACAACACTAAATTTCACATTTCATTTATAAAAACTGGTATCTTTGCTTTGCCTAAAATAACTAAAGGTTTTGGTTTCCATGGTGACTCAACAGTTAAGGACCTTTTAATATAACCTCCCATGATCCCTCACCTCCAATAATTTCCAACGCTCTTAAAGGTACATGGAAGTTTTTGGGATATCCTGTGTGTAAGTCCGTCTGATTGGGCGTCTCACATCATGTGATAAAGTATCAGACATTGTGTTGGGAAGCGTTGCATTCATACAAATGAAGTTCCTTTGCTGAATAATATGTTTAAAATAAAGGCACCAGGGTATTTTCCCCAAATCCTGGCAAGTACTATGGGCCTCATTCAAATGCGATTTAGCCAATTGAATAGGGCTCTATATAAGCACATGGCCTTTTTTTTTTTACAGACGTTTTTAGTTGGTGATCTTCTATCCAAAAGCCAGGACTTCACTAACTAAAAACTTCTGTAAAAAAATATGTCATGGGCTTATATAGAGCCCTATTCAATTGAATGAGGCCCTATGTGAGCTGCTAACCAATGTAAATCACTCTTTTTCCTCGTGAGTTAATGTTCCAGAACGCACTTATTACACAATGATGGATATCAGACAGGTCATTTCCAAGGATGAGGAGCATACAGACTAAACAGTACAAGGAGAGCACAACCCAGGGGGATCCCACGGCTGTCACTATGGACGCAAAAGACCTGAGACTCAAAAGTATTGTGTGGCACACCAGGGCAGATACATCTACACGCTGGGGCAGATACTGGGACACACACCTACACACAGGGGCAGGTACATCTACACACAGGGGCAGATACTGGGACACACACACACCTACACGCAGGGGCAGATACTGGGACACACACACACCTACACGCAGGGGCAGATACTGGGACACACACACACACCTACACGCAGAGGCAGATACTGGGACACACACACACCTACACGCAGGGGCAGATACTGGGACACACACACACACCTACACGCAGGGGCAGATACTGGGACACACACACACCTACACGCAGGGGCAGATACTGGGACACACACACACCTACACGCAGGGGCAGATACTGGGACACACACACACCTACACGCAGGGGCAGATACTGGGACACACACACACCTACACGCAGGGGCAGATACTGGGACACACACACACCTACACGCAGGGGCAGATACTGGGACACACACACACCTACACGCAGGGGCAGATACTGGGACACACACACACCTACACGCAGGGGCAGATACTGGGACACACACACACCTACACTCAGGGGCAGATACATCTACACACAGGGGCAGATACTGGGACACACACACACCTACACGCAGGGGCAGATACTGGGACACACACACACCTACACGCAGGGGCAGATACTGGGACACACACACCTACACGCAGGGGCAGATAATGGGACACACACACACACCTACACGCAGGGGCAGATACTGGGACACACACACACACCTACACGCAGGGGCAGTTACTGGGACACACACACACACCTACACGCAGGGGCAGATACTGGGACACACACACACCTACACGCAGGGGCAGATACTGGGACACACACACACCTACACGCAGGGGCAGATACTGGGACACACACACCTACACGCCGGGGCAGATACTGGGACACACACACCTACACGCCGGGGCAGATACTGGGACACGCATCTACACACAGGGGCAGATACTGGGACACGCATCTACACACAGGGGCAGATACTGGGACACGCATCTACACACAGGGGCAGATACTGGGACATACACCTACACACAGGGGCAGATACTGGGACATACAGTGGATATAAAAAGTCTACACACCGCTGTTAAAATGTCAGGTTTCTGTGCTGTAAAAAATGAGACAAAGATAAATCATTTCAGAACTTTTTCCACCTTTAATGTGACCTATAAACTGTACAACTCAATTGAAAAAGAAAAAATATAAAAATAAAATAATACGGTTGCGTAAGTATGCACACCCTTAAACTAATACTTTGTTGAAGCACCTTTTGATTTTATTACAACACTCAGTCTTTTTGGATATGAGTCTATCAGCATGGCACATTTTGACTTGGCAAGATTTGCCCACTCTTCTTTGCAAAAACACTCCAAATCTGTCAGATTGCGAGGGCATCTCCTGTGCACAGCCCTCTTCAGATCACCCCACAGATTTTCAATCGGATTCAGGTCTGGGCTCTGGCTGGGCCATTCCAAAACTCTAATCTTCTTCTGGTGAAGCCATTCCTTTGTTGATGTGGATGTATGCTTTGGGTCGTTGTCATGCTGAAAGATGAAGTTCCTCTTCATGTTCAGCTTTCTAGCAGAAGCCTGAAGGTTTTGTGCCAATATTGACTGGTATTTGGAACTGTTCATAATTCCCTCTATCTTAACTAAGGCCCCAGTTCCAGCTGAAGAAAAACAGCCCCAAAGCATGATGCTGCCACCACCATGCTTCACTGTGGGTATGGTGTTCTTTTGGTGATGTGCAGTGTTGTTTTTGCGCCAAACATATCTTTTGGAATTATGGCCAAAAAGTTCAACCTTGGTTTCATCAGACCATAACGCCTTTTCCCATGTGCTCTTGGGAGACTTCAGATGTGTTTTTGCAAAATGTAGCCTGGCTTGGAAGTTTTTCTTCATAAGAAAAGGCTTTCGTCTTGCCACTCTACCCCATAGCCCAGACATATGAAGAATACGGGAGATTGTTGTCACATGTACCACACAGCCAGTACTTGCCAGATATTCCTGCAGCTCCTTTAATGTTGCTGTAGGCCTCTTGGTAGCCTCCCAGACCAGTTTTCTTCTCGTCTTTTCATCAGTTTTGGAGGGAGCTGTTGTGCCATATTTTCTCCACTATATTCTCCACTTGATGATGACTGTCTTCACTGTGTTCCATGGTATATCTAAGGCCATGGAAATTCTTTTGTACCCTTCTCCTGACTGATACCTTTTAACAATGAGATCCCTCTGATGCTTTGGAAGCACTCTGTGGACCATGGCTTTTGCTGTGGTATGAGACTAAGAAAATTTCAGGAAAGACCAACTAGAGCAGCTGAACTTTATTTGGGGTTAATCAGAGGCACTTTAAATGATGGCAGGTGTATGCTGACTCCTATTTAACATGATTTTGAATGTGATTGCTTAATTCTGAACACAGCTACATCCCCAGTTATAAGAGGGTGTGCAGACTTATGCAACCACATTACTTTTCTTTTTTTCTTCCCTCCACCTAAAAGATTTGAGTTTGTTTTTCAATTGAGTTGTACAGTTTATAGGTCACATTAAAGGTGGAAAAAGTTCTGAAATGATTTATCTTTGTCTCATTTTTTTACAGCACAGAAACCTGACATTTTAACAGGGGTGTGTAGACTTTTTATATCCACTGTACACCTACACACAGGGACAGATACTGGGACACACACCATCACCTCCCTGCTTTGTCTCTTCATGATATATTAGATTTTTCATGAAACATTTTTCTCTTCTTTCTGTAAAGAAAAAATAAAAGGTTGAGCGTGGTCGCCATGTTACCACTGGTTTGCAATTCATATTTGTGCCCCCCCACCCCAGAATCGTGCTCCCCTCCTCACCCCCTGCACTGTGTGCACGCCTCCTCACCCCCCCTCACCCCTGCACTGTGTGCACGCCTCCTCACCCCCCCTCCCCCCTGCACTGTGTGCTCCCCTCCTCACCCCGAGCACTGTGTGCTCCCCTCCTCACCCCGAGCACTGTGTGCCCCCCAGCCCTGTGTGCACGCCTCCTCACCCCCATGCACTGTGTGCACCCCTCCTCACCCCCATGCACTGTGTGCTCCCCTCCTCACCCCCCAGCACTGTGTGCTCCCCTCCTCACCCCCATGCACTGTGTGCACGCCTCCTCACCCCCATGCACAGTGTGCACGCCTCCTCACCCCCATGCACATTGTGCACGCCTCCTCACCCCCATGCACTGTGTGCTCCCCTCCTCACCCCCATGCACTGTGTGCTCCCCTCCTCACCCCCCAGCACTGTGTGCTCCCCTCCTCACCCCCCAGCACTGTGTGCACGCCTCCTCACCCCCATGCACTGTGTGCACGCCTCCTCACCCCCATGCACTGTGTGCACGCCTCCTCACCCCCATGCACTGTGTGCACGCCTCCTCACCCCCATGCACTGTGTGCACGCCTCCTCACCCCCATGCACTGTGTGCACGCCTCCTCACCCCCATGCACTGTGTGCACGCCTCCTCACCCCCCAGCACTGTGTGCACCCCTCCTCACCCCCCAGCACTGTGTGCACCCCTCCTCACCCCCCAGCACTGTGTGCTCCCCCCTGCACTGTGTGTTCCCCTCCTGTACTGTGTGCCCCCCCAGCACTGTATGCACGCCTCCTCACCCCCCAGCACTGTGTGCACCCCTCCTCACCCCCCAACACTGTGTGCACCCCTCCTCACCCCCCAACACTGTGTGCACCCCTCCTCACCCCCCACCACTGTGTGCTCCCCTCCTCAGCACTGTGTCCCTCTCCTCACCCCCAGCACTGTATGCTCCCTCCTCACCACCCCAGCACTGAGTGCACGCCTCCTTACCCCCATGCACTGTGTGCACCCCTCCTCACCCCCATGCACTGTGTGCACGCCTCCTCACCCCCAAGCACTGTGTGCACGCCTCCTCACCCCCATGCACTGTGTGCTCCCCTCCTCACCCCCATGCACTGTGTGCACGCCTCCTCACCCCCCAACACTGTGTGCACCCCTCCTCACCCCCCAACACTGTGTGCACGCCTCCTCACCCCCATGCACTGTGTGCACGCCTCCTCACCCCCATGCACTGTGTGCACGCCTCCTCACCCCCATGCACTGTGTGCACGCCTCCTCACCCCCATGCACTGTGTGCACGCCTCCTCACCCCCCTGCACTGTGTGCACGCCTCCTCACCCCCATGCACTGTGTGCACGCCTCCTCACCCCCCAGCACTGTGTGCACCCCTCCTCACCCCCCAGCACTGTGTGCACCCCTCCTCACCCCCCAGCACTGTGTGCTCCCCCCCTGCACTGTGTGTTCCCCTCCTGTACTGTGTGCCCCCCAGCACTGTTTGCACGCCTCCTCACCCCCCAGCACTGTGTGCACCCCTCCTCACCCCCCAACACTGTGTGCACCCCTCCTCACCCCCCAGCACTGTGTGCACGCCTCCTCACCCCCCAACACTGTGTGCTCCCCTCCTCAGCACTGTGTCCCTCTCCTCACCCCCAGCACTGTATGCTCCCTCCTCACCACCCCAGCACTGAGTGCACGCCTCCTTACCCCCATGCACTGTGTGCACCCCTCCTCACCCCCATGCACTGTGTGCACGCCTCCTCACCCCCCAAGCACTGTGTGCACGCCTCCTCACCCCCATGCACTGTGTGCTCCCCTCCTCACCCCCATGCACTGTGTGCACGCCTCCTCACCCCCCAACACTGTGTGCACCCCTCCTCACCCCCCAACACTGTGTGCACCCCTCCTCACCCCCCAACACTGTGTGCCCCCCAGCACTGTATGCACGCCTCCTCACCCCCCAGCACTGTGTGCACCCCTCCTCACCCCCCACCACTGTGTGCACCCCTCCTCACCCCCCAACACTGTGTGCACCCCTCCTCACCCCCCAACACTGTGTGCTCCCCTCCTCAGCACTGTGTCCCTCTCCTCACCCCCAGCACTGTATGCTCCCTCCTCACCACCCCAGCACTGAGTGCACGCCTCCTTACCCCCATGCACTGAGTGCACGCCTCCTCACCCCCATGCACTGTGTGCACGCCTCCTCACCCCCATGCACTGTGTGCACGCCTCCTCACCCCCCTGCACTGTGTGCACGCCTCCTCACCCCCATGCACTGTGTGCACGCCTCCTCACCCCCATGCACTGTGTGCACGCCTCCTCACCCCCATGCACTGTGTGCTCCCCTCCTCACCCCCCAGCACTGTGTGCACGCCTCCTCATCCCCCTGCACTGTGTGCTCCCCTCCTCACCCCCATGCACTGTGTGCACGCCTCCTCACCCCCATGCACTGTGTGCACGCCTCCTCACCCCCATGCACTGTGTGCTCCCCTCCTCACCCCCCAGCACTGTGTGCTCCCCTCCTCACCCCCCAGCACTGTGTGCACGCCTCCTCACCCCCATGCACTGTGTGCACACCTTCTCACCCCCATGCACTGTGTGCACGCCTCCTCACCCCCCAGCACTGTGTGCACCCCTCCTCACCCCCCAGCACTGTGTGCACCCCTCCTCACCCCCCAGCACTGTGTGCTCCCCCCTGCACTGTGTGTTCCCCTCCTGTACTGTGTGCCCCCCAGCACTGTATGCACGCCTCCTCACCCCCCAGCACTGTGTGCACCCCTCCTCACCCCCCAACACTGTGTGCACCCCTCCTCACCCCCCAACACTGTGTGCTCCACTCCTCACCCCCTGCACTGTGTGCTCCCCTCCTCACCACCCCAGCACTGAGTGCCCCCCTCCTCACCCTTCAGCACAGGAGGGGGGCACACAGTGCTGGGGGAGTGAGGAGAGGGACACGGTGCAGGGGGTGAGGAGGGGGACAGGGTGCTGGGGGGGTGAGGAGGGAGGCACACAGTGCTGGGGGGGTGAGGAGAGGGCACACCGTGCTCGGGGGGGTGAGGAGAGGGCACACCGTGCTCGGGGGGGGGGGGGTGAGGAGGGGGGCACACCGTGCTGGGGGGGGGGGTGAGGAGGGGGACAGGGTGCTGGGGGGGTGAGGAGGGGGACAGGGTGCTGGGGGGGTGAGTAGGGGGACAGGGTGCTGGGGAGTGAGGAGGGGGCACAGGGTGCTGGGGGGGTGAGGAGGGGCACTGGGTGCTGGGGGGGTGAGGAGGGGGCACAGGGTGCTGGGGGGGTGAGGAGGGGCACAGTGTGCTGCGCTCCTCACCCCCCCCCAGCACCCTGTCCCCCTCCTCACCCCCCAGCACGGTGTGCCCCCCTCCTCACCCCCCAGCACGGTGTGCCCCCCTCCTCACCCCCCCAGCACTGTGTGCCCCCCTCCTCACCCCCCCAGCACGGTGTGCCCTCTCCTCTCCTCACCCCCCCCCCCAGCACGGTGTTTCCTCTCCTCACCCCTCCCCCAGGACGGTGTGCCCCCCTCCTCACTCCCCCAGGACGGTGTGCCCCCTCCTCATCCCCCCCCCCCGCACGGTGTGCCCCCTCCTCATCCCCCCCCCAGCACGGTGTGCCCCCTCCTCATCCCCCCCCCAGCACGGTGGGCCCCCTCCTCATCCCCCCCCCAGCACTGTGTGCCCCCTCCTCATCCCCCCCCAGCACAGTGTGCCCCCTCCTCATCCCCCCCCAGCACGGTGTGCCCCCTCCTCAACCCCCAGCACCCTGTCCCCCACCTCACCCCCCCTTAGCACGGTGTGCCCCCTCCTCACCCCCCCCATGCACCCTGTGCCCTCTCCTCACCCCCCCCCAGCACGGTGTCCCTCTCCTCACTCCCCCAGCACCCTGTCCCCCTCCTCACCCCCTGCACCGTGTCCCTCTCCTCACTCCCCCAGCACGGTGTGCCCTCTCCTCACCCCGCAGCACGGTTTGCCCTCTCCTCACTCCCCCAGCACTGTGTGCCTCCCTCCTCACCCCCCCCAGCACTGTGTGCCTCCCTCCTCACTCCTCCAGCACTGTGTGTCCCCCTCCTCACCCCCCGCACTGTGTGCTCCCTCCTCACCCCCCAGCACTGTGTGCCTCCCTCCTCACCCCCCCCAGCACTGTGTGTTCCCTCCTCACTCCCCTAGTACTGTGTGTCCCCCTCCTCACCCCCCGCACTGTGTGTCCCCCTCCTCACCCCCCAGCACTGTGTGCTCCCTCCTCACTCCCCCAGTACTGTGTCCCCCTCCTCACCCCCCCAGCACTGTGTCCCCCTCCTCACCCCCCCAGCACTGTGTCCCCCTCCTCACCCCCCACACTGTGTGTCCCCCTCCTCACCCCCCAGCACTGTGTCCTCCCTCCTCACTCCCCCAGTACTGTGTCCCCTCCTCACCCCCCCAGCACTGTGTCCCCCTCCTCACCCCCCAGCACTGTGTGTCCCCCTCCTCACCCCCCAGCACTGTGTGCTCCCTCCTCACTCCCCCAGTACTGTGTCCCCTCCTCACTCCCCCAGTACTGTGTCCCCTCCTCACCCCCCAGCACTGTGTCCCCCCCCTCCTCCCCCCTGCACTGTGTCCCCCCCCTCCTCCCCCCTGCACTGTGTCCCCCCCCTCCTCCCCCCTGCACTGTGTCCCCCCCCTCCTCCCCCCTGCACTGTGTCCCCCCTCCTCCCCCCTGCACTGTGTCCCCCCTCCTCCCCCCTGCACTGTGTCCCCCCTCCTCCCCCCTGCACTGTGTCCCCCCTCCTCCCCTCTGCACTGTGTCCCCCTCTCCTCCCCCCAGCACTGTGTCCCCCTCCTCCCCCCTGCACTGTGTGCTCCCCTCCTCCCCCCTGCACTGTGTGCTCCCCTCCTCACCTTCCTCATTGAGCTCAGTCTTCTCCTGATTCCCCATCTTCTAATGCAGAATATAACCTCACAACTGTTGTTACATTGTTATTATTATTTTGCCTCCGCCCCCAAACGTCATTGGCTCCATGTGAGCACCCACAGACGGTGACACCCAGGTACTGCAGCACTTTCACTCTCTATGTGGTAATGACTCACCGGAGTATCCAGAACACTCCCCCTGGGTGAGTCTGTATGGAGCTGGAGGTGATGGGACCCCCTGGGTGAGTCTGTATGGAGCTGGAGGTGATGGGACCCCCTGGGTGAGTCTGTATGGAGCTGGAGGTGATGGGACCCCCTGGGTGAGTCTGTATGGAGCTGGAGGTGATGGGACCCCCTGGGTGAGTCTGTATGGAGCTGGAGGTGATGGGACCCCCTGACTGAGTCTGTATGGAGCTGGAGGTGATGGGACCCCCTGGCTGAGTCTGTATGGAGCTGGAGGTGATGGGACCCCCTGGCTGAGTCTGTATGGAGCTGGAGGTGATGGGACCCCCTGGGTGAGTCTGTATGGAGCTGGAGGTGATTGGACCCCCTGGGTGAGTCTGTATGGAGCTGGAAGTGATGGGACCCCCTGGGTGAGTCTGTATGGAGCTGGAGGTGATGGGACCCCCTGGGTGAGTCTGTATGGAGCTGGAGGTGATGGGACCCCCTGGGTGAGTCTGTATGGAGCTGGAGGTGATGGGACCCCTTGGGTGAGTCTGTATGGAGCTGGGGGTGATGGGACCCCCTGGGTGAGTCTGTATGGAGCTGGAGGTGATGGGACCCCCTGGGTGAGTCTGTATGGAGCTGGAGGTGATGGGACCCCCTGGGTGAGTCTGTATGGAGCTGGAGGTGATGGGACCCCTTGGGTGAGTCTGTATGGAGCTGGGGGTGATGGGACCCCCTGGGTGAGTCTGTATGGAGCTGGAGGTGATGGGACCCCCTGGGTGAGTCTGTATGGAGCTGGAGGTGATTGGACCCCCTGGCTGAGTCTGTATGGAGCTGGAGGTGATGGGACCCCCTGGCTGAGTCTGTATGGAGCTGGAGGTGATGGGACCCCCTGGCTGAGTCTGTATGGAGCTGGAGGTGATGGGACCCCCTGGGTGAGTCTGTATGGAGCTGGAGGTGATTGGACCCCCTGGGTGAGTCTGTATGGAGCTGGAGGTGATGGGACCCCCTGGGTGAGTCTGTATGGAGCTGGAGGTGATGGGACCCCCTGGGTGAGTCTGTATGGAGCTGGAGGTGATGGGACCCCCTGGGTGAGTCTGTATGGAGCTGGAGGTGATGGGACCCCTTGGGTGAGTCTGTATGGAGCTGGTGGTGATGGGACCCCCTGGGTGAGTCTGTATGGAGCTGGAGGTGATGGGACCCCCCTGGGTGAGTCTGTATGGAGCTGGAGGTGATGGGACCCCCTGGGTGAGTCTGTATGGAGCTGGAGGTGATGGGACCCCCTGGGTGAGTCTGTATGGAGCTGGGGGTGATGGGACCCCCTGGGTGAGTCTGTATGGAGCTGGAGGTGATGGGACCCCCTGGGTGAGTCTGTATGGAGCTGGAGGTGATTGGACCCCCTGGCTGAGTCTGTATGGAGCTGGAGGTGATGGGACCCCCTGGGTGAGTCTGTATGGAGCTGGAGGTGATTGGACCCCCTGGGTGAGTCTGTATGGAGCTGGAGGTGATGGGACCCCCTGGGTGAGTCTGTATGGAGCTGGAGGTGATGGGACCCCCTGGGTGAGTCTGTATGGAGCTGGAGGTGATGGGACCCCTTGGGTGAGTCTGTATGGAGCTGGGGGTGATGGGACCCCCTGGGTGAGTCTGTATGGAGCTGGAGGTGATGGGACCCCCTGGGTGAGTCTGTATGGAGCTGGAGGTGATTGGACCCCCTGGCTGAGTCTGTATGGAGCTGGAGGTGATGGGACCCCCTGGGTGAGTCTGTATGGAGCTGGAGGTGATTGGACCCCCTGGGTGAGTCTGTATGGAGCTGGAGGTGATGGGACCCCCTGGGTGAGTCTGTATGGAGCTGGAGGTGATTGGACCCCCTGGGTGAGTCTGTATGGAGCTGGAGGTGATGGGACCCCCTGGGTGAGTCTGTATGGAGCTGGAGGTGATTGGACCCCCCTGGGTGAGTCTGTATGGAGCTGGAGGTGATGGGACCCCCCTGGGTGAGTCTGTATGGAGCTGGAGGTGATTGGACCCCCTGGGTGAGTCTGTATGGAGCTGGAGGTGATGGGACCCCCTGGGTGAGTCTGTATGGAGCTGGAGGTGATTGGACCCCCTGGCTGAGTCTGTATGGAGCTGGAGGTGATTGGACCCCCTGGCTGAGGACGATGGCCTCGCTGTTGACTCAGCGTTGTCGAGTCGCGCCACATCAGAGGGGAGAATACTTATCAAACATGACGGTGCCCGAAAATTGACAGCGCCCTCTGCCAGATGACTCCTGTAGCTGCAGCTGTCAGTGCTGCCAAAGAAATGCGACGGTGAAGAGGGATAGATCCAATGTTCTTAAGGAGCCCTAAAGTTTAACTTCAAGACATGGAAATAAATAAATGAGTAGATTGCCCTGACTAAGCAATAGGGTTAGAATCGAAAAGACACCCCACCCTTTATTTAAGTCTTAATTTAAGTTTATATACTAATAGTACAGTACATAATATTCTTATATTATCACAATGTCCCAATCACATAACCAGATGGTTCTTATTAATTCATTAGATAGAAACTCACTTGAATGCAGCATTTTTACATATATATATATATATATAAGTTACATTACTGAATACATGTATCTAATTAACATATCACCCACATATCACTGCTGACGCCGAGTAATATAATGATATTCAGATAATGTAACTCATCACAAGCCTCAGGGACCTAATGTGGGTCATAACCAGACCTTGTGATGATCTTGTGCTGATGGATCCGGATCAGGGGACATTACTTATTTACTGACATCAGGATATTTCCAAAACACAGAACTAAAATTTAGCACTAAAAATGCTTACACTGTGTGACTAGAGGTCAAAAGACGTTGACGTCACCAGCCCCGCGCTATAAGGATACAATGATTATTCACCTTGGTTATATCCTAAAGGACCATAAAAGACGCCATCTGTGCTCTGCACCATTAGATAGAGGGTGAAAAAGCATGTGGAAAAAGTGTCTGCATTTTTAAAACTGATGCTGAGTTCATGGAGTTATTTATTTTATTTTTGTTTCCTTTTATTTAAGACATTTATAAATTAAGTAACATACATAAATATACATACAAAAATGCAAAATGTACAACATACATCAATCATCACTACATATATACATACATAGATGGATTCGGAGTTGGGAGAGGCCAAACCAGCCGGACGGAGGAATTATAACTTCAATATTTATTCAGCGCTTTATTTTTCCATTATTATGACTATACCATACTTTCCATTTTAGTTTATTAACTTTGTTTATAGTTCCACTTATGTAGAAATAGTCCAATTCCATTTGCCTATGTCTTTCCAGTATTAAGGCAATTTTACTCCAGAAAGGAAGTGTACCTTTCTTCCAGTTTACAGAGATTAAAATGTGCACAATTATTCCCTTGAACTTGTAACTAATGTTATAAAAATGGTTAATTAATTAATTACAATATTATTATTAATAATCATAATTACCGTATATACTCAAATATAAGCCAAGTTTTTCAGCCCTTTTTTTAAAGCTAAAAAGGGCCCCCTCGGCTTATACTCGAGTCACTTTCCCCCCGTGTCTCTCGTACCCCCCCCCCGTGTCTCTCTAACCCCCCCGTGTCTCTCTAACCCCCCCGTGTCTCTCTATCCCCCCAGTGTCTCTCTAACCCCCCCGTGTCTCTCTAACCCCCCCTGTGTCTCTCTAACACCCCCTGTGTCTCTCAACCCCCCGTGTCTCTCTAACCCCCTGTGTCTCTTTCCCCCCCCTCCTCATCCTCAACCCCCCTCCTCATTCTAAACCCCCCTAAATACCTCTCCTTTTCCCCTCACTTACCTTCAGCTTCTGCTCCGGCCTCCGATCCTTCCGGCGTCTTGACCTGGCCAATGCTAATGATGTGGCGTGCATGTAACGTCACGTCATTAGCATATACCGGGTGCCAGATATTATTTGGGAAAAGGAGAGGGAGAGGTATTTAGGGGGGTTTAGAAGGAGGAGAGGGGTTTAGAATGAGGAGGGGGTTGAGGATGAGGATGGGGTGGTTGAGGAGGGAGTGAGGATGAGGAGGGGGGTTAAGGATGAGGAGGGGGACTGAGGTTGAGGAGGGGGTTGAGGATGAGGATGGGGGGTTGAGGAGGGAGGTTGAGGATGAGGATGAGGAGGGGGGTTGAGGAGGGTGATAAGGGAGGGGGAAGAGACACAGGGAAGGGAGAGGGGGAAGAGACACAGGGAAGGGAGAGGGGAGAAGAGACACGGGAGAGAGAGGGGGACACAGGGGGCAGCACATTTCCCACCCTCGGCTTATACTCGAGTCACTCATTTTACCCAGTATTTGTGGTAAAATAGGTGCCTCGGCTTATACGCGGTCGGCTTATACTCGAGTATATACGGTATTATGATTATAATAATTTTTCTAATCTCATCCTATGAGATTCTTGCCTTCTACGGAAAACAGATTTATTTATATTCAAAAGAGGCGTTACAGATTAATGGTTACAAAATGTGCATTTATTAGAATACAATAATTAATATAAATACATTAATAATACATGATAATACTATGGAAACAACATCTCTTAACTTAGCAGAAAGGCATTCTAAAGCTACCAATTATGTCCATGTGTGTGTATGAGAGTATGATACTTTACCAGACCGTCACAGCGTATCAGAGAGAAGAGATATAGAGAGCAAGAGAAACAGCCTGGTATGCTACTATTATTCCTGTATTTGAATACCACCCCCATACTCATGTGTCTTTACTTCTTACTGGTCAGTTAGGTCACATATCCTTCACAAAGTCCCCTCACTGGTTAGCTGTCTACACAACGGATTCCTTCAACCACATGGGAAACTGGAGAAATCCAGTTTTCAAAGTTACACACACCTATGCGTACAAGAATACCATATATGGTCATCTGCTAATTCTCTGGATTAGACTGTGCTAGTCAAATCCATCGCCATCATGTGGTCATTCGGCAAATTCATCCTCTATTCAGAGCACTGTATCTCCGAATGAGTGAGAAAAAGAACGAATATAGATAGCCTTTCTATCTTTATATTAAAGCTGGTAATTATTCTCTAATCTAGGCGTGTTTAACATCCCCCCTTTGGCAATGAAAGACACATGTACCTTTTTATTCCAATAGAAGCTTAAGAAGAGTGAGTATAAGATTAATTTATAAAGTCCCTATACCCCGCTATGTGTGTGCGTTTCTGCTATTTTACTAGAGCTGTTTCAATACGTATACCATAGTACAAATGATATATACGTGCTATCATGGATTTTAGATAGCAGCACATGCATATCTAAACAATAATAGATAATATAGACATAATAAAAAATAATTATGTATGGATGTAATATCATATTTCCAAAAGCAGAACCCCATGACGAGTGTTTTAAAAATTAATTAACTAATTTCTGCCACCAGGTTGCACTTGACAGATCAGAAAATCTATGTTCAATCCTTTGGAGTTCTTGCTGTTAATGGTGAAAATTTATGTGTACCCTTTCTCCAAAATTTTGTAGGTGTTTGAGCAGTATATGATCATCTTTAAGGTGCATTACCCATTTCTGCCAAGGTGTGTTGTCTGATACAATTGGTACAATCAGAGGAGACACCAGGGTTTTATTGTAGGTTAATATCTGTGGCACTGTCAGATTAAACTGCTGTGAACTTATTCTCCCCGGATAGTCTATGACACAGTCAATTCCCTGAGTAATCCATTCCCTAGATATACAATGTTTGAACCATATGTTTATCTCATCCCTTGGTTTCAATGAAACAAAACACACCTTTCCCTGTCCTAAGGGGAATATCATATCTTGGGGTTTAACCTTTTCTACCAACCCTTGGCAGTATGAAGGGTTATGCCAGCAGGAATCAAATACTGTTCTAACCTGATTGGGTAGACATAAGATTTTGGTGGGGAATCTCATGCAACCTTCCACATCTACTTGTTCTATGGTGGTACCATTTACTATGAAGTTGGGAAACTCTAACTCATGATGTAAAACATGTGATTATGTCACTGGAGTTCCCAATGATGTCATATGGTAGATGTTTTGGTATGTTCCCCTGGTTGGAAGTAGTGAATTAGCTCTGTATATATTTCCCTTGCAACCCAGCCAACTGTTCACCCATAACTCTTTGTGGTCAGAAGCAAAACTGTTAATTTCAGCTTGCTGCCAACCTCCCAAAGGGGTATGGTTATTATCCATAGCTTGCGCCAGGATTTTAAAATCAGTTTATAACTCGGTTTGCATGGAAATACATACAAAATCCCAAGACACTTCCCTTAACCTCCAAATTACCCCTACCAACATCTCCTGAATATGCTGTACAGCAGGGCCCTGTATATCTATCACGGCTTTTGTCAGTCCCTCTACAAGTGTATTAATGGTTTGTTGTGTGTGTAACCCTTTGCAATTTAACAAACCCTCAGACTGTAAGGTTGTAGTCAGACTGGAAATATCGATTGAATTAACAACCCCTAGGCCAGTTCCTACACCTCTTAACACTGTATCCACAATATCCCTCTTACTTCTTTTTCTGGTACCCATTACCCATCTAATTAAAGACCTTTCCTAGTAGCTTTAATTGTGGAACAATTTTGAAAGTGTTTAGAAACTAGCCAATCTGTCAACCTTATTCTCCATGAAATCAGGTGAAATGTAGCGTCCCTCAATATTGGTGTGGGGTTCATAGCACTAATTTGAAAGGGTCCACTGGAAAGGACTTTATTATGCCCACACATGGGATTGTCAGCATAGTTATCCACCCTTGGTGGAGCAAGTGTAGTAGAATAGGTCAGACGAGGGGCTCTTGTTGTAGGTTCCCTCCCCTCATCTATTGTTAATGTTACCTTCACTTGTCCACCCAGGTTGGATCCCACTAACTCCAATTTCACACCTTCTTTGGTCATGTTCTCAGTGATCATTTTTGTTATATTATACTCTTGCTGATTCATGAACATAACAGAGTTCACCTATCAGACCTATTGTCCATTTTCCCCAGTTTGTCCATTCACATTCCCAGTACCTTTTATTACCCAGATTGTCCGTCCAAAATCCACTAATGTTATTATGGCTTTTTGTCCCAACAATGTCCACAATCCCACCCCCACTTAAAGTCAGTTGATCAAAACATGGTTCTTCCAGATTGTCATTGCTCCATATCTTTGTCCATGCCTTGATCGTCTGTGTATGACTTGATCTTCTTTGTCTTTTGGAAGAGGTCGTTTGTGGTCCATCGATTTCCTGATTATTACATGTGAATATCATTGTCCATACAATCCCCAAAAACAAATGCATTATCATCTTCCTTGTTGACTTCTCGTTGCCAAATCTGAAAAGATCAAACAAGTATCAGTTCTTAGCAGAAATATCTACATCTGGGACTTCTGTCCCTTTATACAATTTACATTGGACCACATGGACCCATTTGTGACCAGGCTGCCTTCTGGTTTTTCTGGGGTTTGATCTTATTACCTTAAGCACTGTAGTACCTAATGTATCTAGAATGACATAGGGACCCTGCCAATTTGCATCCCATGGAGAATTTTTATTAACATTTTTAATCATGATCATTCCCCTCTTTTCAAACAAAGTTTGAATTTTAGATGACACCTTACAATCAGTTGGGGCCATATTAGAGGCAGCAAAATGTAGCAGTAATCTTAACTGCTCCTGAATTTGGGAGAGATATAGGTCTCTTGACACGGCTTCTCTCAGGGGAGTGGACAATTGAGGATCACCTGGGTGGCCTAGAGCCATCTGTCATGAGCTAGACTTAATGGTTCGATTCATGCGTTCTACTATACCCGAGGATTGTGGGTGATACGGAACATGGAATCTCTGCTGTATTCCCAATAGGGCACAGAGGCTTTGCATTATCTGTCCAGTAAAATGTGTACCTCTGTCTGACTCAATGAGTTCAGGAAAACCCCAACTTGAAAACACATGTTCCCATAATGCTTTTGCAGTAGCTTGCGCAGTGTCACGCCTAAGAGGAATATCCACAATGACTAAGGCATATCTAAGACCCCCCTTTGATAGTGGAAGTGGACCTATAAAATCAATCTGAATAGATTTCCAGGGACTATCAGCTACTTGTACCCTCTGGAGAATTGGTCTTTGTCCTTTAGGGGGTGGATTTATCTGAGAACAGATGAGGCATTCTTGAATACACTGTTGAGCTGATGTTGCTAACTCTGGCCAAAAAATATTTCTGTCTAAGATGGTATTCTAAGGCACTGTGACCAATGTGTCCCAAAAGAGAGTGAGTTTGCTGTGTGATTTGTCTCTGTAAATGCTTTGGGACTACAAAAAGAAGTTTGGCTTGTGGCTCTGTAGGACTCCTATAGCAAATTAACCCACCCTGAATAGAGTACCCACAAGGGAGAGTTTGCTGGTTCTGTAACAAAAGAGAAATGTTAGTGTACTCCCTCAGTATCCCACAGTCATTTTCATGTTGGGCTCACTTAGTCATGGAAATCCTTAACCAATTTCCTATGATCAGAATGGCTACCAGTGTCCGGCCACAACCTTTCTGAAGGAACTGATATAATGGTTGCCACAGGACTCAGGGAAGACTCCTCTAACATACCATGCTTCCTCCCTCTAGTATCCCTCCACAGTACATTATTACACAGCTCAACTATCATCACTTCTGGGCTGATAACATCATCCCCCAATAAAATACCTTCTGCATTCCTACTCTGCCAAAATTGTAATTTCCTTTGTCCACTCGTGTCCTAATGACATTTACTCTTGGGTTGGGAAAAAACCTGAGACTGGGATCCCCAAGTACCACATGAAATGTTTGTTTTGCCCCATATGGGGGACTTAGTGGCAAATCTGTTAAAGTCAGTGAAGCACCTGTGTCAATGAGCAATTTTGTGTGATGGCCCGCAATCACACCATTGACATAGGGGCAACCAGAATGATCCCTAAATGTACCACAAATAGGAACCATGTCTTCCAGGGTTGGTGTTACTCAGTCAGATAAGGAAGTCAGAGAGGTATTATTTTCATATTACCTCTCATGATTCCTCTCCATCCCTACCATCATCATTCTTAAAGCTTCCTGTGCTGGCCCATACAGATTATTCCCAGGCCTGGTCTTGGGGGCATACTCCTTTCCTGTTTTATCTGGAGCACCCTTCTCATCAAACCTATCTTTTGGAGACCCTAATGTATGTTGGTGTGCCTGCCATCCCTCACCTTGCTTATGCTCCCTCATCCATCGCCTGCAATCTCTGAATCTGTGTCCAGACTTATTACAATAATTACAAATCCCTCTGAAAGAAATTTCCAAGGGATTACATTTTCTTTCATTAGTAGTCACAACTGCAATTTTACGTGGCCCTGTGACTCCTTTCCTTAGTATGTTTTGCCGTACTTTACCAATAATACATAGCACATCCTCCATGGTGTCTTTCTCTTCTGCCATCGTTTGTATGCTAGGGTCCAAAGAAGTACATTTTCTTACTAGATACTGTAACATATCTGATGGGGTCTGATCTGGGGGCACCCTATGTGTGAGTCTGTACACTTGCACAAATTTATAAGCAAACACCCATGGGTCATCCTGTACAGTTACTCTCATCCCAGCAAGGGAATGGCTATCTAAGTCTCTGTTCTCTGTGACTAACCCAGATACAGCTCTCAGCCTGTCCCCTTCTGTACCCCATTTGTCTTCTTCAAACCAATCTCTATTGCTATCATTTGGATTGGACCACTAACTGGGGCCTCCAATCTAGATGCTAGACCTCCTGGAAGCAACAAATTTAACATAACACATGCCTCTTTAGGAGAAAGCATGTACTGTTTCACAGATGATTAAAAACTAGACATATTGGACAACACATCTATCTTTGCATCATATTGTGGGAATAATGGTTTACACTTTATTAATTGTTTAACTATTTTATCTCGGTCTTGTTGTCTGATTATTGCAGATGCCTGTGATGTTATAGAATTCCTCTCTCTATTTCTCTCACATGGTGTTGAATGTGAAGCATCTGGTACGTCTCTTATAGTTTGATGGTTAGATCTTACTATGTGAGGGGCTAAGTCTGGTATAGTCCTACTAACATCAGAACTGTCCCTTACATCATTTCTTTCTGTTACTTGTTGCTCTTCTTCTACAAGATGTAATCCACCCTCTTCCTCTGATGTACAAGCTGGCTCATTACTATCAATTACTGCAATCGGATGTTGCTGATCAGATAAACATTCTCTGAGCGAGGCTATCAATTCTCCCCTTGCATGATAATTATCTTCTAAAGTATTCACATACTCTGCATTTATACCACATTCTTATCAATTTGCTTATTTTGCTTTTCACATTGTAACCACAAATCATGTATTCTGCTAAGCATACTATCATTCTCAACAATCACTGGTTCAAAATCGCTACATTCAGCATATTTAGCAATTCTCTCCATTACTTACACTTTGATGTGTCTTCAGCATGGTCCCTAATCAAAAAAGGTGTTCACCCCAATTTGATTTCTCCGTCTGGATACCAATGGATCCCCAGAAATGACGTCCGTCTTACTCCAATTGCGTCTCACTCTGGTGCCTCTGGATCCCAAAAATAAAAACGTTGTGGCCAACTACTTTCTTCGTAGAAAACGCTTGACAATATCACCAATTATCACAGGTAAAATTTTCCGTCCGCTAAGTTCACTTGTAACTTAAAAGAGACATTTTGGATTAAACCCCCCACAAATGCAAGTGAATGTACACGGTAAGAAAAATGGGCAGACTCGCCATTAACTGTTATAAAAATGGTTAATTAATTAATTACAATATTATTATTCATAATCATAATTATTATTATTCTAATCTCATCCTATGAGATTCTTGCCTTCTACTGAAAACAGATTTATATATATTCAAAAGAGGCGTTACAGATTAATGGTTGCAAAATGTGTATTTATTAGAATACAATAATTAATATAAATACATTAATAATACATGATAATACTATGGAAACAACATCTCTTAACTTAGCAGAAAGGCATTCTAAAGCTACCAATTATGTCCATGTGTGTGTATGAGAGTATGATACTTTACCAGGCCTTCACAGTGTATCAGAGAGAAGAGATAGAGAGAGATAGAGCAAGAGAAACAGCCTGGTATGCTACTTTTATGTCTGTATATAAATCCCACCCCCATACTCATGTTCTTTACTTCTTACTGGTCAGTTAGGTCACATGTCCTTCACAAAGTCCCTTCACTGGTCAGCTGTCCACAAAAAGGATTCCTTCAGCCACACGGAAAACTTGAGAAATCCAGTTTTCAAGCTTACACACACCCATGCGTACAAGAATACCATATATGGTCATCTGCTAATTCTCTGGATTAGACTGTGCTAGACAAATCCATCGCCCTCATGTGGTCATTCGGCAAATTCATCCACTATTCAGAGCACTGTATCTCCAAATGAGTGAGAAAAAGAATGAATATAGATAGCCTTTCAGCTTTATATTAAAGCTGTTAATTACTCTCTAATTCTGATGCTAGGCGTGTTTTACACTAATATCTGGTGAAAATATATAAATTAACACCAGCTCAGGGGATAATATAAATTTAGTGTCACAGATGGTAAACAACTCATTAAAAAAGTGTTTCTGAAGGGTTTGAATAGACGGGCAATGCCACCACATATGGGCGTGAGAACCTGAGTCTCATATACCATCTTTGAATAATTTTGAAATAGGTCTCTCTTAAAGACACACATACTATACTTTTTCAGTAATTGCAATTGCTCTATACTAATCTGAAACATCTCATTGGGATTTTAGATCTCTTTCCCATGTATTAATTCTGAGGGGTTTAGAGCATGAATGTTCTTATTCCAGAACTTTCTTGCAACTAAAAATTTTGAAATTGCAAGATTTATCCATAAGTTTTTTTTCAAAACACATGAAATCTCGACCAGAAGTACTGTACGTTTTTAATCCAACTTAAGCACAGTTTCTTTTAATAAAATATATTTAAGACACAAATTCTTTGGAATGCCCTTTATTTTAACCATAACAACTGGTCCAAATTAAAAAGATTATCATTGTAAAATGAAGCAAGATTACAAAACAAAGTGACAGAGTTTTAGCAAAGTAATTCTGCTGGCACGCACTACAATCAGATAAAACAGTGTCTTTATACTTCTTGAAGACATCCTAGTAATGTGGGCAGTTAATATTTTCTCTAACAATATGTGTAATCTACTTCCCTAGGATGCAATGTTCTCCAACCATCGTACATGTTATACCTTAACAAACTATCATTAAATGATTTAGAGATTCTATTCAGGTCACAATCTGATTTAATTTAAGTTTTGAAGCAGATTTACACTCTAAAATAGGGTCTAAGACCATATTTAAATCATCACTTATTATCAAAGCACCTTTTTTAATCCTTGAAATAAGCTTTAACAATTTGTTTAAGAACCTGTTTTGATATTTATTGGGGGCATAAATGTTTACAATAGTGTATAGATCTTTATTAATAGAACCCAACCACATAGCAAATCTTCCTTCTGGGTATACATGTACATGTTCTTCTGCTATTTATTTCCTTTTGTTAAACAATATAGCCACTCCTCTGGAGTTGGATTTGTAACGGAAATAGCTTTAATTTCAAAAGATCAACTCTGTAAATTAGGTAGTTTATCTTTTTGACAATGTGTCTCTTGGAGACAGACTACATAGGCTTTTTCTTTGTGGCAAAAGTTCCAAAGCGCATTTCTCTTAAGGGGAGTATTCAAGCCATTGACATTATAATTCACTAGGGCTGGGGGAGGTCACGGGCCAAGTCACTGGGGCTGAAGGGCAATTCACTGGGGCTGGGGGGGTTACAGGGGCAATTCGCTGGTGCAGGTGATGGGGCAATGCACTGAGGCTGGGGGAGGTGATGGGGTAATTCATTGGTGCTGGGGGAGATCACGGGGGCAATTCCCTGAGGCTGGAGGACAATTCACTGGGGCTGGGGGGGTTACAAGGACAATTCACTGAGGCAGATCACAGCAGCAATTCACTGGGGCTTGGGTAAATCACAAGAGCAATTCAGTAAGGCTAGGGAAGTATCTCCTGGGATGTAGGGGGTTGTTACAGGGGCAATTCACTGGGGCTGGGGGAGATCACGGGAAAATTCACTGGAGATGGAGGGCAATTCACTGGGGCTGGGGTCGTTACAGTGGCTTATCACTGGGGCTAGGGGAGGTCACAGGGCAATTCACTGGGGCTGGGGGGGGGGTTACAGGGGCAATTCACTGGGGCTAGGGGAGGTCACTGGGCAATTCCCTGGGGCAAGTAATGGGGGCAATTCACTGGGGCTGGGCGAGGTGATGGTGCAATTCACTAGGGCTGGCTGAGGTGATGGTGCAAATCGCTGGGGCTGGGGGAGATCACTGGGGCAATTCACTGAGGCTAGAGGGCAATTCACTGGGGCTGGGGGGTTACAGGGGCAAATCACTGGGGCTGGGGGGGTTATAAGGGCAAATCACTGAGGCTGGGGGAAGTATCATTTGGGATGTATGTAAAACATTCAGCGAATGACGGGACACAGACCTTGTTCTCGTTATTACAGACATTTAAAGGAAAGCTGCCGCACAATCCCCAGGCCAAAAAGATACAATGTATTATGTATGCTAATTACAGCTGGGATTTTTAGGGGGTGTCAACATTGATAGAAAATTGTTTGCAAATGCAAGAAATTCCGTATTTATTTGTATTTTTCATCAAACTATTTTTTTTATACACTAATATTTCTCCTCTATCAGATGCATTCATAATCCAGCTCACCTGCGTATACCTTTAATATTGAATTTGTCTTTGTCTGGAACTTAACCTCTGTACAGCGCTACGGAACATGTTTGCACCTTACAAATAAACAATAATCACATATATAGTTGTGATCACTGCGGGTTGTTCCTAACCCTGCGGGCTCGCGAAGCAAGGGCCGCAGTTGCTGGCAAGGAGCACAGAAGGCGCACCTTTCGCTGGTGGAGATGAGCGCCATAGGTGCTCATCCCTACGACCCCGTACGACTTAGCCACTGAGCGCCAAAGGCGATCACTCTGCTGATGGAGATGAGCGCCATAGGCGGAACTACACATCAACAGAAATCACAATTACACAATTCCCAACGCGAGACCCGTAGCAGTTTGAAAAAATCTTGTGGAACAATTACGGCCCGTAACAATTTCAAAAAGGAGAGCACCACTTAGAAAAAAGAAAATACGAGGTCCATTTTACAACACTAACTTAAACTAATAACATTATGTAGATTTACACAACTAAAACAAACGGCTTCCCCTCGCGCACGCAGCCTATTTACACTGCACACTGCACTCATTGCTGACACTTACACCTCAGGTCAGCAACAGTGCAAACGTACATTGTATGCTGCAGGAAAATAAAAACAGATTGTTAGCTCTTCAGGATATTGCTTGCTGCATATATTAATTACAAATAGGTAAAGTACATTAATTTATTATTTTATTAATTAATTAATTATCATAAAAAAAAATATATATATATATAAAAAAAAAGGACCAGGGGAGAGGATCGCAATGAGCTCAGCGCGGGCCTCACAATGAGTGCCGAGGGTGCTCAGAGGAGCAAAAGTACACAAGGGGAGAAGCTTGCAATGAGCGCCAAAGACGCTCAGCGAAGCCCTTGCAATGAGCGCCGAAGGTGCTCAGACGACCAAAAGTACACAAGAGGAGAGGCTCGCAATGAGCTCCGAAGGTACCCTAAGGACCAAAAGCCTCACATTGTGTTTTTCACTAGTAATAATAATAATACACCCAGGTACCACTGTGTATATATATATATATATATATATATATATCCCCTTCTGGATTGCTACCTTGTTGTGGTGGAGGGGCTTGTGTATCTCAGTGAAGCTGTGAGCTATACCATGTAGGGTCATCCAAGATGGGCAGTTCATAGCAGAGAGTTCAGACAAATCGTGGTCCACTGGAGAAGGAACTGGAAACCCACTGAAGTATTTTTTGGGGGAAATTTTTTATGGATACACACGACCAGAGACATAATGACAGATGTGCCTGGAGTGCTGTGGTCCATGGAGAGTCAGACACGGCTGAACGACTAAACAACAAATTTATATTTAACTAGTCATTTGCCTGTCATAAATGACGGGATAATATATGATTTGTCTCACCCCCCCCCCCCTTCCCTGTGTCTCTTCCCCTCCTCCCTCCTCTGTGTCTTGCCCCCCCCCCCCCCTTCTCTTCCCTTTGTCTATTTCCCCCTCCTTCTCCCTAACTCTTCACCCTTCCTTCTCTCCCCTTTCTCTCTCCTCTGCGAGCTCCGCAATGACCGCCGAAGGCATGAGCAATTTACAACTTTCGGTGTCCATTGCGGGCCTTGCCATGCGCTATACGCATGCGCAACTCAGAACTTTTGGCACCCATTGGGAGCCTTGCCATGCGCTATGAGCATGCACAACTCGCAACTTTGCGAGCGTTACACACAAGCACGCAGTACGACAGCTGTATTAGTGATTGTACTAGTTCACATAATTACTCAATATATTTTTCAAGTAATGAAATCAGTGTAACTTCTATACTCACTTTTTAAAGAAGAGTGTTTTGGTCTAGTGGTTTCATAAAATGCTTTCATTAGTAAGTCTTTGGCCCTAAATCAGTGGCTACCACTTGTACATTACTGGACAAGGAAATGTAACCTTTGACTTACCAATGAAAAAAATATTTAAAGCAATGACTTACCGCTGCACCACCTCACTCCTAAGCACAGTGTAAATCCCTAATACAATGTTTAACAGTACAGACTCCAGCCTCATTATTTATGCAGATTCTTGTGGGAGGGGCTTGGAGGACTAAACTAAAATGACAATATACTTGGTCAATTTAAAAATGTTAACTAATGGTGCAGAACACATACGGCAACCTTTGTTGTCCTTTAAGTTATGTTTACATACATACACAAAAACACACATACATGCACACATAAATACATATAATAAAGTATATATATAATGTAGACTCTCAGCATCACGGCACCCACGGGGATTGCCATATGCCGGATAACTGTAGTTTCCGGTTGCTTGAGAGTCACTATTAAAAAAGGCCTAACTAATACTATACCCCCTAGAAAACCTTAAACTATCTATTAAATTGCTACTGCTAATTAAATTGAGTCATTCAAAGGTTAAAAAAAACACAGAGACAATGTTCATTTTAAAAAAAAGCATTTTATTATACATTACATACATGAGATTGGCACTTACAGTTAGATGCTGCAGATTGGCACTTCCAGGCATGGACTTCTGGTGGGCACATCCAGGCAGATGCTTCCAGTGGGCTCCTACAGGGTCAGGATCCACGTCATCCACGTCCAGGGTCACTTGCCGGTTGCTTGAGGTTCCGGTTGCGCAGGGTCATTTCCGGTTGCTTCAGATTCCGGTTGCGCTCAAATGCCGATTAGTTGAGAGTTTCTGGAAATCAGGGAATGAAGGTAGGTTGCTTGAGAGTTAGGGATTCTTGATTTCCGGATAAACGGGAGTCTACTGCATGTCCCGCCCAGTTTTCCCAGATTGCAGTGCATATACTGTATTTTTGAGAAATTTGAGCAGAAAATAAGTTTTTATCAACTTATTTTTACACATTCAAATAGAATCACTAATGTACTATTCCTTATTTGTACTACTGTACTTTGTACGGTGGAGGGCTTCTATGACTCTTAGCCCACCATATGTGAAATAATTGCTGTATATATATATATATATTACATATTTACACCCCTGTTATTGCTCATCTATACAGATGACATTAGAGGGACTACACCCAAATATCAAGTTGTTTTTTTAGGTTAATTTTTAAGAGCAAGAAAAACTGGTTGTATGAGGAAATGTCGTGTTATTGTTACATTTGTATGCAAATGAGCATCGTATGCATATTAATTAGGTGCTTTGATGTGCTAATTAGGATTACAGTCTGCTTGTTTGTCTCTGCCGTGGCCAGAATAAAGACCACCAATGTTATCTGGCTGTTAGACTCCCTCTCCCACCCTTATCAATTACTGTGAGACGCGTATTGGCATACTGAGCCGCACGCTAACATACTGAGCCGCACGCTAACATACTGAGCCGCACGCTAACATACTGAGAGGCACGCTAACATACTGAGCCGCACGCTAACATACTGAGAGGCTTGCTAACATACTGAGCCGCACGCTAACATACTGAGCCGCACGCTAACATACCGAGAGGCACGCTAACATACTGAGCTACACACTAACATACTGAGCAGCACGCTAACATACTGAGCCGCACGCTAAAATACTGAGCCGCACGCTAACATATTGAGAGGCACGCTAACATACTGAGAGGCACACTAACATACTAAGCCGCACGCTAACATACTGAGCCGCAGGTTAACATACTGAGCCGCACACTAACATACTGAGAGGCACACTAACATACTGAGATGCACACTAACATATTGAGATGCACATTAACATACTGAGCCGCACTCTAACATACTGAGCCACACACTAACATACTGAGCCGCAGGTTAACATACTGAGCCGCACACTAACATACTGAGATGCACACTAACATACTGAGCCGCAGGTTAACATACTGAGCCGCACACTAACATACTGAGCCGCACGCTAACATACCGAGAGGCACGCTAACATACTGAGCTACACACTAACATACTGAGCCGCACGCTAACATACTGAGCCGCACGCTAACATACTGAGCCACACACTAACATACTGAGCCGCAGGTTAACATACTGAGCCGCACACTAACATACTGAGATGCACACTAACATATTGAGATGCACATTAACATACTGAGATGCACACTAACATACTGAGCCGCACTCTAACATACTGAGCCACACACTAACATACTGAGCCGCACACTAACATATTGAGAGGCACACTAACATACTGAGAGGCACACTAACATACTGAGATGCACACTAACATACTGAGAGGCACACTAACATACTGAGCCACACACTAACATACTGAGAGGCACACTAACATACTGAGACGCACACTCACATACTGAGCCACACACTAACATACTGAGCCGCACACTAACATACTGAGATGCACACTAACATACTGAGCCGCACACTAACATACTGAGAGGCACAATCACATACTGAGCTGCACACTAACATACTGAGCTGCACACTAACATATTGAGAGGCACACTAACATACTGAGCCACACACTAACATACTGAGAGGCACACTAACATACTGAGCCGCACACTAACATACTGAGAGGCACACTTAAATACTGAGAGGCACACTAACATACTGAGCCGCACACTAACATATTGAGAGGCACACTAACATACTGAGAGGCACACTAACATACTGAGCCGCACACTAACATACTGAGCCGCACACTAACATACTGAGATGCACACTAACATATTGAGAGGCACACTAACATACTGAGCCGCACACTAACATACTGAGAGGCACACTAACATACTGAGATGCACACTAACATACTGAGAGGCACACTAACATACTGAGAGGCACACTAACATACTGAGAGGCACACTAACATATTGAGAGGCACACTAACATATTGAGAGACACACTAACATACTGAGAGGCACACTAACATACTGAGAGGCACACTAACATACTGAGAGGCACACTAACATACTGAGAGGCACACTAACATACTGAGCCGCACACTAACATACTGAGAGGCACACACTAACATACTGAGAGGCACACTAACATACTGAGAGGCACACTAACATACTGAGAGGCACACTAACATACTGAGATGCCCATTGGCATACTGAGCCACACACTAACATACTGAGACGGACATTGGCATACTGAGCTGCAGGAAATATGTTTTTTTATTTATTTTCGATATTTTAATGTGTCACCAATGTACTATTTATTTTCTGGATACAAAACATGACATTTAAAGATGTTGGAGTCTGCAATGATCTATCACATATAAAACCAGCAGGCTTTACACATACTGATCACTACATGATACATAGTTGTTGCAAGGGTTAAAATGCGGTTTAGCTTCTCGTACTAACTCCTTTTTATCTGGTTTTGCAGCAGACACCGGTCTCCGGAGATATCAGCGACTCAATGAGTGGTGATAACACTCAAAACTATCAGGAAGGTGTAGGCATAGGGTCTTGTACAACTACAAGAATAGGGACTGGATCACTGGCTTAATATGGACATCAAATGTGAGATGAATATGGGGTAATTAGAGAAGGCAGAGCATTGATCCAGGGAGGAATCTGATCTTCAGTACCTGGTGACAGGAAGGAATTTATTATTCTCCCCTTATGAGAGAATTGGCAAAGTATCAATGGGGTTCTCGGTTTGGCTTCCCCTGGATCCACTAACAATAAATCCTCACATTAAGGAGATCACAGGAGATCTAAAAAAGTTTACCCTGCTGGACTAAAAGTCTTTTTTTCAACCTCAATTACTATGTGAAAGATCCACTGCCATGTTAGGGATCCAGTGCTTCCAGCACCATAATGGAGGATCTTTACTGAAAACTTGGTCAACTGCTACAAAAACAAATGTAACACAAAACAAAAAGCCTAGCTTCCTTGAAGCGCTGACTAAACAGTAGCTGCAGTTTCCTCACTGACAAAACTAATAAAAAATAAAAAAGTCCTTCAATATACAGGCATGTATGCTTGTCTGCTCCAACAGTCTGTGGCCTGCTTCAGGGTGCAGAGGTGCTGTCTCTCTTGACTCTCAGGTCACACTGAACACTCTTTTCAGTGTCTCACAATTTTGCTGTCTGTATGCTTCATGCAGTCTCTCTTACTGCCACACACAGAGCTGTCTCAGGATCTCCATCCCAGCTCAGACTGAGCTCAGGCTCCCAACTTCCAAACAAATCTCTCCCTGGATGATGCCCTCTATTGCAGCCACACCCGTGCCTTTTAAGCTGCGTGTTAACCGTCTCACTCCTGGGGAGAAATCGCGAAGTGCTCTCTTCTATGTAACTATGTAGCTATGTCACAGACGGCTCGAAGAACTGGTAAAGGCTATAAAATCCCGGAGGTTTTGAAACACAACTCAACATTTTAAAGCTAGAAATATATAATGAGGTGACGTGATCTGACTCAGGAAATAAACTGATAAAACTGCAGTGTGATAGGAAAATACACTGAACGTCCTGCTATTTGTGCAGTTATCGGTTTACTTGACAACCAACAAAGCACCGCCTCTATATATTGTCTAGTAACCTCTCATAACATTTATTTGTTAAATTTCTAATTATATATACACACATATTTGGACCTTTCTCAATGGTGCAGAAAAATAAAAATGCAATGTTGGTGCAACAATGTGCATTTATAAGGATTATATGTATGGAAACAAACTCCTGTTGAAAATACACAGCATTTGCTGGTCCTACCTTACAGCATGTCACACATAGTCCCTATATATCCTTATCGATGCACATTGTTGCACTAACATTGCATTTTTATTTTTCTGTACCATTGAGAAAGGTCCAGCCATGCCCGAAACGTGTTTGGTTAAGCTGTGCTTGCTAGACAGTCTACTCTTTTTTTATTTTAAAGTTACGTTGGAATTGTTTTTATGTATATATATCCTACTGTTTTTTACCACCACTTCACGACATCACTGGTATATCAAGGGACTTGAACCAGATTGTTCCCTATACAAAAAAATCTATTTCTCATAAGTGATGAGGTTTAAGCATGCGAGTGGATTATTGAGATACTCACTTTGATTATTGTGTATACCATATTGTCTTGGTTTTATATATCTTTGTTCAATAAAAGACTTATTGATCTATACTATTGGGATCCTGTTGTTATAGTGAGAGGTATGTCACAACCTACAATGATGATGGAGTATAGAGAATCCTAGTCCTCTTTTCTCCTGTAGGTTTTAGACCTAAGTTTGGGCTGACTCTAGACCTCTGGACAGTCCTTGTGGATGCAAGAGCATAAGTCCCAGCTTTTGGTAGTGTGCCTGGGAAGAACCTGGCATGGAGTCAGAAACGATCTCCTCTGCCAGCATATGCCCTTGGGTCAATAATACATCAACACACCACGTCTTGATGAAAATTATGAACAACTTCTTTATTTTTACACAAGTATTTAAACACCTCACAAAAACAGTACAGGGAGTGGCTACCCCTTTGTCCAACCCTTATCTTCCTCTTGGCCAATGGGGTAATCTCCAGCGTAATTTGATTACCTCTAGCCAATGGACTAGAGGTAAGCTCTGGGACCTTCCAGACCCCTCCCCTGGGCCGCCCACTAGGTGTGGCTAACAGAGTCATTTGGATGCTGGCAGTCAAGAGAGACACATCTCCCTGTCCTCTGGACTTTGCTCTGACTCTCTGAGTGAGAATACCTGTAGACCCCCTGGAGAGATGGTGCCTCAATGTCTGTATTGACCCCTTTGTTCTGGCCTTGCTATTACTTCAAGTGTTTACTTTAGGTGATAGCTGGAAGGCAGATGGGTGATCAACTCAGGTTACATATGCAGTCAATATGGATGATGCACACAACATGGCTCCAACATTCCAATACAATATATTTACAGATACAACACACAATGTTTCACACACATACAACCAACACATCCCACCAGCTCCCTCACATGACATCCATTACAATGAGCCTAAACATGGAAGGGATGGGGATATGCTAAGGGGTAAACTTATAATACTTTATCCCCTAGACCACAAAATAACAATATAACCTTATAACAGTATAACAGGGTGTCTGGGAGCCCCAAACCCCCAGGTATCGTCTCTTGTTAACAGTCTGTGACAGACATCTGTCCAAGTCCCAGATGACTGCCAAGTGAGCCATGACAAGGTACATGAGGATTGAGCAGTAATCTGTAAGTCCCCACACTCAAGAATGGACAGGAGTGGATAGGCATGGCCCTTTAAAGAGGTCAAGTGGTTGTCATGTTGTAAAATCACTGAAACCGCTCAGCACACTTCAGGGTCCCCCATTCTGGTTGGCTCCAGGGAGGAGGGCACGGGAGATCAGAGCATTGCTGTAGCTCAAGTACTGGATCAATATTTATTGATCACCCCCCAACTCTATAAGGAATGTATATGAGGTTCCTTGGCTAATACTGTATAAAATATTAGATTTAGAATGAGTGATCTGAAGCGATGGTGGCAACATATCATACATGGAATTACATTCACACTTGTCACTAGATGGTGCAACATCACTTTTTCTGAATGTATAGATATAATCATCATAGAAAGGTTATTATCATTTATGTAGCGGAACCCATCACTGTTTTACCCTGTTTTATGATTATTATGGTTAAAATATGATCCTACTATATGTATGTTGGTTGATGCTCTGCAGAATATTGTCCCAGACATTTACAGCTACTTGGCATGAGAAATAATCTTGTTACAGCGACTCTGCATAAGATAAAGGAAGTCTATTGTTTACAGTGTTTTCATTCTCAGATAAGAACAAAGAAGTGTAATTGAATCAATGTCTGATTGTATCAAAGTTGCCAGGGAGCCTCGGGGAGGTGTGACCCACCTATTGTTCCTTTTATGTGTATTGTGCGGCCAAATATGGGCATGTGTATTGCCTGTGGGAAGAGATGGGTATAAATATTTCTGCAATAACAAAATAAAGTCAGTATTCATTTGACTCCCAAATTGTGTGTCGTCCAATATGGGAGGTCGGGAATGGTGAAACTGTAGTGCCTCTTGGGTATTTTACTGTATACCAGCGGAGATTTTGGACTGCGTGTTCCAGCTCCGTTACATTTTAGATCCTGAGTTTGCCTTTAAAGATGTATCCAAAAAGAAAACTAACTAACTAATAGTACAGGAGTTTATCAAGTGTCAGGCTCCCCTCATCCATCTTTATTCCTGAGGACCAGCAGATACAGTCTCAGGGTTTGACACTAGAACACCACTTTAGAAACACGGCTCTGTTGTACCTAGTTATCCTGGGAAACTACAGGACTCTGAACTTTTAAGGGCTCCAAAACATAATCTGCAAGGGACCCTGGTATTTTGTGTGTAACGCATAGCCTTCCATCATTGCCGACAATGGATCCCCCATTATGACTTGACATTATATGAGTCAACCTCTACCAGCTGTCCTACTCACAATGGACCCCCCCATTATGACTTGACATTATATGAGTCAACCTCTACTAGCTTTCCTACTCACAATGGATCCCTATCATGACTTGACATGGGCATGATCTGAGACAACCTTTGCCAGCTGTCCTTGTCACAACCCACTCTTCATTGGGCTTGAAAAGGCCAAGGAGACCAATCTTACCTGGAGGTTGTATTGGTCCCTTTCTCCGGAAGAAAATAGGCAATGGCGCCTTCTGATTGGGTGAATTTGATAGACAGCGTTTTCAACCAATCAGGAGGCGCCAACGTGTGAGCCAACCAGAAAGAGATACACCCTAAAATCCCACTCTGATTGGATAATGCACTTGTCAATCTTTATTTAAACCAATCACAAGGCGCAGGGTGATTGGCTGGAGGCATCTGTGCATTCTGATTGGTTGCACTGACAATAGCCAATCACAATGGGATACACCCCAACATACTGATTGGCTGAAGGCATTTGCGCCTTCTCATTGGCTGTTGTCAATGTCAATCAGTATTGCAGCCAATGGGAAGGCGCAGATATCTTCAGCCAATCATCCCTTGGGGGTGTGTCCCATTGTGATTCGCTGATGGCAATAAAGCCTTCTGATTGGTTCAAATAAAGATTGACAGGTGCGTTATCCAATCAGAGTGGGATTTTGGGGTGTATCCCTTTCTCATTGGCTCACAATTGGCATCTTCTGATTGGCTGAATCTTATAGACAGCGTTTTCATCTAATCAGAAGCTGCCATTGCCAATTTTCTTCGAGAAAACTCTGTAGGAGACTCATTAGTGTCGGGGACATCTGCGAGTGCGGATATCTGTTATTTTTTTTTCTTCTTCATTTTTTGTCTTCTACAGCGCGGATTGTTCCAGGGCCCATCTGGGGCAGAAGACGAGGAGGCCGGGAACATCGCGGGGAGGTAAGTACACTGTATATTATGTTTATTTTACTTTGTTTTATGTTTATGTGTGTTGTACTAATGTAATGTTTGTTTTTTTAGCAGGGGCCGCGCCGGAGAAGTAGAAAAGAAGAAGGACTGGACATGCTGGAAAGGTGAGTAGAATATTTAGAATATGTACTACGTTTATTTATTTTATGTATACGTGTTGTAGTAATTGCTGATCTGAAGGGACATCTGCAAAGATAAGTGGTCTTAATTAGTTTATTTTAGCTTAGAATTAGGGTTTCTATATAGAGATAGCATGTATTGTATATTAGATTGTGGGATGTATATTACATAGATAGTATTTATTGTATATTAGATAGATTGGGGGGGGTGTATTTTACATACATAGGTTGTATTATATATTAGATTGTGGTATTTATTTAGATAGATAGGGTGATGTATTTTAGATAGATAGTATTTATTGTATATTAGATAGATTGGGTGATCTATATTAGATAGATAGGATGTATTGTATATTAGATAGGGGTGTATTGTATTGTATTTCATTTTATTTGTATTGTATGTGTTGTATTGTATGTATTATATGTATTTCCTTTTCAGGTGTGTAATTTTTTTTCTGTAGTGGGGGGAGTGGGGAGTTGTAATGTATTTTGTTATTTTCTGTAATGTTCCTTTTTTTCTTTTTTGTGACTTAGGTTTTTTATTTTCTGTAATTTTTTTTTTTTTTTTTTTTGTGATTTACCATATATACTCGAGTATAAGCCGAGGCACCTATTTTACCACAAAATACTGGGTAAAATGAGTGACTCGAGTATAAGCAGAGGGTGGGAAATGTGCTGCCCCCTGTGTCCCTCTTGTGCCCTCTGTGTCCCCCTCTTGTGTCCCCCTCTCTGTCCCATGTCTCTTCTCCCCTCTCCCTTTCCTGTGTCTCTCCCCCCTCTCCCTTCCCTGTGTCTCTTCCCCCCTCCTCATTCTCAACCTCCCTCCTCAACCCCACTCCTCATCCTCAACCTCCCTCCTCATCATCCCTCCTCATCCTCAACCTCCCTCCTCAACCCCCTCATCCTCAACCCCTTCCTCCTCAACCCCCCTCATCAACTTCCCTCCTCAACCCCCCATCCTCATCCTCAACCCCCTCTCAACTTCAACCCCCCTCCTCAAACTTAACCCCCTCCTCAACCTCCCTCCTCAACCTCAACCCCCCTCAGCATCCTCAACCTCCTCCTTAACCTCCCTCCTCATCCTCAGCCCCCCTCCTCATCCTCAACCCCCCTCCTCAACCTCCCGCCACAACCTCAACCCCCCTCCTCATCCTCAACCCCCTCCTCAACCTCCCTCCTCATCCTCAACCTCCCTCCTCATCCTCAGCCCCCTCCTCATCCTCAACCCCCTCCTCAACCCCCTCATCAACCTCCCTCCTCAACCTCAACCCCCCATCCACCTCCCTTCTCATCCTTAACCCCCCCTCATTCTAAACCCCCCTCCTCATTCTAACCCCCCCTTCATTCTAACCCCTCACTTACCTGCATCTGAAGCTACTGCTCCGGCCTCTTCTTTTTCCGGCGCGCATGTGACTTCACAGCATTAGCATATACCGGGTGCCGGCACCCGATATATGCTAATGCTGTGACGTCACATGCGCGCCACGTCATTAGCATATACCGGGTGCCGGCACCCGGTATATGCAAATGCTGTGACGTCACATGCGTGCCACGTCAAGACGCCGGAAGGAGCGGAGGCCGAGCAGGAGCTTCAGATGCAGGTAAGTGAGGGGAAAGGGAGAGGAGGGGTATTTAGAGGGGTAGAATGAGGGGGTTTAGAATGAGAGGGGTTAGAATGAGGAGGGGGGGTTGAGGATGAGGAGAGGGGAAGGAAAGAGACACGGGGGAGTTAGAGAAACACGGGGTGGGTAGAGAGACACGGGTGGGGGTAGAGAGAAACGGGGGGGGGTTAGAGAGACACGGGGGGGGGAGTGACTCGAGTATAAGCCGATGGGGGCCTTAAAAAAAGGGCTGAAAAACTTGAGTATATACGGTACATATTTACACCCCTTGTTATTGCTCATCTATACAGATGACATTAGAGGGACTACAATCATAGGGTATAAATGGGAAAGGTAACTCTCTTTTTAAAAGAATAACGGCAATTAAAACATAATAATAAAAAATCCAGGATTGGAATTAGAGTTGAAAATTGGCTAGATAATTCTAAAAGCTACATCTGTCGGCACCCGGTTTATGCTAATGCCGTGTAATCACATGCGCGCCACGTCACATGCGCGCTGGAAGGAGCGGAGGCCGGAGCAGGAGCTTCAGATGCAGGTGAGGGGTAGAAGGAGGTGGGGGGTTAGCATGAGGGGGGGTTCAGAATGAACGGGGGTGTTGAGGATGAGGTGGGGGGAGGGAAAGAGACACAGGGGGTTTAGAGAGACACGGGGGGTAGAGAGACACGGGGGAGGGGTAGAGAGACACGGGGAGGGTTAGAGAGACACGTGGGGGATAGAGACACACAGGGGCGAGAGTGACTCGAGTATAAGCCGAGGGGGCCCTTTTTAGCCTTAAAAAGAGGGCTAAAAAACTCGGCTTATACTCGAGTATACACAGTAGGTTTTTTTCTTTTATGCAATGTAAATTTTTTATTTTTGGTGACTTTAGTTTTTTTGTTTTCTGTAATTACAGTGGTGGGAGGGGGTTATTAGTGGGTAGGTAGGTAGGTAGTGTAGGTGTTAATAGGTTAGTGTAGAGGATGTTTAGTTGATATTTAATGTTTTATTGGGGGGGTATAGTGCAGTGTAGTGTTTATACTTAGTGACATGATGGTCCTTGAGGACCGTCATGGCACTTATGTGGTAAATGTTGGGTTGTAATAGGCCCATAATGGTCATAATATACCCTTATGGGACAGATGGGGTAAAATAGAGGCTTATGAGGGTCTGGATAGACCCCCATAAGTGACCGGGTTAAAATGGTGTAGTGCTTACACTTTGGGTCATGAGGGTCCTGGATGACCCTCATGGCACTTATAGTGTTATTACATGCATTCATTAGTGTGTTATAGGGGTCTATATAGTTGAGGCACACAGTACTCTCACATTGTGTGGCAAACAGCATTTCAACACTTTCTTTTATTGAGGTATTTGGTATTTCGCTTTAACTGATAGGAACACAAACCAATGGACAGGGTTTGCTTTTTTATTTTTTTTAAATTAGCAGTTTTGATATTTTTTATTGTAGTAAACTGAAATTAAAGGTATATGTAAGTGAGCTGGGTTATTAGACCATATGATAGAGGAGAATTAGTAGTGTATAAAAAAAATTGTTTGCATGAAAAAATTCAAAGTAAACTTTTAAACTGTTAGCCTGAAGTTTGCTGAATTTCTTGCATTTGAAAACTGTTTTCTCTCAATGTTGACATCCCCTGAAATTCCCAGGGATAATTAGCATACATAATGCATTGTATCTTTCTCGTCTGCATCTTTCTTTTAGATTTCTGTAATAACCAGAACAAGCTCTGTGTCCCTTCATTCACTGCTTGTTTCATCTACATCCCAGGTGATACTTCCCCTAGCCCCAATGAATTGCCCCTGTGATCTCTCCCAGCCCCAGTGAGTTGCCCCATTACCTCCCCCAGCCTCAGTGAATTGTCCCTGTGACCTCCCCAGCCCCAGTGAGTTGCCTCTGTGATCTCTCCCAACCCCAGTAAATTGCCCCATCACCTCCTCCAGCACCAGTGAATTGCCCGGTGACCTCCCCCAGTCCCAGTGAATTGCCCTGTGACCTCTCCCAGCCCCAGTGAATTGCCCCATCACCTCCCCCAGCCCAGTAAATTGCCCCTGTGACCTCCCGCAGCCCCAGTGAATTGTCCCATCACCTCCCCCAGCTCCAGTGAATTGCCCCTGTGACCTTCTCCAGCCCCAGTGAATTTCCCCATGACTTCTACCATCCCCAGTGAATTACCCTCCAGCCCCAGTGAATTGCCTCATCACCTTACCCAGCCCCTGTGAATTGCCCGTGACAGACTCACACAGACACAGACATACTCACACAGACTCGCACAAACAAACACACTCGCGCACAGTCCGCCACCCCTCCCCTCCCTCCAGTTATGGCTTCCGAGACCTCTGAGCTGTGCTCAGAGATAATCGGAAGCAGTAGTGAATTCACGCCTAATGCCACCATTTTTTGCTGATTGGCTAAAATCCAGCTCACGCATGCGCGGAAAGAGAGGGTTCACTTTTACAAAAACTAACCCTCTAGCGCAGCATCCGTGTCTGGGGGTGTCAACCTCACCCCCAACACAATTTTTTTATTGCAAAAATCGTTTGCATGCAAACATTTTTGCTTTGATAAATAGAATGCTCCTCTATCAGATACATTCAAAACCCAGCTCACTTGTATATACCTTTAAGTAGATAATTATATTTTTATATTTTCTTTTTATTAGAACAAATTACTCAAAATGTTTTCCAATATCAGAGGGAACAAATGCCTAATAATTCATGTATAAGATCTGGTTTTCTGTGATTGGTCAGATATTCAAAATGTTTGAGATAAGTAGGAGTAACAGAGTGTATTATGGGATGTGGAGGCTCCTGCACTTTGTGATCTGCATCGTATGTTGGTCTGTAATGAACAATAAATAGTTTCTTAAAGCTAATATTGCCAAAAAACGACAGGAAGTTTGTAAAAGGCTGGTATGTAAAGGCTGGGTAGCATTGGCCGAGGTAGGGCATGTAAGGCTCCGGCTCTGCTGGGTAAGACATTATATTGAGGTAGATTGAGTATCTGGGGACTCCGGAGACTTGTACCTATTGTTTACATTTGCATCCAAAGTATTTAAGGGACTCGCCGCTGGAGGTGAATGGAATTATAGGTGTACATAAAAACTGAATAAAACAAAGTCACAATAATATAAGTGGTGCCCTAATAATCATCATTATTCGGATAGTATTGCACCACCACCTAGTGACTATTCAGAAAAATTACAGCTCATTATCTATGAAACGTCACTCAGTATTATGTCTGTGCTAAACAACATTCCTATGATCTTCTCCAATAATTGGGCTCAAAAATACGTTACATTAACGTTAAAAGGAACTGCACAACATAATTACTCCTAGGCTCAATTACCTCTTGAAACATATTTAATTTGTCCAAAGTTAAATACCAAAATAGTAAGATCAGAGAGAAGATGACAATAATAGAGCAAGACGCAACAATTTACCTATCCATAATCTCCTTGAAGATACCACTAATGACAAATGACTATAAAGAGTCTATCAACTACATAAAGAACTCCTCCCTGATATCCCTCATAGATTACCAAGAGTTCAGACCACCACACCAAGAGATGCGATGCTCTGCATGCCTTGTTCTACTGGTAAGGAAGAAATAATTAAAATCAATTAAACAAACCCATACAATATAAAGATACTATTCTACAAGTGTTCTAGGATTTTCTCCCAGGACAAATCCATGCAGAGGTGAATGTAAAGAAATGACTGACATCCTACGGAAAAACTGAATTATATACGCTCGGCAACACCCATATCGTCACGTAGCATTTCACGAAGGCCACACCCAGAAACAAACTAAACTGTAATACTATGAAAAAGCTGACACAATACAAGCCAATAGACTAAAGAATCAAATAGAAGAACAACGATGCAAGATGTACAAAACAGGCTCATGATGGACCAAGACGAAACAGAGAATACCATACCATTTTATATAATCGCTCACCCAAACTTATTGATAAACCTATGTTACAAAGGTCAGTACAGGAATATCTCAAACAAGCTGAACTTCCCAATCACAGAAGCAGACACTCATATCCCCAAGTTATAAAATCATTAAAGACTGCAAAAGGCGCCAGGGCCTGTCAGCTTCGCCAGTGCCTATTTTAAACATTTTGCCTCTTTTTGTCTTAGAGCCTGATTCAATTGAGCAATTGTAAGTGAGGCCGTAAGTTAATTTGCTATTTAATTGGCGCCTTTTGCAGGCTCCAAAAGGTTAATGGGTTACGGCTTTGAAAACCTTGAGGTGGTTACAGCCTCCTGAAGCCGTTGATCTTTCACGTCCACAAGATTTACTCTCGCTAAAATCGCAAATCGCTATTCAATTGCTACAATTCCTCAAGCCCGCAAAATGTTTTCACACCCGTAAATGTAGGAGAAAATTTTATGAGTGCTAGAGAGGACTGGCAAGGGGGTTAAAGACATGTCCCTAACACTGTAAATGCAAATAAAAAATCAGTACTGCACTGTAAATGATGGGGAAGGATGGCGCATCTAATCTAAGCGTGTGCGAGCTGTATCAGCAGAGATTCTCTCTCTATACAAAACCCAAGTACTCGTACTGAACCCAAGTACCCTCGTGAAAGGAGCCGCATTTGCGGAAGGTGGAGGCTCCAACTTCGGCTGCAATGAGCCGAAGGCTCAAAGGCGCCTCACATACAGTTACAAACACGCACACAAGCGGCACCATTACGACCTCGCAAAAATACGACCTTAACGGCCGAAACCGCGCGCACCTAAAAACAGTCAAAACACAATAAATACCCACTAAAAATACATAAAAGTTTACCAACAGCAAGGGGGGTCATCCAGGACCTCTGCAAGTGAAGTTACACCTCCATTTAAGTCCAAATTCCCGAGTTCAGACACACGAAAATCCCCTAAGCGAGAGAAAAAATGTCCGCCGAAAAAAAACAAAAACGAGGCTCCACCACTGGCCAGGACCGCCCAGCCACGTACAACTTACCCAATACGGGATCCAAGATAAGCTCGGAAACCCACATTAACCCCACGGAATCCGAAATAACCTTTCACTCAGGGGGGTTAATATAGACCCCCATAAGCCCTTCATTAACCCTGTCACTCATGGGGGTCAATGTAGACCCCCATAAGCTTTTCATTAACCCTGTCACTCATGGGGGTCAATACAGACTTCCATAAGCACTTCATTAACCTCATCACTCATGGGAGTCAATATAGACCCCCATAAGCCCTTCATTAACCCTGTCACTCATGGGGGTCAATACAGACCCCTATAAGCACTTAATTAACCCCCTAACTCATGGGGGTCAATACAGACCCCGATAAACCCCGAATTAACTATGTCACTCATGGGGGTCAATATAGACCACCCATAAGCCCTTCATTAACCCTGTCACTCATGGGGGTCAATACAGCCCCCATAAGCACTTCATTAACCCCCTCACTCATGGGGGTCAATATAGACCCCCATAAGCCCTTCATTAACCCTGTCACTCATGGGGGTCAATACAGACCCCCATAAGCCCTTCATTAACCCCGTCACTCATAAGGGTCAATATAGACCCCCAGAAGCCCTTCATTAACCCTGTCACTCATGGGGGTAAATACTGACCGTCATAAGCCCTTCATTAACCCTGTCACTCATGGGGGTCTATACAGACCCCCATAAGCCCTTCATTAACCCTGTCACTCATGGGGGTCAATACAGACCTCCATAAGCACTTAATTAACCCCCTCACTCATGGGGGTCAATACAGACCCCCATAAGCCCTTCATTACCCTGTCACTCATGGGGGTCAATACAGACCCCCATAATACATATAATTAACCCTGTCACTCATGAGCGTCAATAAAGACCCACATAAACCCATAAATAACCCTGGCACTCATGAGGGGTCAATACAGAGCCCCATAAACCCTTAATTACCCCGTCACTCATGAGGGTCAATACAGCCCCCCATAAGCACTTAATTAACCCTTTCACTCATGGGGGTCAATATAGACCCCCATAAGCCCTTTATTATCCCTGTCACTCACGGGGGGTCACTATAGACCCGGATAAGCACTTAATTAAGCCCCTCACTCATGAGGGTCAATACAGACCCCCATAAACCCCTAATTAACCCTGTCACTCATGGGGGCCAATACAGAACCCCATAAGCCCTTCATTATCCCTGTCACTCATGGGGGTCAATATAGACCCCATAAGCCCTTCATTTACCCTGTCACTCATGGGGGTCAATATAGACCCTCATAAGCACTTAATTAACACCCTCACTCATGGGGGTCAATACAGACCCCCATAAACCCCTAATTAACCCTGTCACTCATGGGGGTCAATACAGACCCCCAAAATACATATAATTAACCCTGTCACTCATGGGGGTCAATATAGTCCCCCATAAGCCCATAAATCACCCTGGCACTCATGGGGGTCAATACAGACCCACATAAACCCTTAATTAACCCCTTCACTCATGAGGGTCAATACAGCCCCCATAAGCACTTAATTAACCCTTTCACTCATGGGGGTCAATATAGTCCCCCATAAGCCCTTAATTAACCCTGTCACTCATGGGGGTCAATACAGACCCCTATAAGCCCTTCATTAACCCTGTCACTCATGGGGGTCAATACAGACCCCTATAAGCACTTAATTAACCCCTCACTCATGGGAATCAATACAGACCCCCATAAACCCCTAATTAACCCTGTCGCTCATGGGGGTCAATACAGACCCTCATAAGCCTCTATTTAACCCCATCAGTCCCATAAGGGTATATTAAGACCATTAAGGGCCTGTTAAAACCCAACATTAACCACATAAGTGCCATGACGGTCCTCAAGGACCATCATGACACTAAGTATAAACACTACACTGCACTATACCCCCCCAATAAAACATTAAATATCAATGTACACTAACCTATTGACACATACACTACCTACCTACCTACCCCCTAATAACACCCCCACCACTGTAATTACAGAAAATAAAAAAAAACTAAAGTCACCAAAAATAAAAAATCTACATTACATAAAATAAAAAAACCTAAGTCACAAAAAATAAAAAAAGGAACATTACAAAAAATAAAAAAATACATTACAACCCCACCCCCCCCACTACAGAAAATACAAAAAAATTACACACCTTAAAAGGAAATACATATAATACATACAATGCAATCCAATACATACAATACAAATAAAATGAAATACAATACAATACACCCCTATCTAATATACAATACATCCTGTCTATCTAATTTACATCCCCTAATCTATCTAATATACAATAAATACTATCTATCTAATATACATCCCCCAATCTATCTAAATAAATACCACAATCTAATATACAATACATGCTATGCTATCTATATAAAACACATACCCCTAGCTAACATACAATACATTCTATCTATATATAAAATAATCTAATTCTAAGCTAAAATAAAATAATTTAGACCACTTACCTTTGCAGATGTCCCTTCAGATCAGCCACCTAGGGAACCAAAAAAAATAAAATAGTGCAACACATTTACAGTAAATAAATAAACATTATAAACATTCTAAATATTCTACTCACCTTTCCAGCATGTCCCCGTCCTTCTTCTTTTCTTCTTCTCCGGCCCCTGTTAAAAAAAACATAACATTAAAACAACATACATAAACATAAAAACAAAATAAAAAAAATAATAATCTACATTGTACTTACCTCCCTGCGATGTCTCTGGCCTCCTCCTCCCGGAGCCTATTCCGGAAGAAAATAGGCAATGGCGCCTTCTGATTGGTTGAAAACGCTGTGTATCAAATTCACCCAATCAGAAAGGGATACACCCTAAAATCCCACTCTGATTGGATAATGCACCTGTCAATCTTTATTTAAACCAATCACAAGGCACAGATGTATTCAGCCAATCACAATGGGATACACCCCCCACGTACTGATTGTCTGAAGGCATTTGCGCCTTCTCATTGGCTGTTGTCAATGTCAATCAGTATCACAGCCAATGGGAAGGTGCAGATGTCTACAGCCAATCACCCCGTGGGGTGTATCCCATTGTGATTCGCTGATGGCAATAAAGCGTTCTGATTGGTTCAAATAAAGATCGCCAGGTGCGTTATCCAATCAGAGTGGCATTTTGGGGTGTATCCCTTTCTCGTTGGCTCACAATTGGCGTCTTCTGATTGGCTGAATTTGATAGACAGCGTTTTCAGCCAATCAGAAGCCGCCATTGCCAATTTTATTCTGGAACACTTCGTAGGAGGCTCATTAGCGTCGGGGGCATCCGCGAGTGTGGATCTCTGTTATTTTTTTTTACCATTTTTTTTAGAGCGTTGATGGTTCCAGGGCCCATCCGGGGCAGAAGACGAGGAGGCCGGAGACATTGAGGGGAGGTAAGTACAATGTAGATTATGTTTATTTTACTTTGTTTTATGTTTATGTATGTGTACTCATGTAATGTTTTTTTTTAACATTGGCCGCACCGGAGAAGAAGAAAAGAAGAAGGACGGGACATGCTGGAAAGGTGAGTAGAATAGTTTAAAAAATATTCTATGTTTATTTATTTTATGTAAACGTGTTGTAGTAATTTTTTTTATCTTTTTGTCTCCTAGGTTGCTGATCTGAAGGGACATCTCAAAGGTAAGTGGTCTTAATATTTTATTTTAGCTTAGAATTAGGGTTGATATATAGAGATAGCATGTACTGTATATTAGATAGATAGGGAGATGTATATTAGATATATAGGATGTATTGTATATTAGATAGGGGTGTATTGTATTGTATTTCATTTTATTTGTATTGTATGTATTGTATTTTATGTATTATATGTATTTCCTTTTCAGGTGTGTACATTTTTTCTGTAGTTGGGGAGGGGTTTGTAATGTATTTTTTTTATTTTCCGTAATGTTCCTTTTTTATTTTTTGTGACTTAGGATTTTTTATTTTCTGTAATATACATTTTTTATTTGTTGTGATTTAGTTTTTTTATTTTATGTAATGTAGATTTTTTATTTTTGATGACTTAAGTTTTTTGTTTTCTGTAATTAGAGTGGTGGGGGGGGTTATTAGGGGGTAGGTAGGTAGTGTAGGTTAGTGTAGAGGGTGTTTAGTCGATATTTAATGTTTTATTGAGGGGGTATAGTGCAGTGTAGTGTTTATACTTAGTGTCATGAGGGTCCTTGAGGACCGTCATGGCACTTATGTGGTTAATGTTGGGTTGTAACAGGCCCATAATGGTCATAATATAACCTTATGGGACTGATGTGGTTAAATAGAGGCTTATGAGGGTCTGGATAGACCCCCATAAGTGACCGGGTTAAAATGGTGAGGTGCTTACACTTTGGGTCATGAGGGTCCTGGATGACCCTCATGGCACTTATAGTGTTATTACATGCTTTCAAAATGCTTGGAATCCCCCTGTCCATTTGGTCCATAAGGACATGCTTTGAATCCCCCTGTTCATTTGGCCCATAACAACATGCTTGGAATCCACATGTCTATTTGGCCCATGGTTCACTCTCTTGTCATGACTTTTGGAACAATATATAAGGAAATTAAACACAAGAGCTGTTCAGCAAGGCAGGCATTAGCAGACACTTGAAGTACCCCACAGGTTCCCAAACTTTAATAAGGTCATCGCTATAATGTGGGACAATATTGAGATGGAGACATTGACAGCTAGAATGAAGGGTAATATAACCTCATTTAATGTCAAATGCTTAGCTCTTGTCTCAAATACATTTGTTGTATGTCTAATATCTGCTGTAACTCGAAAATAAACTATCGGATATCTCCCTTTTCTGTTTCCACTGTGCACCAAGGTGGAAACTTATGTGGAAGTTGTTTAATATAAATTGATCAAGTATTGACTTTGATATTGTCATTTTTAGTTGTTATTCTGATGGGTGAAGCCCGCCCACCATAATCTGCATATATAATTAAGTTTGGGCTGTGACTATAACACTAGTTCTATTTTAGCTTTATCGATTTCTATACCGTTTGTACCCAGATGTGGTGCATTGGGTGAAAGCCTTTGTTTCAGAACTGTAGGTCCTGTATTCAGATCCTGTTTTACCCTTTTTTACATTCATATTTTTATTTTGTTTATATGATAATTTTGAAAAATAAAATACAACTTGCCTATTTGTCTCATATATATTTACTATTACATTTTATGAAAAAAAAAATACTATTTATATAAAAATGCAAATTTATGATCACATTTATAAAGCCCAATGTGCCGGTTCATTGGGTTTAATACTGAGTTTCTTAAAGATGTGTGAGAGAAACACAGCCATGTATTATTTTTCAGTCAAATTATACAACAAATAACTAACTTCTGCCACACTATCACATCCAGCCCATAGCAAGTCTGTTTATTTTTAGTGACATTTATATTTTTTTCAATAAATGTCACCATTTCTGTGTTACTTTAACTATAGAACCAAAGCATAATAGTGTCAGGACCCTCACGTGGTCTCTTGGGGTACTGCAAGTGATGGAATGTCCAGGATGGTTCTTGAGTCCTTGGACCTCTATTATATCTCCCCCTATTTCATTCTGTATTCTGTATCCCACCTATATTCATACTTTCATATTTACCTTCCTTTTCCTTGATTTTGTCCTAGTTATCTCCCTCTTTCCATCTCTCTTCCACAGCGGCTCTCTTTCTCAACCCATCACCCACTTTCCTTTTTCCACCATTCTCACCTTCCTGTATATCCATAAATGTATTCTTTTTACATATTTTACATGTCCCTACAACACTTCTCTTTACAGAACTGAAATATTAGCAATACATGGAAATGATCACTGCAATTTAGAAAACACTTCTCATATTTGTGAGGATGTGATGAACTAACTACATTCGCCATAAGCATTATTAGAGAAATTTCATGGAAAGCATGAACATGTGTGAGGGAAGGTCCAGGTAACCCAATGAGATAACAAATCTGAGACCACTGCCTTGCTTGAGCATTGATTTCTGTCTACTTCCATTTACACTCCCATCATCTAACAGATTCTTCCTCTTCTCTATTGACTGCCCTGACATTGAAACCTGTGACCTCAGCTGTCCTTTTTCTCCTCCTGCCCTGACCACATGATGCTTTGTGAAATACAGCAGTGACCAGTGGCGGAGCTAGTGCATGGGGGCCCATGTTGCAAAAAGAAATTCCCCCCCCCCCCCCCCACCAAGGAGGGGGCAGGCACAATTATTTTTTCCACTTTCCAAACCCCCTCCAACATCAACTCACACAGTACATATATAAAATATATACAAAATATATCATAAATAAAATATGTATATATAAATAAATCTATATATATTTTTATATATATATATATATATATATATATATATATATATATATACACATATACATTTACATATACATTTACACACACATCCTTACCTGCCCGATGCTGCACTCCACTTCCTGGGGGCAGGGCAGAAGGCCGAGGGGGCCACAGAGGTCTGAGCAGGCCACAGAGGTCCGAGGGGGGTCAGCAATGGGCCACAGGAGGTTGAGGGAGGTCGCATAGGTCTGTGGGTGCCATAGTGGGCCACAGAGGTCTGTGAGGGGCCACAGGAAGTTGAGGGAGGCTACAGAGGTCTACCAGGGGCCCACAAGGACTGAGGTGACCACAAGGGGCCTAGGGAGGTCACAGGGGGGCTGAGGGAGGCCACTGAAATCAGCGGGGCCACAGGGGCCCACAAGAACAGAGGGGCCACAGGGAGCCTAGGAAGGCCACAGGGGGCCTGCGAGCAGCCGCAGTGGGCCATGAGGGGTTGCAGGGGCCACAAGGGATTCTCAGGAGACCTGTGGGGGCCAAAGGAGGGCCACAGGGGCCACAGAATAAACAGGAGCCACAATGGGCCTGCAGGGGCCGCAGAGGACCTGCTGGGTCACTAAGGACCTGTGGGGGCCACAAGAGACCCACAGGGGACCGGTGAAGGCCACTAAGGACCTGTGTTGGGCATGGTGCCACACCAGCTGCACCGGCTGTAGCTCCACCTGTGGCAGGGACCAGTCAGGGTTGTGTAAGCACCTTGCGTTATGGTTTTGTACAAAGCAAAATAGACCCATCAGATGGTTAATACAGGGATATCTGATGTGAGAATCCTCCCGATCCATCTAATAAACACTTGGGTCACTTTGCATTCTAGTTCATTTACATGCAATATGATGTGTATATAGCAATGCATATAGTGTAGTAATGTATACTTTTAAAGACCGAAAGCCTTTTCCAAAGAGCGTGAATATGTCTTGCAAAAGTCTTAACTATTTTACCATTATGTCTAAATAGAGCTCAGAGACCTCCATACTGCAATACAAAGAGAAAAAACAATATTTTATTTGGTAAATAGTTTATTTATTGCTGACAAGAAATAGATAAATGTATTGATAAAGATTTATATGTGTCGTCGTTTATATGTTTGACAAGAAATAGATATATACAGTGAATGTATAATGATAATTTGACATTAATTGACATAAATTATTAGGTGACAGCTTTATAGGATCTGAAAGGACAATGGCTGCCCAGTATATCCAAGCTCTAGTATATACTGTATGTGGATTATAGTAAATATATTATTTTTCAGAACTCTATTTTGTTCATTACCTCTACTTTATTGGACCCTGAATGCTCTCCCAAACATATCTGTGTTCCCCAAACACTCCCTAAGTTAAGTTCTATGAGTCCTCCATGTCTGCCTTGAGATCCACAAAATTCCTTGTGAGAACATCTATATCCTCCATGATACACAGCAAAGCTAAGTAAGATTTCCCATTTCTCAAATCCTCCTCTAAAGCTCTATGAGATAGTCAATAAAAACTCCAAAACTCTCAGTAAGATCCTACAATCCCTATGTGAGATCCCCTAAACCAGGGGTGTCCAACTCGGTCCTGGAGGGCCAGACACATGCCTGGATTTGGTGAGAACCCTGCTGTGCACAGGTGAGTCAATCACTTCTTCAGTCATCCTGATTGACTCACCTGTACACAGAAAGGATATATTCAAATCCAGGCCTGGGCGTGGCCCTCCAGGACCGGGTTTAGACACCCCTGCCCTAAACCATTCATTATTTACCCAAAACCCTCTGATAGACCCTAATTCCTTCCTGAGGTTCTCAAAAACTCTTTGTGAGATTCCTCTAACCCTTTCTAGGACTCCAGAAATTCTTTATTAGATTGTCCGAATCCCCATACTTTTTGATATTCCAGAAACTCTGTCAGATCTTACAAACCCTCAACTCGCCATTAGATGACCCAAATTCTCTCTGAGATGTCCAAAACATTTTTTTCATATTCTCAGCATCAAAAAATCCAGTCCCTTCTTCTCCAATCCGACCTGCATCTTCATAACAATTTTATTTATTTTATTTAAAATTACATTTTAAACATACATATAAAATAAGAGGAGCTGCTTGTTCCACTCTTGCTACTGAATGGAAAATTCCTTTGTCTAACTTGTTGATAGAGAGATATCAGTAGTGATTCAGATCTGGCACACTTATTGTCACATGACATGTTATGTCTTTTGCTGTCTTTTATGATCCAATCCAAGCAAGCCCATAACAGTGACGGAGAAAGTGACACCCACAGCTGACTATGTACTGTATTTGCAATGTACATTTTTAATATATATATTTTTAAAAATACTTTACTAAAATAATGTAAAAACAAAATATGTTTCCAAGACTTAAGTGTTTAGTTGTGGGAAAGCAATCTTGGAGGCAAATAAGCATTTGCCCCATCTACAACATTGCGCATAACTAGCAAGGTTCAGTCTTAGCGGTTTGTTCGGACATGGTCTCGGCGAGGCTGGTTTGCAGGTTCCAGCACTTTCCCTTCTGTAGAACTTTGTCGATGGTTTGTCGTAGTTTGCCATTTCCAAACATAAGAAGTACAGAGTGCATGGACGGGTAGGCCCCAATCATTGCTGCACAGAAACAACCTAACTGAGAATCATCTTGAGTGGTTCCTGACATGCGAAGATTCAGAGCCACCATGTACAGCAAATAAAAAAGGAAGAAATAGAACATACTCTTAACTGCCCCATAGTGGGCCTTCATTGATGGCTCCCTGAACCCTGTTCTCACTTGAGCCTTCATTCTTATTGTGTGCTGCATCAGTGAGTTCACCACCATCCAAGCTGTTGCACAGAAAATTATAAATGGTGGAGTGGACCCCACAATACAAAGTGAGGAGTAGGTGGCTAAAGATGCGCCTGTTAAATGGAAGGGCTCAGATTTATTTTTATTTTCCCCATTGCTAAAGTCCCAATCACCAAAAATGCTGTTGTTTTGGGCAAAAGGAGCGGTGCAAAGCACAGACATTGCAACAGCGACAACAAGCAGGGCAGGGACCCAGCTATCAAAATGGGATTTCAAATAGGCAAACAAGCGATGCTGGCTGTTAACGATGTGGAAACAATAAAATGTGCAAAGCCAAGTAGCAAACCATAAACAAGTATTATTGACAAACAGCCAGCTGTACATGAACTTCATCATTACACCATCTGACGTCGCAAGACCACTATACAATAAGGACAAGGTGTACATTGCTAAGACGAGCCACTGGAAGCAGAAGCGGGATATGCCAAGGCAAGTCAAGATGGAATCAATAGAGTTCAGGCGTCCCTGGGCCAAAAGATCCAGTAGATTAACCATCGCCATAAAACCATTCACTAGGCTTCCAACCACAGTCTCCAACAATATGATTCCAAAGGCAGCGACCTCATAGTTAGTCATAGTCTCAGCATTGCTGCTTTGTGACACATTTTTTGTTTCAGAACGCATTTCACAGGATTCTCTAGTGTTTCAATTGGGATATATTCCACAACCAGTCTTTTTCTTATGTATTTGCTTTGGCTCCTTCCAATTCTTCTGGTCTTTTATAGCCTTCAAACCCTACTCACTTTTTCCTATGTTTATTTTCCATCATGAAAAGTCTAACATAACTCAGAAAATTCAAATAAGAAAGAGTTATCAGATGCTCATTATTAGCTTGTGAGTACAGGGTATGCAAATACCAATGGCATTTGGTCATGATCTCTCCGGATTCTTGACTCTTTGCATATGGCTCCAGATGACTAAATCTAAGTCTTAAAGCCCACAAACAGTATTGGGATCTGCGGACTTAGAAATATGTTTATGTTAAGTTCAGATCTAAGTGTAAATGTTCACATGATCTTAAAAGTAGATCTTGGACTCAATTATACATAGAGTTTAAGTATTAAGTATTAAAACTGCAAAGAGCCATTCAAATTAACAGACAATTTAGATTTTTATAGACGAGGTATGAAAGTGAGAGCTGTCTCAGTTATCTGTGTCCTTCTCAATAACTGTAATTCATATTCATGTTTCTTGCCTGAGAATATTCTTAAGAAAAGACGCCATACTAAGAAGAGTTTCTTACTAGGATTTCAGCTCAAATGACCCCACAGAGGAATCACATATATAGTTGTGGGTCTTGCAAAGGCGCTCATCGCAAGGCCGTAAACTACATGGGGGGAGAGGCTCGCGGAGAGCACCAAAGGTGATAATTGCAAAGCACGAAAGTTACGGGTTGCCAAGGCCTGCAAAGGCGATCATCGCGAGGCTGTAATGTAGACGGGAGGAGAGGCTCGCAATGAGTGCCAAAGGCGCTCATTGCGAGCCACGCGATGAGCACGGAAGGCACTCAGCCTAGGGCTCACGATGAGCACCAAAGGTGCGCAGAGGAGGCAGAGACTCGCATTGTGTGGCCTACAGCATTGCCAAGATTACAATTTTATTGCTGTCATGTTTGACGGGCAAGTAGCTAGTTCTCCTTAAAATCACCAGCTGAAGCAGTTGGATTCACTAAATTTCGAGAGGTACATAAAAATAGAGAGGGCAAAATCTCACTGAAGAAATACAAAAAACAGTGAAAGGACAGAACTGGTACCTATGGCACACTTTAAATTCACATAAGCAATAGTGTGGAGATTTAGAGACATCTTAAATCACAGGAATTAACAAAAGGTGTACAATCCACATTCAGATACCAAATAACAGACAGTATAGATAGTGTTGGAAGAAATACTGTGATTGAGAGATGAAGTAAGGGACAAATCAGATGGAAAGCATCTCTATGAAACAAAGAACAGTGACATATATAGTAGGTGGAGCAGATTTTGAAGAGGCAAGTTCACTGGACACGAGAAGAGCTAAGAGCAGCCAAGGAGATTGAAGGAATAGACCTCTGCCATCCAGCTCCATTCATCTCCAGATTCCAGCCAGAATTCCCTTTAGGAAGCTAGAGATACCACTGCCACCCAGGTTCATTCACCTCCTGATTCAAGCCACCATCACCTTTAAGAAGAAAGAGATACAATGGCCATCCAGCTCCATTTACCTCCTGAATAATGCAACCATCCTTTTTAACAAGAGATATCTTGCTTTAATTAACCATGCAGATGTTGTGATATTTTAATTGTTACTAGAATCAGCTGTGTATATCCCATGTGCTTGTTTTTATTACCCCCGTTATTCCCAAACTCCTCCCTGATGCTACCCCTCTCACACTCTTTTGTACTGTGCCTGCTTACTTTATTCTATCCTCAGAGACCACTGCATAAGCTCCATTCACCTCCCCAAACCCAAATTGTTGCAGCTTTATAGTCAAATTACAATCACCTGATATTCCCATTTGCAGTTTGTATTATCTGACCACTAGGTGAAGATAATATATTACATTCTAGAGCCATTCACCTCAATGACTTTCTATCCAATCCATTCTCTCTTTTACTAAATTAAAATGCTTTCTATCCTGGCACACATTCCTACTTAAGTAACTTTTATTTCCTTCCTGACCCATCCCAATCCTTGTCTGCTGTTCTTGCACAGGTTTATACCTCTCCCAGTCTCTTTAGAGAGTTTGCGAGATCTCAATCTTGTAAGATGCTTTGGGAAAAGGCCCTTTCTACGTGAGATTTGAAGCTCAGACAGAGCCCTCCAACCTGTGCAATGTGTTAATATTATTTTTGTCACGTACTTAACCTCTCACATTACAAATAAAGGATAATAATAATAATAACTGAAAGAAATTGATAAAAGGTTTATTTATCAGGAAAGTGTAAAGATAACATTTACATGGAGATTGCGCATTCTCTGTCATCCAATTACAAGAACATGTAACAATCTGCCAGGAATGTGCGACATTGTTACCGCCACTGGTTGGCTTGGATGAAGAGGAGACAAAGATGAGACAAGTGACGTATAGAGGCATTAAAGGAGAGAATAATAATGAGAGGAAGAGAGAGAAGAGAGAACTGGGGAAAAGAGATATGAGGGGGTGGTCATATATTGATGACAGGAAAAGAGAGAGGGGAATGTAATGGGAAAGGTGAGAAGGGATCATAGGGAAGATATGAGAAGATAGAAAAGGCAATGATAGAAGAAAAGCAATGAATCCAGAGAGTGACATGTGAAGACGAGAGAAGGGTGAATGAGAAGAAAGAAGAGATAACAGAGAAGGGAAGTGAGAAAAAAATGGAGAATTAGAGACAGGATGAGAAGGATCTATGTAGGAGGAACGTAGTCATATTGGGTCAATCGAGAGTTTAGAAAGATTGAGATAGTGGAGAAGGAGTGAGAGAGATGACCAGGGCAAGGGAAAATTAAATGATAGAAAAGGAGAGAGATGGAGATGAATGGAGGGACATGTAGAAGGTGATATAAAAACCATTTAGGGTTATAAAGAGGTTGTTATATATAGATTGACATATAGTAATGATGGAATAAGAAGATGGATAGAGGGGAGAAATATGGAAAAGTAGAGGAGTGGAAAGGAACTGGTGTAGAGAGAAAGATATTGAGAGAAGGTTAAGAAAGATTGAGAGAAAGGATCGAGGCAAATAAAGAGGCACACATAGAGTGAGCCAAAAATACATACAGACAGATATACATTTACACAGTACACGCATGACTCTCTTCATGACTCTCCCATGAGAAGAGATTGGGGGTAATTAACAAAACCAGATCCATGATGTTGTCACCAGAGGGAATCATGGATCCATGCACAACTCTGCACCCCTGTCCTCTCCTCTTTTTACGCCTCTCCTGTCCTGCATCGCTCTCCCGTTAATCTCCACTCCCAAAAATCTAGAAGTTTCTGACCTTTACCAGTTTCTTCTCCACTAAAACTTCTTCTTGTGCTCTGGAGATTTACCAGTTTTTCTATTCCTATGTTGCTAAGCACACGGCTACAATGTTGCAAAATCCAAACGGATTTACATTTCAGTTATAAGCTTCCCGTAAATAAAGACACAATATTTAAACATGAATTTAAAAAAAATATATGTGGAAAGACAACTAATATAACCAAAGTAAATAAAATAAAAACTTATTTTGAGCATCATCAAGTTCACTGGGTCTGTCTTTGAAGAGGATTTGGACACCTTGTATTCCCTTCCACTGATACCAAATACAATTAGGATACATCTAAGTTATACGTTTTAAAATATATATTTTGGTGTTAGTATTAAATGGTGGGGGATACGTTTTATTTACACAATGGAAACCTAGAATCCGTCCTTATTTCACTCCAGATTTCCAATACTTTAAAATCCATCTCCATCACCATTCAATGTTTCCATTAGAACCTTGGGCCTTATCTATAAAAATAGAAAAAACTGCTAGTAAGGATGCCTACAAAATGCTCATGCCTAGGCAAAAATGATTACATTTATATATGGTTATCTCTGTTTGTTTTATAATACTAATTTATACGAGATTACAAGGGGGTTTAGTTTTCTATTTGAATGTTTCATAAACCTATTCTATTACTCCTTTGAAATTGTTATACTATTAAAATTTTGGCATGATTGCTAGTTAATAAAAAAAATGTCCATCACCAAAATTCAATGAACTTAGCCTAAAAGAATCAACAAAACTTTCCACAAACATCTGAGGGAAATCTTCATATGGAATAAGTGGTCAAACAGTGGCCAAAGTTTGGGAAGGACTGGACTGGGCGAGAAGCGAATCATTTAGATTGTTGTTTTTGTCTATTTGTTTAAGGTAAAGTAATCTCCTATATTATTTTCATATATTTAATCTTTGGAGGCGTTGTGTACAGAAACATATGTTAACCTAATGTAATCAATCATGAGAGTGTCTTAGACAGAGTGAACACTACACTCATATTATATTATTATGAGACATTCTCAAGATCAGACTTGAGATTATTACAAATACTCTTCATTTGTATGTAAGTCCATGGATCAATAGGTTCCACATGTACAGAGACTAAAGAGGGGGAGACGTTTTAAATGTTAAGCCATATTATTGGGTAGCTTAAGCTGATGATCTTTTATTATCACATTTTCCTAAGGAAAGGAGTTGGTCGGCAATGGATTTATGGTGTATAGTAGAGTGTAGTGGAGAGGAGTGCAGAAGGTTAAGATACTTCTGTATGTGAGCGGAAAATGGCGAGGGTCTATAGTGGACTGGTGTAAAGAGGCAGTCCGTGCAGAGGGAGGGTTCAGTAAAGGTGAGAACCAGTCCATCATGTTCCACCTTTGCTGAACACAACCTTTCCACTCCAAACAATAAACTAATTAGGCCTGCACCTGTTTTAATTAAAGAGCTGTATAAGGCCGCTTGCTGAGACCCAGATAGGCAAGTGTCGTCTCAAGCATGGATGGACTTTTTGCTTTTCCAGTGGCTGAAGTTAAAGTGTGCTGAATTTGTATGATGGTGAAGCCTTCAAATGATTTATCTAGAAGAAATGTCCACAGAAGAGAGACAATAGTCCCCAACAGTCAGGTTCTGTTTTGGCCAAAGTCTGTTTGGAATTTAGGCAAGTCTACAAAATGGAAGCAGGTGCCACAAGTGTGAGATTGAGCTATGTCCATGTATACTAGTCTTGAATGGGTAATATGTCAAGGGTACACCATTTTGTAGTTCTGAAGCACATGTCATAGATGGACAGGCAATTGCAATCTAAGTATCAGGCCAATCTTAGGAGACCACATTTTTCCCTGTGTCATTTTCCCATAGGTATATGGAGGAGGTTAGTGTGGGGATGGTGTCACATTTATGTCTGAAGGTTACTAGTGAGACAGAAGAAGGAAATCCCCTAAAGAGTGATGTCCACCGTTATTGTAACAGTTAGTAGTTGTAGGCACGTAAGTTATCAGTTGGGTTAAGATCAGTAATGTATGAATCTGTGTTTCAGAAGTGAAGATATTCAAGCAGGTCCACTATCCTCCATCTTGGTGCTGCGGTGACCTCACGTTATATCCCATAGACTATCAACATTATGGATAAAAGTTGGCTGCTAAGTTTCATAAGTTATTATCTCTATTCCCATGGACCCTCAGCTTTCCAGAAGACCAGCTATCTCTGAAGTTCACCTGTTAGCCATCACATGCAGGTGAGCTGATGTTAAATAATGATTATATTAACATCAGATTAAACATGGAACGTGTAAACAATTGGCCATAACAACATTAATTATTCATTTACATTAGATTATTGACATGAAAACATAGAATTACAATAATCAGATTGTGTGGTTACACATTCACGGTTAAGGCCAGTTTCAGTACCCCCTGCAAACAGCGCCGTGGCACAATGGGAACTGGCGAGTGAGCTACCTGTGAGGAGTGACCCTAATGGTTAACTCCTAAGATGACCATAAACTGATCAATGAAGCAGGTGAATCCAGCAGACGGAAGGCAGACAGCAGCAAATAAACAGGAATACGCCCAAAATAGGTTAGTGATGAGAAATTTGATGACCACTTCTCAGCTAAAGTGTGTATAAGATGGCGTCCAAAAACTCACTTCCCTGTTGAAATCTTGCAAAACATTATTCACAAACAGAAAACATTTTAATCACACATAATATTTGTTTTTGTTATTGGCCTTTCAATTTGGATACTTATATATTCTGAAGCAAAGATTAATAAGTACATTTTCATTATTATGTAATATATATTTTCTATATATCACTAGGAGGATCCGCCGTGTCCTGATAACCGTTATAATGTCTCTGTGATACTTATTGCAAAGTAGATGCAGAAGATTCAAGTGGGACGGGACACATTGCAAGCACCCGGTAAATGCTAATGGCGTGGCGCGCATGTGACGTCACATGCGCGCCGGGTCAAGAAGGAGCGGAGGCCGGAGCAGAAGCAGGTAAGTGAGAGGAAAGGGAGAGGGGGAGTTATTTAGGGGGGTTTAGGTTGAGGAGGGGGGTTGAGGAGGAGGAGAGAGGTTGAGGATGAGGAGGGGGGTTGAGGATGAGGAGGGGGGTTGAGGTTGAGGAGGGGGGTTGAGGTTGAGGAGGGGGTTGAGGAGAGGGGTTAAGGAGTTGGTTGAGGATGAGGAGGGAGGTTGAGGAGGGGGGTTTAGGTTGAGGAGGGGGGTTGAGGAGGGGGTTGAGGATGAGGAGGGAAGTTGAGGATGAGGAGGGAGGTTGAGGATGGGGGGGGTTGAGGAGGAGCAGAGATTTCTGAGTAAACTTTTGTTAAAACAGTTGCTTTTACTGTCATTTTACGTTATTTACCTTATAAGTGTTAATAATATTAATTAAAAAAAGTTCTGAGCTACCCTTATTTTGCTTCAAAGCTCTTTATTTTAAATTTAGTTTTTTTTCCTGAAATTTCCTTCTTAAAATGAGGTGCGTGTTATACGCCGGTGCGTGTTATACGCCTATAAATACGGTAAACATAATAAATATATTTCATTTATCACGTGATGTCTCTTCTTATGTACCTCACGTAACTGTAGAAATGTTTTATAATATCTAAGAGGCTCATGTTTTCTATTGAGATAAAATTGGTGTTTAAATAGCTTGGTGGTGGAAGCATTATATTATTGGTTTTGGGGTGAGCCTGTTAAGGGGGTTACCAGTCACTGTAGGTGACCCCTAGCTTGTGGTTAATTCTTTCATCCACTTTCCCATGATAGCCAGGCACCTGTCGAGTCTTTACAGTAGATTACTAATATGTACGTGTGTGTTTATCTGTACGTGTGTGTTTATCTGTATGTTTATCTGCACATGTGTGTTTATCTGTATGTATGTTTATATGTACGTGTGTGTTTATCTGTATGTTTATCTGTATGCATATTTTTATCTGTACATGTGTGTTTATATGTGTGTGTTTATATGTGTGTATGTTTATCTGTAAGTATGTGTTTATCTGTATGTGTGTGTTTATCTGTATGTGCAGGGGCAGCTGGTGCATAGGGGCAAATGGGCAACCACCCTCCCAACATGAATACACTGATTTAATCCCTCCATCACTTACTTAACTGTATAATAGATTTTTTTTTTAAAATGTTTATCATGTTCAATATTCTGTTTCTTTAAAAGCTGCTGCTGTCACTTTAAATGTCAAAACCCTCAGTGCTGCAGTTAAACACACTGCATTTTTAACATCTATCCCTCTGCTAGTGACTTGTCTAGTAATACAGATCAGGGTAAATGTGAGAATGAAAAAAAAACATTCACAATGCTGTCTATGCCAAAACTGTGCTCTAACAGATAGAACTGAACCTGTCTGTCAAATGCAGCATCGCCCAATCAGAATGGCCGGGAGGGAAAAGTCCTGTATAATACAGGAACTGCAGCTCTCACAGTCTTCCCAGAAGGGAATACATTGGTGCAATCTCAATAAAGTTCATTGAAAAAAACAACTCCCAGCTCACAGTGCATGAAGATAGAGGAAGCTCCCTGTAAAGCTTCAGTTTTCTCAATACTCTGGTGGTCTTATTGATTCTGACTATCCTGCTCCACACACCAAGCTTGTGACCTGTCTGTCACTACCCCAGCCTTTGTGTCTTGCTGTTGTTGTTCTATACTTCAGTCGTGTCTGATTCTCAGTGACCATATGGATGCAGCACACCAGGTACATCTGTCTGTATTTCTGGTTGTGCTTATCCATATGGTTTTCATGGCAAAGATACTGGAGTGGGATGTCAGTTCCTACTCCAGTAGACTGCATTTTGTCTGACCTCTCTAAAATGACCTGTCCATCTTTGGTGACCCTTCATGATATACCTCACAGCTTCATTGAGGTAACAAGCTCCTTCACCATGACAAGGTAGCGGTCCCGAAGGGGTCCTGTGTCTTAGTCTCTCTCTATGTCCATATGTATTTATAAGGAGAGGGTATACTTACTCTTGGGGGAGATCTCTTATTGTATGTGTAAGTGATATATATGTATATATATATATATATATATATATATATATATATATATATATATATATATAAATATATATATATGCGTGTGAAGTATCAGAATTAGAAATATATAATAATTAACCACTCAAATATGCTTTTTGCAACTTAATCTTAATATTTTTTACAAACACATCGATTTATTTAAATATATTTTTTAAAGATAATAATGTTAAAATGGAGGGAGAAACAAAACAGTACTGAGTCATGCAGAACCAAGATGTTCCTCCTACATGTTGAGTCTCTGTTTAATTAATCTATTTACTCATTTAACAATTTAATTTATTTATGCAGTTTCAATCTCTCAGTATGTTTGCTGCTATCATAGTATCTACTTGTATCATTATTGGCTCAGTCATAAAATACTTGATCAGAGGGATAGAATCAGAGGTATGGAGATGGGGCGGGGGGTATTGAGGAGAGATGAATAGAGAGGGAGAGAGAGGGATAGAAGAGGCATATAATTTCTCTCTATATCCATTCCTCTCTCTCTCTCTCTCTCTCTCTCTCTCTATATATATATATATATATATATATATATATATATATATATATCCCTCTCTCTCTCTATCCCTCTCTTTAACTCTCTATGCGCCCCCCTCACTCCCCCCCTCTATCTCTATCCCTGTCTTTCTCTATGGGATCACTTTTGTAGGGAGACTGTGTCACTAGGCAGGGTCTATACAAGTTGTGGTAACATGTTGTGAAGGGGAGGGGTTTATATTCTAGGGTGGAGTCAATGTAAGGGGAGGGGCCAGGTATTTTGTCACCCCAACAAGTTTATCTGTACATGTGTGCTTATCTGTACGTGTGTGTGTTTATCTGTATGTGTGTTTGTATGTTTATCTGTTTGTGTGTGTTTATCTGTACACATGTGTTTATCTGTATGTGTGTGTTTATCTGCATGTTTATTTGTATGTTTATCTGTTTGTGTGTGTTTATCTGTACACGTGTGTTTATATGTATGTGTGTGTTTATCTGTATGTGTTTATCTGTATGTGTGTTTTTATATGTGCGTCTGTGTTTGTACGTGTGTGTTTGTATGTGTACGTTTGTATGTTTATCTGTACGTTTATTTGTATGTGTGTATTTATCTGTAAGTGTGTGTTTGTACGTGTGTGTTTATCTATATGTTTATCTGTACATGTGTGTTTGTATGTGTGTGTTTAGCTGTACATGAGTGTTTATCTGTATGTATGTTTATCTGTATGTATGTGTTTATCTGTATGTGTATGTTTGTATGTAAGTTTATCTGTACATGAGTGTTTATCTGTATGTGTATTTATCTGTACGTGTGTGTTTATCTGTATGTATGTTTATCTGTACATGTGTGTTTATCTGTATATGTGTTTATCTGTATGTATCTGTGCATGTTTGTGTTTGTATGTGTGTTTATCTGTATGTTTATCTGTATGTGTTTATCTGTATGTGTGTTATCTGTATGTCTATCTGTGCGTGTGTGTTTATCTGTATGTGTGTTTATCTGTATGTTTATCTGTATGGGTTTGTGTTTATCTGTATGTTTATCTGTGCGTGTGTGTTTATCTGTATGTTTATCTGTACGTGTTTGTGTTTGTATGTGTGTTTATCTGTATGTTTATCTGTGCGTGTGTGTTTATCTGTGTGTTCATCTGTACGTGCTTGTGTTTATCTGTATGTGTGTTTATCTGTGCATGTTTGTGTTTGTATGTGTGTTTATCTGTATGTTTATCTGTGCATGTGTGTTTATCTGTATGTTTATCTGTACGTGTTTGTGTTTGTATGTGTGTTTATCTGTATGTTTATCTGTGCATGTGTGTTTATCTGTGTGTTCATCTGTACGTGCTTGTGTTTATCTGTATGTGTGTTTATCTGTGCATGTTTGTGTTTGTATGTGTGTTTATCTGTATGTTTATCTGTGCATGTGTGTTTATCTGTGTGTTTATCTGTACATGTTTGTGTTTGTATGTATGTTTATCTGTGGGTTCATCTGTACGTGTGTGTTTATCTGTATGTTTATCTGTACTTGTTTGTGTTTATCTGTATGTTTATCTGTGCATGTGTGTTTATCTGTATGTTTATCTGTACGTGTTTGTGTTTATCTGTATCTGTGTGAGCTCACACTGGCTCCTTAATGTGGGCACAGAGGTACATATATTACTTTTTATACTTGGCACAAGGTTATCTGGCAGCAGCCCGGTCCTTCACTGATTTATTTGCAATCACCACTCAATGACACTTTAAAGTGTTTGTTTATGTGTTTGTTTTTTGCTTTGAAAATATAAATCTTATTAGTTTTTGTCCAACACTTTAACAGGACAAGTTTCTGGCCCCCATTCCTGTTATATGATTAATGTTACACGTGTGCTTGAATCTCCTTCTATCAGCCCTGGAAATCTCACCCAGCAGGTTAATGTGTGACATGGGCACCAAATCCAATCATGGGGCACAAAAGCTGTAATAACTAAAACTGCCCCCCACCCTAAGGGTTTGTCCTTAAGGGGTTCAGTGGGATATTTAGGTTATTTAACCCAAAGAATTATAATCATAATACACTGAATCCACCAAACTCACTGAAGTCTGGAAAAAACTTCACATGTTTGTAACAAATGTAACAATATAACAACATTATATGTATAAGCCATGAGCAGAATTACATTTTTTTTATTAAAATGTTAAATTAATCTAATTTTGCTTGTGTCAAGGGGGATTTCATCTTTGGCGGGTAGTCTGTCTGTAGATGTATTGGGAGCTTTTACTTCAATTTAGTCCTGTTGTCAAGTGGCTATTTACAGTGACAGTATTTTCAATAGAACTGAATAGAGATCTGAATCCAAAGTTCCTCTCAATCCTTACAGGTTATTAATCTTGTTTGGGAAAAAAGGAAAATTTTATTAGAGAAATTATACAAATATTCTTACATTTTTAGCTTATATATATATATATATATATATATATATATATATATATATATAATTAGCACTATTTCCAGTTAGTGTAATATTTGGCTGGCTGTGGACCAGTATTTTTCCAATTGCAAGATATTAGGTATAAAATAGTTAACTACATCTGACCCATGACTTGGCTATTTCATTTAGAGACTAGTACACAGGTTTTAGTCATAACATAATATGTTTTCTCTCTCATATTCCAAGGCCATAATTTGCCCTTTGCGCAGAACATTAGAAATTAAGTATTTCTGCACATTTAGAGTAATGTACCATAACATGTATGATAAGTCTTGATCACGTGCTTATTAGATATAATATAAATAAAATGTAATTGGCTGTTAAGATGGGTTTATGTAAACAATATAAAAGGCTATGTCTGCTGATTTTCTGTCACTTGCAGCCCGATGAGTGAATTAGTGGCAGCCATTTTGGGCGTATTTGCTACTAAGTCACATATTTTCTAATAAAAACAATAAAAAGAACCGGAGGTCTCTGTTTTGTAACCACGACTGATTTCGCAGTACTAAGTATGTGTGAGTATGAACATTTTTCTACAACAATGTCTTCTTCCATTGAGGCAACATTGAATACAACAGATACAAATGAAAGGCTTTATATATATTTTTTTTTTACTTTTTGAAAACATTTTGTACATTATCAAGTTGCATATTTCATAGGAGTATACTACAAATATGTTCTTTCACCACTAGAATGGATAAACATGGATACAGAAAATATTTGACAATACAATTGATTATAATCAAAATAAATGTAATAAAAACCAAACAGAAAGTCCGGTCTGTGGTTGTTGATTAGATTTTTTGGCTGCTTAAAAACACAACAAAGAAACCAATATTTCAGATTATTTAGGCAATTGGAAGGAATTAAAAAACACAACATATAATGTGCTCTATTTAAACAAAATAGACTCTAAGTAAAATATTCCGATATTATATGTAACCTGAAGTACTGACCTGACAAGCTTGAAGATGTAAAGACCTAAAGGGGTTAATTATTGAAATGTATTTGTTGGCAATGACCAACAAAGCCGAGTCTAATCTGTGTCCCCATTTCTTACATATTTGCGATGAACCATTAAATGTTACACTATAAAGAATATGGATGTGTCAGAATAAGGAACAGAGGAACATCATCGATACCTCTGAAAATCGGTTTAACTCTACTTGAGACGTCACTGTGACAAAAGCACTTCGACACTTAATAATTCGGCAGAGTTACAGAGCGATTAAATTAGACAAGCCCGCAACATACGTGGCCGACATCCAAATCCATAAACCATGCTTACCCGTGGTTACACATTTAGAGGAGCCAATAGTAAAATAGATCGTCATCATTATGTCACTGAAAATTGGAGATTAGATTTCAATCACTTACGGGTTTGAAGTCCGAGTGCGATCGGACCCGCATTCCAGAAATAATGCAATATTAATATATCAGTAAATATGATATTCTAGTCAATGTGAGTTCTATTATATGTATTAACACTTTAATTGCCGGGAGCGATAAAACATGGAAATTAAAACAAAAATGTTTTTTATTTCTGATTTGCAGGCTTGAGAATATTGTGCTATTGATATTAATACCCAACATCACTTTCCCTTTAATTTAAAATACAGTATTGTGTTTAGATTTGCTTTTACAGGACAGGACTTCAACCCCCTTGGGGGTCCTCTCGTGTTCCCGTAGGATTTTTGGCTCCATTTGCCATTTATGGGTTTGAACGCCAGTGCGTCTTTAAGGGTTCGTAGCAATTTAATAGGGATTTGCGATTGTAACATCAATGGGCTTGACAAAGCAAAGGCTTAGCTAGGACGGAGTCCAGATTTTGACAGCCCGTAGGGTTTTTCCGCCTGTAACCCGCAGATCATTTCTAGGTAGCTGAAAGAGGACAATTTAATAGCCGTAAATCTTGCAGGTTCCTTTACGGGCTACGATTTCTGAAATCATAGCAGTTTAATGGGAGCCCTGATTTCTCAAGGCATTGTTCAGAAACAATAGTAAGTATCAGTAAAGTAAATTGTTTTAGTTGGGTTCTGAAGTACCATTGGTGCATCAATCAATCATATGTCAATTGGACAGTCAAAAGAACATTCATGAGGGTACCCTACACAAATCACAAGGCCATGGAGCCCGATTCAACTTGAAGCCCGCATCTCACAGTATACAGGCGGTATGTCTGCGGGCCGAACGCCAAAGCCGTAAACCATGCACACTTGCGTAGCAGTCCAGAGCAAGAACATGATCAATTAAGCAAGGCCGTAACCATCCATTTCCAAACAGCCAATAGAAAATGAGACCGTCATCATTAGGTCAGTAAAACATGGAGGTTACATCTCAATCAGTTAAGTCTAGTCCGATATGCTGATGCCATTGTTTTACAACATATAAAATGCCAATTTGTTTTCAAAAAGTGTTTATAGATAAGGATTTGTGTTTTGGTGCTGTACTTCTTCATCTCTAAAAGTTATTTTCCAAGTATCATAGCTCGTTCAGGGGCTTTACTCTCCTAGATCCAGAGAACTTTCTGCTGGTGGGTCCTGCTGGATGATATAGAGAGATCCTGGTGACAGACCAGAGGTTATCACAACTAAACACCAACTGCATCAGCTCAAAATAAATTTAATTGGATGTAATGAGACTTGAATTAGACACTCACATTTGAATATGGAAAGCTGAAATTCAAAGTTTGACATTTTAGATTACAAAGGACTGCGACACAATATCGGTGAGGGATATCCAGGACATTGGCACCTAAAGAACAATGTGGGTCCCTTCCAACTTCTCTATACAAGGTAGATGCCTGTAAGGGTATATGTAGGGGATTAGTTTACCCTTAGGTCACCCTCTCGTCTTATTTATTAAGAAACCTCCTTTACAGGCACCCTTTCCTATGTGCACATGACAATTGTGCTCTGTGGAAATGCGGCCGGCAAATGCATGCCATTAAAAGGTACCCTAACGCTCTCAACCCCCTTAACCCTAAGCCCCTAAGCCTGATCCTAAAATCCCTAATCTTAACCCTTAGACCTCTAAGCCTAACCCTAACCCCTTAGACCCCTAATCCTAACCCTTAGACCCCTAAGCCTAACCCTTACCCTTAGACCTTTAACCCTAACCCTTAGACCCCTAAGCCTAACCCTTAGACCTCTAAGCCTAACCCTAACCCTTAGACCCCTAAGCCTAATCTTTACACCTCTTAGCCTAACCCTAACCTTAGACCCCTAAGCCTAACCCTTAGACCTCTAACCCTAACACCTCTAAGCCTAACCCTAAACCCCTAAGTCTACACTCACTTTAGCTCAGTCCATGGCGAGCAGTTGTCGGGAGCTTAATTGTCTTGTGCGCAGTTATCGGTGCACGCATGTGTTGGCTCGTTTGTGACATTGCGCAATTGTTTTGCACGCTGAGGACTTTACTCCAGAAAGAGTGCTTTGCACATGCTGCACTGGCAGTAGTTCTTTCACTGGCAAATCAGACCCTGGACAAATAACTCATCCACTGATAAGAACTTGTTATTTCACTCCCACCGTGTATTTAGTTAGATTTACTCCTTGCATTCTCAGAAGATTCTCCTGGTTCTTGCCTTATTAATCGCATAGTTCTTTCTTCTCAGTTTTCAACTCCATTTATTACCTGAGCAAATTATTATTGTTCTCCAACAAAGTATACAAGAAAGCAATACGTTTGTGCAACATCTCGTCCTGAACTCCCCAGACAGATTCCTTATATGATATTTAGCAGCGGGACAGGGACAAGTGTAATGCACAAAGTGGGCTGTAAAGGAAGTGATTAACCACATAAGCAAAGCAGGAAAAATAAATATCATCTAAATTAGGAATTACACAAACAGCTTTGTTACAGGTTCCTAACTAGCTATTCCAGCTCTCATTCACATATTGTACTCAAACACTGGTCATGTATCTTAGTATCTGCTTCTTTCAGATTGCTACTTCTTCTATAACACTCTATAATATGTAAGGACATCAGAAAGAGACCTCTATATGTGTAAGGACATCAGAAAGAGACCTCTATAGTATGTAAGGACAGCAGAAAGAGACATCTATATATGTAAGGACATCAGAAAGAGACCTCTATAGTATGTAAGGACAGCAGAAAGAGACATCTATAGTATGTAAGGACATCAGAAAGAGACCTCTATAATATGTAAGGGTATCAGAAAGAGACCTCTATATATGTAAGGACATCAGAAAGAGACATCTATAGTATGTAAGGACATCAGAAAGAGACCTCTATAATATGTAAGGGCATCAGAAAAAGACCTCTATATATGTAAGGACATCAGAAAGAGACATCTATAGTATGTAAGGACAGCAGAAAGAGACATCTATATATGTAAGGACATCAGAAAGAGACCTCTATAATATGTAAGGGCAGCAGAAAGAGACCTCTATAATATGTAAGGACATCAGAAAGAGACCTCTATAGTATGTAATTAGTGATGTCGTGAACATCAAATTTTAGGTTTGCGAACCGCGGACGCGAATTCCATCAAATGTTTGCGAACGGACGAACATCTGCGAACCGCCATAGTCTTCAATGGGCAGGCGAATTTCAAAACCCACAGGGACTCTTTCTGGCCACAATAGTGATGGGAAAGTTGTTTCAAGGGGACTAACACCTGGACTGTGGCATGCCGAAGGGGGATCCATGGCAAAACTCCCACGGAAAATTACATAGTTGATGCAGAGTCTGGTTTTAAGCCATAAAGGGCATAAATCACCTAACATTCCTAAATTGTTTGGAATAACATGCTTTAAAACATCAGGTATGATGTTGTATCGATCAGGTAGTGTAAGGGTTACACCCGCTTCACAGTAACAGACCAATCTCCACGTTTAATGCACTGCAAACAACCGCAAACAGTCCCTTTGCACAACCGCAAACTCCCCATTTGCACAAGGTTGGATACCAAGCTAGCCATGTCCCATTCCTTGTCCTCACTGATGTCATTGAAGGTCTCTTCCTCCATGGAAGATTATACACAGGTCAGAGTCTGGTTATTATAAGGTGTGTACTGTTAAGTAGTACTATTCCTATCGGTTTAATCCCTGTTACGTCCACTGTTAGGGGACGTGTATATGGCATGGATTTTTGGAACAGGGAGATGGAAAAAGATGCTTGGTCGGACCTCCTACTTTGAATTTGGGGCACTGCACGTGCAATCTAAGGTGCCACCAGATAGCAGTGGTGTATTAAGTTGTACTACTCATTCCTATCAGTTTAATACCTGTTACGTCTCCTATCAGGGGACGTGTATATGGCATGGATTTTTGGAACAGGGAGATGGAAAAAGATGCTTGGTCGGACCTCCTACTTCTAATTTGGGGCACTGCACGTGCAGTATAAGGTGCCACCAGATAGGAGTGGTGTATTAAGTTGTACTACTCATTCCTATCAGTTTAATACCTGTTACGTCACCTATCAGGGGATGTGTATATGGCATGGATTTTTAGTACAGGGAGATGGAAATAGATGCTTGGCCGGACCTCCTACTTCTAATTTGGGGCACTGCACGTGCAATCTAAGGTGCCACCAGACAGGAGTGGTGTATTAAGTTGTACTACTCATTCCTATCAGTTCAATACCTGTTACGTCACCTATCAGGGGACGTGTATATGACATGGATTTTTGGAACAGGGAGATGGAAAAAGATGCTTGGTCGGACCTCCTACTTCAAATTTGGGGCACTGCACGTGCAATCTAAGGTGCCACCAGATAGGAGTGGTGTATTAAGTTGTACTATTCATTCCTATCAGTTTAATACCTGTTACGTTACCTATCAGGGGACGTGTATATAGCATGGATTTTTGGAACAGGGAGATGGAAAAAGATGCTTGGTCGGACCTCCTACTTCCAATTTGGGGCACTGCACGTGCAATCTAAGGTGCCACCAGATAGGAGTGGTGTATTAAGTTGTACTACTCATTCCTATCAGTTTAATACCTGTTACGTCACCTATCAGGGGACGTGTATATGGCATGGATTTTTGGAACAGGGAGATGGAAAAAGATGCTTGGTCGGACCTCCCACTTCGAATTTGGGGCACTGCACGTGCAATCTAAGGTGCCACCAGATAGGAGTGGTATATTAAGTTGTACTATTTATTCCTATCAGTTTAATACCTGTTCCGTCACCTTTCTTTCCTCCCAATAGCACATTCTATATGTCATCAACCGGCTTGGGTGTATTTAGAGAACCACACTTTAAGGCCCTTAACCTGGGACAAGGTGGCTTGGCTATCAGAATTGCCTCAGAGCCTCAAAAACTCACCAATTCCCTAATCAGACACTCACTATCATACTGGAAATGGGCCAAGAAACACACAGGTTTGTTCCCTGGATCCACCCAAATGACCCCAATTCTTGACCACCCTCAGGCCCCGAAACACATGAGCACAACATCTCAACACTGGTGGAGGTCAAGGAAACTAGATAGACTGGGTGACTGGTTAGTAAAGGGCCAGATGCTCACCTATGAGGAACTGAGGGACAAGCATGAGCTACCGCTGTCAGAACATTACAATTACTGTAGGCTGAGGCATTTCACAGACTCCCTGACCCAGAAACAGGGAGACACACCGGTCTTAAATTGGTTCTCCAAAATTTGTAAAGATAAACCTCTATCAAGGGGGATCATTGGGTCGCTTTACAAATATAAAACATTTGTTACTGGTTGAAGCGACACTGGGGGAAGGACCAGAGTGGGGGAGCCCTGGAGACCCTTCAGAAGCAACCGGCCGCAAAATCATCCCAGGAAAGGAGAGGTCACTTACTGAAGCCTGCCCTAGGGTAACCCAAGGGTGATTGCCCAGGTTAGATATTGTAAATAATAAGCTAATACTGCTGGAGGGATGATAGCTAATAGGACTTTGGTGTTTCCTGCAGATATACTCTTTACTATTGTCTGTTTTACCATGTTTTAGGTATCTCTTAAATTGCAATCACAGTAAAAAATAAGAACAATTATTAACCTAAAAAGTAAAAATAAGAAGGAATAACCAGCTAATTTTCACAAAATGTCTTTATTGTAAATATGTATTTTTGCACAACTGTTATGCAAGACTGTTCAAAAATGCTTTAATTAGAAAAATTAGGTATTGTTGCAGCAACCAGAAAAATTGATGTTAGTTTGTGGACCATTATTAGCTCAAGGCAGCTCATCTATCAGGCCTTTTTTAATCGAATGTATCGCCCACTGTCAGTCCCTTCGGGATCCATACCTCATTCATCTTAATAAAGGTGAGGTAATCTAGACTTTTTTGACCTAGGAGACTTCTCTTATCAGTGACAAAACCTCCTGCTGCACTGAAGGTCCTTTCTGACAGGACACTTGAAGCGGGGCAGGACAGAAGTTCTATGGCAAATTGGGATAGCTCAGGCCACAGGGCAAGCGTGCACACCCAGTAGTCAAGGGGTTCATCGCTCCTCATAGTGTCGATATCTGTAGTTATGGCGAGGTAGTCTGTTACCTGACGGTCGAGTCGTTCTCTGAGGGTGGCCCCCGAAGGACTGTGACGATGCATAAGACTTAAAATGCTTTGCATGTCCTCCATCAACAACACGTCTGTAAAGCATCCTCTCCTTGCCGGCGTGGTCGTGGGAGGAGGATTATGTTCACCTCTTCTGCTGTTAGATTGTGCTGTGACATCACCCTTAAACGCTGTGTAAAGCATACTTTGTGATTTATTTTGGTATTGCTGCATCCTTTCCGACTTGTGGTAATTCTGTAACATTTCAGGCACTTTCTGCTTATACCGGGGGTCTAGTAGCGTGGACACCCAGTACAGGTCGTTCTCCTTCATCCTTTTTATACGAGGGTCCCTCAACAGGCACGACAGCATGAAAGACCCCATTTGCACAAGGTTGGATGCCGAGCTAGTCATGTCCCGTTCCTCGTCCTCAGTGAACTCACTGAAGGTATGTTCTTCCTCCCAGCCATGTACAACACCACTGGTACCAGATAGGTGACAACGAGCAACCTGGGATGCCTGTTGTGGTTGTTCTTCCTCCTCCTCCTCCAAGCCACATTCCTCCTCCCACTCCTCTTCCTCACAATCCTCTTCCAGCATTGCCGCAGGTCCAGCAAGCGATGCTGATAAGGCTGTTTCTGGCGGTGATGGGGACCACAACTCTTCCTCTTCCTCTTCACGCTCATCGGCATATTGTTTTGCCACTGTATATCTGTAAAGTGCGCCATGGCTGTGTAGGAACTCCTGAAATGGGCACACACCTTCCTGGCCTGCTTCAGGACGTCATGTAAGCCTGGGTGCTTATGCACAAAGCGTTGTACAATCAGATTACACACATGTGCCATGCACGGCACATGTGTCAACTTGCCCAAATTCAATGCCGCTAACAAATTTCTTCCGTTTTCACAAACCACTTTGCCAATCTCCAGTTGGTGCGGAGTCAGCCACTGATCCACCTGTGCGTTCAGGGCGGACAGGAGTGCTGGTCCGGTGTGACTCTCTGCTTTCAGGGAAGTCAACCCCAAGACGGCGTGACACTGCCGTATCCGGAAAGTGGAATAGTACCTGTGGAACTGGGGGGGTGCCGTTGATGTGGAGCAAGACATAGCAGCAGCAGAAGAGGACTCAGCCGAGGAGGTTATGAAAGATGATGGAGTAGGAGGAGTAGAGGAGGTGGCAGCAGACCTGCCTGCAAGTCGTGGCGGTGTCACCAACTCCTCTGCAGAGCCACGTATTCCATGCTTGGCAGCCATCACCAGGTTTACCCAATGTGCAGTGTGGGTGATATACCTGCCCTGACCATGCTTTGCAGACCAGGTATCCATGGTCAGATGGACCCTTGCCCCAACACTGTGTGCCAGAGATGCCATTACTTCCTTTTGCACAATCGAGTACAGGTTGGGGATTGCCTTTTGTGCAAAGAAATTTCGGCCGGGTACCTTCCACCTCGGTGTCCCAATAGCTACAAATTTTTTGAACGCCTCAGACTCCACCAGCTTGTATGGTAAAAGCTGGCGGGCTAAGAGTTCAGACAAGCCAGCTGTCGGGCAAGGGGGTGACTTTGTGACATTGGCTTCTTACGCTCAAACATGTCCTTGACAGACACCTGACTGTGGGCAGATGAGCAGGGACTGCTCAGAGCGAGACACGGAGTGGCGGATGGTTGAGAGGGGGCAAGCAGGGCAGCAGTGGTTGATGTGGCTGAAGATGCTGGACCAGGAGGAGGATGGCGGCTTTGACTTTGTGTGCTGCTTGTACTGATGTGTTGATCCCATAGTCGTTTGTGATGTGACATCATGTGCCTTCGCAAAGAAGTTGTACCTAGGTGCGTGTTGGACTTCCCACGACTCAGTTTCTTTTTGCACAGGTTGCAAATGGCATCACTGTTGTCACAGGCAGACACACGAAAAAATTGCCACACTGCTGAGCTCTGCAATGACGGCATTCTGGTGATGGCAAAAGCATGCATTGACTGGCGTGCTGTCTGGCTGACCCCAGGTGCCAATGCATGCTGTCTGACTATGCCACTAGCTACTTTCGACGACCTCCCGCTGCTTCCAACTCGTCTCCTCCTCCTCTCTGTCTCCCCATCTGAACTTTCCTCCTGTTCTTCTTCTCTTATAGCGGGCACCCACGTGACATCCACGGATGCATCGTCATCATCAACAGCTTCACTTGTATCTGACAACTCAACAAAGGAAGCAGCACCGGGTACAACATCATCATCATCATCAGACCGTACGTCCATGTGTGTAAGGCTGCCTGACTGGGACATATCCCTGTTATCTACATCCTCTGGCACTAATGTTTTTGCATCACTCATTTCTTCCAACGGATGTGTAAATAACTCTGCTGACGGATCAAGTGAAGCGGCTGTGGTGCTAGTGTTGGTGGTGGCGGCAGGCGGGCGAGGGGTAACTGGAGAGGAGCCCGAAGCTAAGCTGGAGGAGGATGGTGCATCTAGGTTCCGAGCGGAAGCTGTAGAAGATTGGGTGTCCTGTGTTAGCCAGTCAACCATGTCCTCAGAACTGTTCAAGTTCAGGTTACGTTGCCTCTGAAAACTGGGCATTATTCTAGGGCCAAAGGGAATCACAGCACCACGACGGCCCCTATGGGGTGGCCTGCCTCTGCCTGTCATTTTTTTTACGATTAGTGGTACTATGCGTGCAAGCTACTGTGACACGAGATATGAGTGTCACTGTGCACTGGCAAAAGTTGGCAGACTAGATGCAATAGGCCTCACACACATGCCTTTAGGCAGGCAACTGATATTCAATAAATTACAGTAAAAAAAGGGTTGTTTTATTTCACTGCACACTATGGTTGCACTAGATATGAGTGTCACTGAGCACTGGCAAAAGTTGGCAGACTAGATGCAATAGGCCTCACACACACGCCTGTAGGCAGGCAACTGATATTCAATAGATTACAGTAAAAAAAGGGTTGTTTTATTTCACTGCACACTACGGTTGCACCAGATATGAGTGTCACTGTGCACTGGCAAAAGTTGGCAGACTAGATGCAATAGGCCTCACATACACGCCTGTAGTCAGGCAACTGACATTCAATCGATTACAGTAAAAAAAGGGTTGTTTTATTTCACTGCACACTGCTGTGACACCAGATATGAGTGTCACTGTGCACTGGCAAAAGTTGGCAGACTAGATGCAATAGGCCTCACACACACGCCTGTAGGCAGGCAACTGATATTCAATCGATTACAGTAAAAAAAGGGTTGTTTTATTTCACTGCACACTACGGTTGCACTAGATATGAGTGTCACTGTGCACTGGCAAAAGTTGGCAGACTAGATGCAATAGGCCTCACACACACGCCTGTAGGCAGGCAACTGATATTCAATCGATTACAGTAAAAAAAAGGGTTGTTTTATTTCATTGCACACTACGGTTGCACTAGATATGAGTGTCACTGTGCACTGGCAAAAGTTGGCAGACTAGATGCAATAGGCCTCACACACACGCCTGTAGGCAGGCAACTTATATTCAATCGATTACAGTAAAAAAAGGGTTGTTTTATTTCACTGCACTTTACGGTTGCACTAGATATGAGTGTCACTGAGCACTGGCAAAAATTGCCAGACTAGATGCAATAGGCCTCACACACACGCCTGTAGGCAGGCAACTGATATTCAATCGATTACAGTAAAAAAAAGGGTTGTTTTATTTCACTGCACACTACGGTTGCACTAGATATGAGTGTCACTGAGCACTGGCAAAAGTTGGCAGACTAGATGCAATAGGCCTCACACACACGCCTGTAAGCAGGCAACTGACATTCAATCGATTACAGTAAAAAAAGGGTGGTTTTATTTCACTGCACACTGCTGTGACACCAGATATGAGTGTCACTGTGCACTGGCAAAAGTTGGCAGACTAGATGCAATAGGCCTCACACACACTCCTGTAGGCAGGCAACTGATATTCAATCGATTACAGTAAAAAAAGGGTTGTTTTATTTCACTGCACACTACGATTGCACTTGATATGAGTGTCACTGTGCACTGGCAAAAGTTGGCAGACTAGATGCAATAGGCCTCACACACACGCCTGTAGGCAGGCAACTGATATTCAATCGATTGCAGTAAAAAAAGGGTTGTTTTATTTCACTGCACACTACGGTTGCATTAGATATGAGTGTCACTGTGCACTGGCAAAAGTTGGCAGACTAGATGCAATAGGCCTCACACACATGCCTGTAGGCAGGCAACTGGTATTCAAACGATTACAGTAAAAAAATGGTTGTTTGATTTCACTGCACACTACGGTTGCACTAGATATGAGTGTCACTGTGCACTGGCAAAAGTTGGCAGACTAGATGCACTAGGCCTCACACACACGCCTGTAGGCAGGCAACTGATATTCAATCGATTACAGTAAAAAAAAGGGTTGTTTTATTTCACTGCACACTACGGTTGCACTAGATATGAGTGTCACTGTGCACTGGCAAAAGTTGGCAGACTAGATGCAATAGGCCTCACACACACGCTTTTAGGCAGGCAACTGATATTCAATCGATTACAGTAAAGAAGGTTTTTTTTATTTCACTGCACACTACGGTTACACTAGATATGAGTGTCACTGTACAATGGCAAAAGTTGGCAGACTAGATGCAATAGGCCTCACACACACGCTTTTAGGCAGGCAACTGATATTCAATCGATTACAGTAAAGAAGGTTTTTTTTATTTCACTGCACACTACGGTTACACTAGATATGAGTGTCACTTTACAATGGCAAAAGTTGGCAGACTAGATGCAATAGGCCTCACACACACGCCTGTAGGCAGGCAACTGGTATTCAAACGATTACAGTAAAAAAAGGGTTGTTTGATTTCACTGCACACTACGGTTGCACTAGATATGAGTGTCACTGTGCACTGGCAAAAGTTGGCAGACTAGATTCAATAGGCCTCACACACACGCCTTTAGGCAGGCAACTGATATTCAATCGATTACAGTAAAAAAAGGGTTGTTTGATTTCACTGCACACTACGGTTGCACTAGATATGAGTGTCACTGTGCACTGGCAAAAGTTGGCAGACTAGATGCAATAGGCCTCACACACACTCCTTTAGGCAGGCAACTGATATTCAATCGATTACAGTAAAAAAAGGGTTGTTTTATTTCACTGCACACTACGGTTGCACTAGATATGAGTGTCACTGAGCACTGGCAAAAGTTGGCAGACTCGATGCAATAGGCCTCACACACACGCCTGTAGGCAGGCAACTGATATTCAATCGATTACAGTAAAAAAAGAGTTTTTTTATTTCATTGCACACTACGGTTGCACTAGATATAAGTGTCACTGTGCACTGGCAAAAGTTGGCAGACTAGATGCAATAGGCCTCACACACACGCCTGTAGGCAGGCAACTTATATTCAATCGATTACAGTAAGAAAATGGTTGTTTTATTTCACTGCACTTTACGGTTGCACTAGATATGAGTGTCACTGTGCACTGGCAAAAGTTGGCAGACTAGATGCAATAGGCCTCACACACATGCCTGTAGGCAGGCAACTGATATTCAATCGATTACAGTAAAAAAAAGGGTTGTTTTATTTCACTGCACACTACGGTTGCACTAGATATGAGTGTCACTGAGCACTGGCAAAAGTTGGCAGACTAGATGCAATAGGCCTCACACACACGCCTGTAGGCAGGCAACTGACATTCAATCGATTACAGTAAAAAAAGGGTGGTTTTATGTCACTGCACACTGCTGTGACACCAGATATGAGTGTCACTGTGCACTGGCAAAAGTTGGCAGACTAGATGCAATAGGCCTCACACACACTCCTGTAGGCAGGCAACTGATATTCAATCGATTACAGTAAAAAAAGGGTTGTTTTATTTCACTGCACACTACGGTTGCACTAGATATGAGTGTCACTGTGCACTTGCAAAAGTTGGCAGACTAGATGCAATAGGCCTCACATACACGCCTGTAGGCAGGCAACTGATATTCAATCGATTACAGTAAAAAAAGGGTTGTTTTATTTCACTGCACACTACGGTTGCACTAGATATGAGTGTCACTGTGCACTGGCAAAAGTTGGCAGACTAGATGCAATAGGCCTCACATACACGCCTGTAGGCAGGCAACTGATATTCAATCGACTACAGTAAAAAAAGGGTTGTTTTATTTCATTGCACACTACGGTTGCACTAGATATGAGTGTCACTGTGCACTGGCAAAAGTTGGCAGACTAGATGCAATAGGCCTCACACACACGCCTTTAGGCAGGCAACTGATATTCAATCGATTACAGTAAAAAAAGGGTTGTTTGATTTCACTGCACACTACGGTTGCACTAGATATGAATGTCACTGTGCACTGGCAAAAGTTGGCAGACTAGATGCAATAGGCCTCACACACACGCCTGTAGGCAGGCAACTGATATTCAATCGATTACAGTAAAAAAAGGGTTGTTTTATTTCACTGCACACTACGGTTGCACTAGATATGAGTGTCACTGTGCACTGGCAAAAGTTGGCAGACTAGATGCAATAGGCCTCACACACACGCCTGTAGGCAGGCAACTGGTATTCAAACGATTACAGTAAAAAAAGGGTTGTTTGATTTCACTGCACACTACGGTTGCACTAGATATGAGTGTCACTGTGCACTGGCAAAAGTTGGCAGACTAGATGCAATAGGCCTCACACACACGCCTTTAGGCAGGCAACTGATATTCAATCGATTACAGTAAAAAAAAGGGTTGTTTTATTTCACTGCACACTACGGTTGCACTAGATATGAGTGTCACTGTGCACTGGCAAAAGTTGGCAGACTAGATGCAATAGGCCTTACACACACGCCTGTAGGCAGGCAACTGATATTCAATCGATTACAGTAAAAAAAGAGTTGTTTTATTTCATTGCACACTACGGTTGCACTAGATATAAGTGTCACTGTGCACTGGCAAAAGTTGGCAGACTAGATGCAATAGGCCTCACACACACGCCTGTAGGCAGGCAACTTATATTCAATCGATTACAGTAAAAAAATGGTTGTTTTATTTCACTGCACACTACGGTTGCATTAGATATGAGTGTCACTGTGCACTGGCAAAAGTTGGCAGACTAGATGCAATAGGCCTCACACACACGCCTGTAGGCAGGCAACTTATATTCAATCGATTACAGTAAAAAAAGGGTTGTTTTATTTCACTGCACTTTACGGTTGCACTAGATATGAGTGTCACTGACCACTGGCAAAAGTTGGCAGACTAGATGCAATAGGCCTCACACACACGCCTTTAGGCAGGCAACTGATATTCAATCGATTACAGTAAAAAAAAGGGTTGTTTTATTTCACTGCACACTACGGTTGCACTAGATATGAGTGTCACTGAGCACTGGCAAAAGTTGGCAGACTAGATGCAATAGGCCTCACACACACGCCTGTAGGCAGGCAACTGACATTCAATCGATTACAGTAAAAAAAGGGTGGTTTTATTTCACTGCACACTGCTGTGACACCAGATATGAGTGTCACTGTGCACTGGCAAAAGTTGGCAGACTAGATGCAATAGGCCTCACACACACTCCTGTAGGCAGGCAACTGATATTCAATCGATTACAGTAAAAAAAGGGTTGTTTTATTTCACTGCACACTACGATTGCACTAGATATGAGTGTCACTGTGCACTGGCAAAAGTTGGCAGACTAGATGCAATAGGCCTCACACACACGCCTGTAGGCAGGCAACTGGTATTCAAACGATTACAGTAAAAAAAGGGTTGTTTGATTTCACTGCACACTACGGTTGCACTAGATATGAGTGTCACTGTGCACTGGCAAAAGTTGGCAGACTAGATGCAATAGGCCTCACACACACGCCTGTAGGCAGGCAACTTATATTCAATCGATTACAGTAAAAAAAGGGTTGTTTTATTTCACTGCACTTTACGGTTGCACTAGATATGAGTGTCACTGAGCACTGGCAAAAGTTGGCAGACTAGATGCAATAGGCCTCACACACACGCCTTTAGGCAGGCAACTGATATTCAATCGATTACAGTAAAAAAAGGGTTGTTTTATTTCACTGCACTTTACGGTTGCACTAGATATGAGTGTCACTGAGCACTGGCAAAAGTTGGCAGACTAGATGCAATAGGCCTCACACACTCGCCTTTAGGCAGGCAACTGATATTCAATCGATTACAGTAAAAAAAAGGGTTGTTTTATTTCACTGCACACTACGGTTGCACTAGATATGAGTGTCACTGTGCACTGGCAAAAGTTGACAGACTAGATGCAATAGGCCTCACACACACGCTAGCAGGCAGGCATATGCAATTACACAGAAAAAAATAATAAAATAAACTAAAAAGAGCTTTTTGGGTTGCTGTCCAGGCAGCAGATATCAAAGGAGTCCTTCAGGTGTGTAGTTAAAGCTAAATACACAGCCTGGCTATCTATTTCCCTATTAAATCAGCAGAAAAAAATAATAAAATAAAATAAATGATGTTCTAGCACTAAAAAGGGCTTTTTGGGTTGCTGTCCTTGCAGCAGATATCAAAAGAGTCCTTCAGGTGTGTAGTTTAAGCTAAATACACAGCCTGGCTATCTATTTCCCTATTAAATCAACAGCAGGTAGAATATATCTCCTCTCTCAACGAATGCAGCTACAGAATGATTCTAAAATGGAGGCTGTCATACAGATGGAAGGCTCTGGAAGGGAGTGTATGCTGGTTATTGGCTGGAATGTGTCTGCTGACTGTAAGGTGCAGGGTCAAAGTTTCCTCAATGATAAAGAATAGGGGGCGGACCGAAAAGCGCATATGTTCGCCGTTCGTTGCGAACGCGAACATGCGAGAATCGCCTCGAGGGCATCAGAAAGAGACCTCTATAGTATGTAAGAACATCAGAAAGAGACCTCTATAATATGTAAGGACATCAGAAAGAGACCTCTATAGTATGTAAGAACATCAGAAAGAAACCTCTATAGTATGTAAGAACATCAGAAAGAGACCTCTATAATATGTAAGGACATCAGAAAGAGACCTCTATAATATGTAACGGCTGCATAAAGAGACCTCTATAGTATGTAATGGCTGCATAAAGAGACCTCTATAGTATGTAAGAACATCAGAAAGACACCTCTATAATATGTAAGGACATCAGAAAGAGACCTCTATAGTATGTAAGAACATCAGAAAGAGACCTCTATAGTATGTTAGAACATCAGAAAGAGACCTCTATAGTATGTAAGAACATCAGTAAGAGACCTCTATAATATGTAACGGCTGCATAAAGAGACCTCTATAGTATGTAATGGCTGCATAAAGAGACCTCTATAGTATGTAAGAACATCAGAAAGAGACCTCTATAGTATGTAAGGGCTGCATAAAGAGACCTCTATAGTATGTAATGGCTGCATAAAGAGACCTCTATAGTATGTAAGGGCTGATTAAAGAGACCTCCTGGTGTTTGATGTCCTATAGGAACAATCCTTGATCATTTATACAGATGTAGTTTGAATGATACCAACGTGAGGCATCTAAATGATCACTGAAGGGTAATATTTATATGATGTTATATTGACTGATAATGGGGCAAAATGTTTTGAGACACTTTAAAATAAGTAATTACATTTTTTTACAGTTGCGTTTAATTTTGCTTTAATGTTGATGGGCATTTTGTTTTTGTTTGTAAAATCTTTGGAAACCTGAGAGAGATATGATCTGCTTTAACTTCTGTTAAAACATCCTCTTCCCTTAACACCTCAGTTGCAGAGTATGGCCACACAGTATAAATGTCCCACTCAAACTACAGACAGACCAAACATCTAAGGTGGAATTTCCCATGAAATAATGATAAAAGGGGTCATACAAATATATGTTTTCCTACAGTGGTCCATGATGGCTACATTGGGGGTGCTCTGCTCTTATTACACAAAACAAACCTAAAACCAAACCCTTCTAAGCACAGTTTAGTAGACCTGGATCTTAATGACGTGCTGTTTTCTGGTCTTGGTGTTTTTTTGCAGATTCTCTGAGATTTGCGAGTAAAATCCCAGCAGTAACCGAAGCTGCGCCCTTTGCATGGACCGGCTCAGTTTCAGGAACAAGGAAAATTATTTGTTTTTAACTAAATGTAAAGAATTTGATGGAAAAGTAAGTTTTTATTTTACCTAAATGTAAATGTGAGCAGCCGGACAGGGGGTGGCGGGATGTGTCACAGAGATGTCAATGTCATGCCCCTACACTCTATAGTAATATCATTCCCATACACTCTATAGTAATATCATGCCCCTACACTCTATAGTAATATCATGCCCCTACACTCTATAGTAATATCATGCCCCTACACTGTATAGTAATATAATTCCCATACACTCTATAGTAATATCATGCCCCTACACTCTATAGTAATATCATTCCCATACACTCTATAGTAATATCATGCCCCTACACTCTATAGTAATGTCATGCCCCTACACTCTATAGTAATGTCATGCCCCTACACTCTATAGTAATGTCATGCCCCTACACTCTATAGTAATATCATGCCCCTACACTCTATAGTAATATCATGCCCCTAAACTCTATAGTAATGTCATGCCCCTACACTCTATAGTAATATCATGCCCCTAAACTCTATAGTAATGTCATGCCAATACACTCTATAGTAATATCATGCCCCTACACTCTATAGTAATGTCATGCCCTACACTCTATAGTAATGTCATGCCCCTACACTCTATAGTAATGTCATGCCCTACACTCTATAGTAATATCATTCCCATACACTCTATAGTAATATCATGCCCCTACACTCTATAGTAATGTCATGCCCCTACACTCTATAGTAATGTCATGCCCCTACACTCTATAGTAATATCATGCCAATACACTCTATAGTAATATCATGCCCCTACACTCTATAGTAATATCATGCCCCTAAACTCTATAGTAATGTCATGCCAATACACTCTATAGTAATATCATGCCCCTACACTCTATAGTAATGTCATGCCCCTACACTCTATAGTAATATCATTCCCATACACTCTATAGTAATGTCATGCCCCTACACTCTGTAGTAATGTCATGCCCCTACACTCTATAGTAATATCATGCCCCTACACTCTATAGTAATGTCATTCCCATACACTCTATAGTAATGTCATGCCCCTACACTCTATAGTAATGTCATGCCCCTACACTCTACAGTAATATCATGCCCCTAAACTCTATAGTAATGTCATGCCCTACACTCTATAGTAATGTCATGCCCCTATACTCTGTAGTAATGTCATGCCCCTACACTCTATAGTAATGTCATGCCCCTACACTCTATAGTAATGTCATGCCCCTACACTCTACAGTAATATCATGCCCCTAAACTCTATAGTAATGTCATTCCCATACACTCTATAGTAATGTCATGCCCCTACACTCTATAGTAATGTCATGCCCCTACACTCTACAGTAATATCATGCCCCTAAACTCTATAGTAATGTCATGCCCTACACTCTATAGTAATGTCATGCCCCTACACTCTACAGTAATATCATGCCTCTACACTCTATAGTAATGTCATGCCCCTACACTCTATAGTAATGTCATGCCCCTACACTCTATAGTAATATCATGCCCCTACACTCTATAGTAATGTCATGCCCTACACTCTATAGTAATGTCATGCCCCTACACTCTATAGTAATGTCATGCCCCTACACTCTATAGTAATATCATGCCCCTACACTCTATAGTAATGTCATCCCCCTACACTCTATAGTAATATCATGCCCCTACACTCTATAGTAATATCATGCCCCTAAACTCTATAGTAATGTCATGCCAATACACTCTATAGTAATATCATGCCCCTACACTCTATAGTAATGTCATCCCCTACACTCTATAGTAATGTCATGCCCCTACACTCTATAGTAATGTCATGCCCTACACTCTATAGTAATATCATTCCCATACACTCTATAGTAATATCATGCCCCTACACTCTATAGTAATGTCATGCCCCTACACTCTATAGTAATGTCATGCCCCTACACTCTATAGTAATATCATGCCCCTACACTCTATAGTAATATCATGCCCCTAAACTCTATAGTAATGTCATGCCCCTACACTCTATAGTAATATCATTCCCATACACTCTATAGTAATGTCATGCCCCTACACTCTGTAGTAATGTCATGCCCTACACTCTATAGTAATGTCATGCCCCTACACTCTATAGTAATATCATTCCTATACACTCTATAGTAATGTCATGCCCCTACACTCTATAGTAATATCATGCCCCTAAACTCTATAGTAATGTCATGCCAATACACTCTATAGTAATATCATGCCCCTACACTCTATAGTAATATCATGCCCCTACACTCTATAGTAATATCATTCCCATACACTCTATAGTAATATCAAGCCCCTACACTCTATAGTAATGTCATGCCCTACACTCTATAGTAATGTCATGCCCCTACACTCTATAGTAATATCATTCCCATACACTCTATAGTAATGTCATGCCCCTACACTCTATAGTAATATCATGCCCCTAAACTCTATAGTAATGTCATGCCAATACACTCTATAGTAATATCATGCCCCTACACTCTATAGTAATGTCATGCCCTACACTCTATAGTAATGTCATGCCCCTACACTCTATAGTAATATCATTCCCATACACTCTATAGTAATATCATGCCCCTACACTCTATAGTAATGACATTCCCATACACTCTATAGTAATGTCATGCCCCTACACTCTATAGTAATGTCATGCCCCTACACTCTACAGTAATATCATGCCCCTAAACTCTATAGTAATGTCATGCCCTACACTCTATAGTAATGTCATGCCCCTATACTCTACAGTAATATCATGCCCCTACAGTCTACAGTAATATCATGCCCCTACACTCTATAGTAATGTCATGCCCCTACACTCTATAGTAATGTCATGCCCCTACACTCTACAGTAATATCATGACCCTAAACTCTATATTAATGTCATGCCCTACACTCTATAGTAATGTCATGCCCTTACACTCTACAGTAATATCATGCCCCTACAGTCTACAGTAATATCATACCCCTACACTCTATAGTAATGTCATGCCTCTACACTATACAGTAATGTCATGCCCCTACACTCTATAGTAATATCATGCCCCTACACTCTATAGTAATGTCATGCCCCTACACTCTACAGTAATATCATGCCCCTACACTCTATAGTAATGTCATACCCCTACACTCTACAGTAATACAATGCCCCTACACTCTATACTAATACCATACCCCTACACTCTATAGTAATATCATGCCCCTACACTCTACGGTATACAGCGACCTATAGTGAGATCCACGACTGTGCAAAACATTCATAAGAGAAATACAGTTTGTCCTGAGAGCTCTGGCCGGTAGCATGATATCATCAGCCTCTGTCTCTATCCCTAATTATCTCATTAAATTGTATAAGCTCATATCATTATTGCTTTGACTGAATTAATCACTAAAGGGACATGGAGGGTTCCTGGAGGTTACTAGGTATATATATACTAGCGACTTGCCCGTCAAAAAATGACGGCAATGAGATGTGTATGTTTGGAAAGTTGTTTAGTTATTAATATACGTATTTGACACTTGTAAGATTTTAGTTATGATGAAATAAGTAGTATTGTGATATTAAACATGCTTATTTTTTTAAAATGTTCTCTTGGTGAACAGTAACTGTGAACAGTATTAAACGTATTAACATTTGAATGTAAGAACAGTTGAACTTTAAATTAATAAGTATTGTAAACTTGAGGTAATGTTTTTTTAACTTAAGAATTGTTAACTTAAATATACATCGAATCTAGAGGAAGGCAAACAGTAAAAACCCTCCTTGAAACGTAGCGAATTGTATCAGAGAGGGAAAAAAAAAAATTCCTTCCTGACCCCATGAACTGGCGATCAGATTACTCCCTGGATTAATGTTTAACATAAAAGACAATATTTACATTGTGACTTAAAACGTAGTTGAGCTCTTAACATGAACTTTGTAATATGTTGAAGTAAAGAACTTGAAAGTATATTTTTTGAAACTTGAACTTTCTTATCTGTCTAAGTAATGAACTTGAAAATATTATTTTCAAGCTTGTAACATTAGAAACAGTAACATAGTTAATTAACATTTTAACATAATTTGTAAAAATAATGCAAGGCAAGTGTTTTGTGAGGCTAATCATCCATAAACTAATTATGACTGAATTGTTTATTGTTTTGTATTTTTCAATGGTTGACCTTTGTTTATTGCTATGACTTAAAACGTGGTTGACCTCTTAACATGAACTTTGTAATATATCTAAGTAAGAAACTTGAAAGTATATTTTTTGAAACTTGAACTTTCTTATCAGTGTAACTAAGGAACTTGAAAAAAAAAATCCAACTTGGAACATTATAAACAGTAACATAGTTAATTAAGATTTTAACATAATTTGTGAAAATAATGCAAGGCAAGTGTTTTGTGAGTCTAATGATATATAAACAGTACTTCCATTAATTATGACTGAATTATTTATTGATTTGTATTTTTGAATGATTGACCTTTGTTTGTTGCTATAGTAATTGTTTTAAATCGCACATATAGTTTGGTCTCTGGAAAAGTGGTTCTCTATATTGTGTTTTTTTTATATTTTTGCATTTACTTTTAAATTTCTTTTGCATGGGTTTTATTTCTTTAATGAAAAGTTAAAGTACTTCATAGTAGACAATGTTTTTAGTAAAAATACGTCCATCTTCTAATAAATCACCTTGACTTTCATTCTTTTCAATGTAAACTTTAATAGCCTGTGGATTTTTGCACCGTGATAACGCAACGTACAATTGGCCATGTGCAAATACTGGTTCTTGTAAGAAAATACCCACAGATTTTAACGTTTGTCCTTGTGATTTATTAATGGTCATGGCAAATGCCATAATGATGGGAAATTGCCTTCTTTGAAGTATAAAAGGGAGACTACTTTCACTTGGTGCTAAATCTATTCTTGGTATGAAAACTCTCTCTCCTTTATGGGTACCAGTTAAAATTTCAGCATCTATAAAATGGTCCTTTAATTGTTGAACAATTAATCTTGTCCCATTGCATAGGTTTTTTGGGGGGTTAATATTTCGCAGTAACATGACAATTGCACCTTTCTTTAGCTGCAAAATATGTGGTGGCATTCCAGAAGGAGTTAGTGAGTTTATGAATTCAGTGGAAAAGTTAGCCTGACTTTCATTGTCATCAGCAAGTACAGAATTAGCACTGTGATAATTTCATTGTGGTGCATTAATTTTTTTAAAGATTTCATTATTGAGGATTAATGCATCCTTATTTTTACACGTTAGTATGACTTGGTTGGCAAGCTTTGAATATTCCTGGTTATTTATGCTACGTTCAAATATAGCCGATCTAATATCTTGGTGACAAATCATATGAGGTGGGATCTGCAAAGTGTCATCAGGTAAATGTGTTATTTTTTCTGTTCTGCCTTCTCCAATTTTAATAAGCCAATCATTGAAATCAGTTTAGCCTCCTGATCTCATGTTTTGTTGCAGTTGAAGATGGGTAAAATGTTTCCATAGTGTGCTTGACTTGATACAGGTTTCGATAATGTCAGTTCGATTTCCATGTACAACGACAGGTAATGTTTGTCTAAAATCGTCACCTAACAACATTACATTTCCACCAAATGGAAAAGTATTATCCATGACTTCACGAAGCAAACGGTCAATACATTGAAGGGCATAGCATGACATCATTGTGGCCACATCTATTACAATTAATTTACTTTTTTTCAATTTCTTTGCTTGTAATGATGTCATGCGAATTTCTGACACATAGGTTTCTAAAATAGGCAGTGGCAGTTTAAAGCCACTATGTACAGTTCTTCCACCTTCTACAAAAGTGCAGCAATTCCATTAGTGGCAAACGGCAGTGCTATTTGACCTTGTGCTCGTACAGAACTCATTAATAAATTATATAGATAAGTTTTTCCTGATCCGCCAGGTCCATCAAGATAGAAATAACGCTCTGTGACCATGTCATCATCTATTGCATTTTTAATGGCATTAAATGCTTGCAATTGTAACGTATTTAAAGTTGCAAGTCTTTCTTCTGTTCTTTCTACTTGTAGTTGAATGTCATAGTCTTCAAAGTTTCTGTCATCTATAAGACCTGGATCAGGCAAATTAAAACTTGCACAACTTAATCCATGAGTTAAAAATACTTCTTGGATTTCCATTAACGCTTTTAAGTGTGCAATCGGTTCATTGTATCGTTGCATAAAGTCTTCAGCCATATTACTTTTAAATGTGTCCCACAAAGCTAATGCATTTGGAGCATTTGAGAAGATAAAAAAAAATGCAAATTGTTCTCTCATCTGCCATGGCATTTGACATTGTGCTGCTTCTTCTAAACATCTTTCCCATTCTGTATCATCAGCTAGTAAGTTTCTATGTCTTGCAGCTAAATGGAAGGATTCATATACTATGTCATTAACAGTTCTTAAGTGTTCAAAACTTTGTGCTTCAGGAACATTTAAAAGTAATATTCGTAAGCAAAAAACGTTCAACATCTCTTGGACTGACTGTGTAAATTCTTGGGATTATTTTATTTATCCTCTGCTTTTTCATTGGATCTAATTTTGGACTTAAGATACTCATATTAATGAATGGTGGCTCCTCATTTCTGGGATATATTCTAATGTCTCTTTGAAATGGTGGTTCTCCTTCATCATTTTGAAACACCATTGCAACCTCATTTGATGTTGGCAAGTTGTAACAACGTTTGTTTATCAGTATGTCTGTCTCTTTTAAGCACCATATTGACCTTTGGCATTGGTAATTGATGTCTTTGTGCATGAAGTTGTTGTTCATTTTCTACTTCTGCCAATTTTTTATAAGCTTTAATGTAGGGGTTATTCTCCATAATGTTATCAAGATCTATAAAAACAGTGGGTAAGCTTTTTTTATTTTCTTCCAGCTGCATACGTTGGTCAACAGCTTCCATTGTATCTAGGACATATAGGTGAGCGAATTTTCTTTGCTCTCCTTCCTCTGGATGTAAATGGGAAGTACGATGATAAATTTGGCCTTGGACTTTAAAACAGTAAGGACCATGTCCTGGTACATTAGCAGCTAATGTTGCCCCCATAGATACAAAGGATATGGCACTATTGTAGGATCTTATGTTTGTCTTAAAATTTTTGTAGTTTGGAAAAGTAGGTTCAGTCATAATGTTTTGTAAATGGATTGGAAAATATTTTCTTTCTGGAAGTTTGAACTTGCCTTTTTGACAGCAACTAATAAATTGGCCATCTCTGGGTCTCTCCTGTTTAAAATAATAAGCCTCACAAAACTGACATTGAGTATTCATGTCCCCACAATTATGAACCTCTACTGCTAAAGACTTGAGTAAAGGACAATTTGCAAAGCATATATCAGTCTCATTTTCAAAATCATCAGGTGAAATGTCATGTGATGTTTCAGGAACAGGTTCTAAATGCTTTGTTTTTTTGGTTTTTTTCTTGGTATATCTTTTATTGGTTTATGTAAAATGTCATGTAATGTTTCAGGAAGAGGTTCTAAATGCTTTGTTTTTTTGGTGGCTTTATTTTGGTATCTCTTTTATTTTTTCAGGTAAAATGTCATCTGATGTTTGAGGAACAGGTTCTAAATCCTTTGTTTGCTTAGTAGCTTTTTTGGTGTATCTTTAATTTGTGCAGCTGATAGTCTTTTGCTTGCAATTCTTTTGCGTTCTTTTTCTCGTCAAATTTCCTTCTGCTCCGGTGTCTGCTGGCTGTTTGATCTCTGTTGTTGTTCTCTAGCTTGCCGTCTTATCTTTTCTTGTTTGCTCTTGTTATCAGCCATGTTAATCTGTAAAATAAAATAATGTATCATTAGTTTATTTTGAGATGTTAAGTTTGTTTTTAAAAACAATTCTTATCAACAGTTTGTTTCTTTGTGATTCTAGTTGATTGTAGCGGTACTTTCTTCGTATTGCTAAATAAGTGTTTTTTATTTTTTTGCTTTTACTTTCTGTCGTAGGTTGTAATTTTTGCTTTACATGCATAGAACACTCAAGGTAATTACACTATAGTTTCTTGTAGATATAGTAGGTGTATTTTTTTTGCTTGTAATTTTTTTTTTTTGTACCTTTGGCTTATAGGGATAGTAGAGGGCAGAAATTAGTCTTTGTAATTTATCGTACAGGGGATTGTTATAATAGTATTTTTATATTTTATTTAAAGGCTTATATGTTGGGGCTCTGAAAATGTTTCTATTGTTTTTTGGGTGTTAGTACTATTTGTAGTACTATTGTATTTGATGTGTGTGGTTACGTTTTATGCTTAATATTGTACATTAGGACTGGTAATTTAGAATGACAAATTTCATTTAGTCTGTGTTTTGAGACTTTTGTGGAATATGCTGTTTTTTTGGGGCTTATAGGGATAGTAGAGGACAGAAATTAGTCTTTGTAAATTATCGTACAGTGGATTGTTATAATAGTATTTTTATATTTTATTTAAAGGCTTATATGTTGGGGCTCTGAAAATGTTTCTATTGTTGTTTTTTGGGTGTTAGTACTATTTGTAGTACTATTGTATTTTATGTGCGTGGTTAGGTTTTATGCTTAATATTGTAAATTAGGACTGGTAATTTGGAATGACAAATTTTATTGAGTCTGTGTTTTGAGACTTTTGTGGACTATGCTGTTTCTTTTTTTTTCTGGCTACATTGAAGTTTGGATTTACTGTTAAACTTTATTGTCCATAAAAGACAAATAAGAGGTAAATGAGAAATGTGTCAGTTATATTTTGGTAAACGTTATAGTTAGTGGTTGTTATTCTTTTTTTTTTTTCTGTTGACATGGATGCAGAGCAAACATGTTTATTTAGTTTTCTCTTTTTTTACTTGTTATACTGTACCTTGGTTGAAGTGTGATTTCAAGCAGAATCTTTGTTGGTCCTCAGTTGAAAGTTTTTGTCCGATGCTCTTCGTGCAGTGTCTGTTGTAAAAGAAAAATTAAAATGTTATTTCATTTGAATGTATTTGTAATGGATAGCATATTTCATTGTTTAAGTCTATTGTATCTGTTATGGTGAATTTTTCTGCTATGCTGTTTTTTGTGCAACCTTTTAAAAATACTTTAATTGTATTTGTATATTTCAGTTATCCTTTTTTTATACTGTAATTATTAATGTTTTTCTTATTTTGGATATGATCGCAATGTTTTTAGCATTATCCTGTTTTGTGTCCACCACTTTTGGTATGCTAATTTAGGCTTCTTTGTAAGGCTTATATGTTCTTAAATAGTAAAGAAGAATATTAATTTACTTTTCTATGTGTTTGTGTGATTTTTGGTACAATCCTATTTTGTGTCCACCATATGTTGCATACTTTATTTGCTTAATTAGTCTTTTTTATGAGGATTAAATGTTGTTGTCCATTGAAAATGAATGTGTTTCCTATTTTGGATATGATGGCAATGTTTTTAGCATTATCCTGTTTTGTGTCCACCACTTTCGGTATGTTTATTTAGGGTTCTTTGTAAGGCTTATAGTTTCTTAAACAGTAAAGAAGAATATTATTTAACTTTTATATCTGTTTCTGTGATTTTTCGTACAATCCTGGTTTGTGTCCACCATATTTTGTCTACTTTATTTGTTCAATTAGTGTTCTTTATGAGTATTCAATCATGTTGGACAGTACAAATCAATGTTAATTGCCTTCTCTATATCATGTTGTGCTTTTTTTTTTATCCTGTTTTGTGTTCACCACTTTTTGGTTGCTGCATTTGGCTTGTGGTTGATGGTTGGAGGTTATTTTACAGTAAAGAGGAGGAATACTTTTGTTTTATGTATGTTGCTAATGTTTCAGATGCTATCCTGTTTTGTGGCCACCTCTTTTTTTTTTTTTTGGTTTCTGTTAAACTGTCTTTAAAAATTGTATAGGTCTTTGTGAAGTTTGTTGAAATGTGTTTTGTTCCTTATTCAATTTATATGTACCGTATTTTTCGCCCTATAAGACGCACCGGCAGATAAGACGCACCTAGTTTTTAGAGGAGAAAAACAAGAAAAAAAAATCTGAATCAAACACAAATACACTTTACACACAGATACACACCTACATTACACACAAATATATATATATATATATATATATATATATATATATAGATACACATACATACATATACATACACACATAAATATACATACACATACATACATATATACACACACATACATGCACACATACACACACATACACACATACACACATACACATACATATCCATATACTGCAGCATTTGGGAGCATTTGGGAGCCCTTGACCTTCCCTGACCCTCCCTGACCCTCCTGATCCTCCCTGACCGTCCTGATCCTCCCTGACCCCCCTGATCCTCACCTTTCTTCTGATCTCTGCCATCTTGATCTCACCCCAGCGCTTCCTACCAGCACTCCTCGTGTACTGCAGCGTTGCGTGTGTGACGTCACTAGGACGCACCGGCCGACGCGATGCTGGTAGGAAGCGCTGGGGTGAGATCAAGAGGACAGAGGCAGTTTGAAAAGGTATATTCGCCGTATAAGACGCACCAACTTTCCTCCCCCAGTTTTGGGGAAGAAAAAGTGCGTCTTATACGGCGAAAAATACGGTATATATTTTTTTTATTTTACTTGAAATTGTTATATTGGCGGCCATTAAACATATATAGTTCTTTTATTTTTTCTACTTGTTATACTTTACCTTGATTGAAGTGTTGTTCTTGTCCGAATGACAGAGGGTCCCCTCCTGCCAATCTTAATCCGCCGGTCTTCTTGTAGTGTCTGTTTGAAAAAGAAAGTGAAATGGTTAATTGTATATTTCTTCTTTTTGATTTAGCAGTGCACGGTGCAAATTCTTGAGTGACGATGTTGATGCAGAGTCTGTTTGAATAGTAAAAAAAGGGCAAAGATTCAGCTTTAGGTTCCATATGTATTAGTGTCATATTATTTTTTGCTATGAGTTGCAGTAAATTAATGTCATTTAAATATCCTTGTTTAATTAGTTTCAATTAACATTAGTTTGTTTTAGGGCCTACACACATAAATGTGCGTGTCACATGTCATACATGAATCACATTTTCATAGTTAAAGTTGTTTTTTTTTTAATGTCATTTAAATATACTTGTTTAATTAGTTTGGGTTAAGATTAGTTTGTTGTAGGGGGCTATACACATAAATGTGCGTGTCACATATCACTATACATGAATCACATTTTTATAGTTAAAGTTGTTTTTTTTTTGTCCTGTCTTGATAATAAAATGTAATATATTATAGCTTACCTCTCAGTTGTAATTTGCACAATGTAAAGTAGTAAATTAGGAAACAATTCTCTTCTCAAGTAACAGCAGCAGTTAACTATCCAGTCACTCCGTTCATCACCTGAGTAGAAATGTAGAATTTTCTGGAAAGTAGGCAGTATTTATAAACGCATGCTCTATTTGTGTTCCAGTTTACAATTTGCGTTCCATCCGCCATTTTATGCGTAGTAGTTTTCAAAATGGTGGTTAATATCAGTGTGGTACGTGCCGCATAATACGTGTTTCAGTTTTGAGAGTCACTGTAGTATTGTTACGTCTGTAGCCTCATTTTCGTTTTGTTCGGCGGCCATTTTTTCTCTCGCTTAGGTAATTTTCGGCAGTTTAAACTCGTTTTAAATGGACGTGTAAATTAACTTTTGGAGGTGCCGGATGCCCCCCCTTGCTGTAAGTAAGCTTTTTATGTGTTCGTTGTGTTTATTTCTTGTGTTTCTGATGTTTGCATGCGCGCCGTTTTCGGACGGTTTTGCGTGTTGGGAATGGGTCGTTTCCCGGACGTATCTTTTTGCGAAGGACGCAGTTGGTCGTGCGTGTACGACGCAGTTGTTTTTTTTCTAAGTCGTGCGTGTGTGTGTTACCGCGTGTGAGGCGCCTTTGAGTTTTTTTTCTAAGTCCTGCAAGTGTGTGTTAACCGCGTGTGACGCGTCTTTGAGGCTACACCTCCGCAAATGCGGCCCCTCGCTTTGCGAGGGTCTGCATTTGCGGACAAACACAGCCGACGTGGGATGCTCCACCATCGCAAATGCTGCCCCTTCATTCCCTACATCCAATCACTCACAAAATCTTTTCACTTTCACCTAAAAAACATATCCAATACGCCACTAACTCACACAAGACAGAACTAAAATTCTTATTCACGCTCTCATCATATCTCGCCTCGATTACTGCAACACTCTTCTTGCTGGCCTTCCTATCACCCATCTGTCTCCACTCCAATCCATTTTGAAAGCATCCGCTAGACTCATCTACCATACTAAACGATCAGTGTCTGCAGCACCTCTCTGTCAGGCACTCCACTGGCTTCCCATAGCGTCTAGAATACAATTCAAAATCATGACCCTAACATATAAAGCCCTCCACAATAGTGCACCCTCCTACATCTCTGCTCTCATCCCAAAATACACTCCCACCCGCCCTCTTCACTCTGCTAATGACCTTCTTCTCTTCTTCTTTCTCATCACCTCCTCTCACTCCCGTCTTCAAGACTTTTCACGTGCTGCCCCTATTCTTTGGAACTCTTTACCTCGCACCACCAGACTATCTTCCTGCCTCAGATCCTTCAAAATCTCTTTAAAAACACATCTATTCAAAAAAGCCTATCATCTTTAGCCTCTTCATTCACTATGCATCTCTCACTCTCCTGTACCTTACCCATACCCTTTAGAATGTAGGTTTGCGAGTTTTAATCTTGTGAGGTGCTTTAGGGAAAGCCCTGTGTATATCAGATTGAAAGCTCAATAACAGGGTCTTCCATTATTTTCATTGTGGGGTATTGTTTATACTTGTACCTAACCCCTGTATTGCGCTGCTGAATATGTTGGCGCGTTATAAGAAAAGGATAATAATAATAATACAGTGGTGCTTCGGTTCCCTTCTGCTCCGGTTCACACAGTTTTCGGTACTTGGTTGCTTGGAACTCGACGCTTTCTCAGAACTCGCGCTTGGGACTGATCGATTGCTCGGCAGTCGACGCACTTGTGACACCCCGCATCCTGTCTGTGCAAGAGCCCAAGTGCATCTTACTCCAATTTGCTGCCTCTGACTGTAAGTGACAATGTGCAGCCTGTGCCTATAAGAGCCAATGTGCAGCCTGTGCTTACAAGAACCAACGTGTAGAGATAAATATATAGAGAAAAGAACAGACACCTTTAAGTTCCAATCACAAGTTATAAACCCCTCCAGCCATGAAAATAGGCATATATATGATCATATTGAAAAGAAGAATAGAATTGCTATATTAAAATATAACTTTTACTAGCGTATTGCCCGTCAAAAAATGACGGCAATCAGATGTGTATGTTTTAAAAGTTGTTTACTTATTAATATACACATGGAATTGTAAGGTAGCTTTTTTTTTTTTTTTGTGTACTACTGAAATATAGAATTCAAATTAATAAATGAATTTATTTTTATGCATTGTGTTGAAGAGCTGGCAATCTGTGTTGATGTTGCTGCAGCATCAGTGCTGTGGAGCTGCTGTGTAAGCGTGATGAACGTTTGCAGTGTAATAGTGTGCGTGCGCGAGCCGAAACCGTTAACGTAGCTGTGTACTTCCGCATTATCCTAAAATGGCGGATAATGTGTTGTATGCGTCTTCGCGGATTATCCTTTTATTGGTCCGTCATTTTTTCTGCGTCACTCATTGCCAAAGTACTACGGTTTAACGTCTCGCTGCGCGAGGCTCGCCGGTCGATGATCGCCTGCGGCGCTCATCGCGAAGCCCGCTAAAGTACTACGGTTTAACATTAAATTTGTTTGCCACACAACATAAGACTACATTTGTCCCTTTTTTTTTTTCTTCAAATAAATTCAATTTTTTTTTAATAAAATTAATATTTTTTATCCTGCCTGCTTCCCCATGCTGTAAGTAACCTTTATTTTATTTTTTAGTGTGTATTTAGTGTTTTTTTTAGTGTTTTGGTTCCGCCGCTTATGTTGTAATTTTTTTCAGCTCGTATTTTTTTTGTAAGTGCTACGAAGTAACGGCTCGTCTCGCTACGCGAGGCTCGCCTGCAATGAGCGCCTGCGGCGCTCATTGCCAAAGTGCTACGAAGTAACGGCTCGCCTCGCTACGCGAGGGTAGCCGGGCGATGAGCGCCTACGGCGCTCATCGCTAAGTCGTACGCACTACGCAACAGAGCGGTTTAACGGCTCGCCGGGCGATGAGCACCTGCGGCAACGTAGCGTGACGACGTCTCGTAGTTAGACAATTATAATATGTGATTTACAAACAATAAAAATTATATATACAATATAAATAGAAAATGATCCAATTAATTATATAATGGCATCTATCAATAAGTACGTAGCCCAATCAATAGTCATATAAATTGCTGACAGATATTACCAAATATATATAATTCATTGAGGGTGCCAAATATATCACTAAGATAGCCAAAAAATGTCTATACATATATACAGAGATGATTCAATAATTTATATAATGGCATCTATCAATAAATAAATTACTGAATGAATAGTCTTATAAATTGCTGACAGATATTACCAAATATATATAATTTATTAAGGGTGCCAATTATATCACTAAGATAGCCAAAAAATGTCTATACATATACTGTATACAGAGAGGACTGAAGTGGAGACAGAGGGGACAAAAATGAATTACTGTGGCCCTATCTAACACTTATAGTGGAAGGCCCTAATGAGAAATCTATGGGGACCCACTATTTATCCCCTATCCCTCAAAGAAATTTAAGTCCTACACTATGAATAGCTAGAACTAGTCCCCTCTGCTCCACTTACCTTATAGTCCTAGTAACAGGCTTGCACAACACGGCACAATCAAAAATGGGTCAGAGACAGCGTGCACATGCTTTTAGTGACGTCATCAATAGGCGACCCGCAATGCAGCTGATCGACACGCACGTTTCGCGTACTTCCGCTTCCTCCAGGATCAGTGTCATTAGAATAATAGTCTGGGTCTTTTATAGCTCCCAGACAGGTTCGTGTGCAAAAATGGAAACTCATGGCGAATGAAGTAGGTCCTGTAAGGACAATAGAACATTAAACCAGTATATTCATAAAGGTGACAGATTACTTGCTTTGATATGAAAAATGCAAAGAACAAATGTATAAATAATATAATCTACACAGTGATAAACTCTCTGTGTAATTTGACAGTTACCAATGCCATATAAATTATATTGATAGGTGCCATTATATAATTAATTGGATCATCTCTGTATATATGTATAGACATTTTTTGGCTATCTTAGTGATATATTTGGCACCCTCAATGAATTATATATATTTGGTAATATCTGTCAGCAATTTATATGACTATTGATTGGGCTAAGTACTTATTGATAGATGCCATTATATAATTAATTGGATCATTTTCTATTTATATTGTATATACATTTTTTATTGTTTGTAAATAAAAGTTATATTTTAATATATCAATTCTATTCTTCTTTTCAATATGATCATATATATGCCTATTTTCATGGCTGGAGGGGTTTATAACTTGTGATTGGAACTTAAAGGTGTCTGTTCTTTTCTCTATATATTTATCTCTGTTATATTATACACTGCTGATCACATTAGTTATTCCTTGTGTTTATAAATGTATGGATATTGAAGCTATATATTAGCCATTCCTAATTTACATAAGGAGACCCCTATTATTGTTGTTCACCTAACCCATTTTTTCAAAGAACCAACGTGTAGCCTGTGCCTATAAGAACCAAAGTTCGAAGCAATAACCTCTCTCCTCCTCTACATCGCCACCATCCCATTGGGCCCTCAAGTCCTCTCAGTAAAGTTAAAGTGAAGTTAAATTCTCTGTTATTTGATGCAGTTATTGTTTCTATTTATGTCTGTTTATTTTGAAGGTTTTCTATCAAGAAAAAAGACCATAATTTCAAACTAAAATGGGAAAAATCTGGGGTCCGGAACAGGAAATGCTTGTTTGGAACCCAACCAGCCATCTGGAAGAGATCAAGGATGAGAACCGAGATACCACGGTATGTGCAGTGTAGTGTCCTAACCTATCAGGGACCAAGTTGCAGGTGCATTTTGGTGAGAAATGGTCACTGATTGGTTAGTATGAGTCAATGCACCCCCCCCCCCCCCTTCTACAGAGGCTGTTTCGGCATACATTGCAGTGGGTAGACCCATATAGAGACTATTTGTTTAATTTTAGGCGGTAGGTTTTATTTGCTTGTTGATAAAATAAAGTACATGTCAGTAAATAGATACCCAGGGATATTATATACATAGTAACACCCAGGAACCTGCCATGTCCCTTTAATGGTGATCAAACCATGACGACTGCAATGGTTTTAGTGAATGTCTTACCCATGTGGGGAAATCACCTCCCTCTTGGGAGCTCTCCCTTAGAAACAATGGAGGTGTCTGGGCCACAAGAACAGAGAAAGGCTGAAGCCAACCCCTTCAGGTACCTTCACCGGGCATCCCTAGTCATATAAAGCTCCTGCACCAATGTTATGTCAGGACTTACAGTGAGCGCCAACCCATGGACGCATCAAGTACAGGTACATATAGATTGTCATCATACAAAGAACACCAAGGAGCCAAGAGAGACCTTAAGTACACTGAGATTTTAGGGCTCAACAGTAAATAATATAATACTCCTGGGGTGGGCCTCCATCACTGGACACTGTCACAGCTGTATTTGTTCTAGATGGGTCTAATCCAGCTTCTTCTAGTTGTAGTGGCAGCGCCATGACGCCTGTACCTTACAGTGTTTCTATGTATGTAGCACCATCAATGTGCACAAAAAGGTACAAAACAATTACACAGCAATATAAATTAATTCAACATAAAGACAACCGGTGGGTTAAATAATCCCTGCCCCAAAGAGCTTACAGTCCATTTATATGGGAGAAAGATACATACAGATCCATTACAGTAATGTAGAGAGGAGGACGCTACAAAGGATCTACTTACACATTCACTGAGAGATCTGTTGGATAAGGAGACTACACACACCCGCCTCTCTAGGACACTCGTGAAGATGTTAGTATCTATTACACTATTTGTACAGTGGATATAAAAAGTCTACACACCCCTGTTAAAATGTCAGGTTTCTGTGCTGTAAAAAAATGAGACAAAGATAAATAATTTCAGAACTTTTCCACCTTTAATGTGACCTATAAACTGTACAACTCAATTGAAAAACAAACTGAAATCTTTTAGGTAGAGGGAAGAAAATATATAAAATTGAAATAATATGGTTGCATAAGTCTGCACACCCTTAAACTAATACTTTGTTGAAGCCCCTTGTGATTTTATTACAGCACTCAGTCTTTTTGGGTATGAGTCTATCAGCATGGCACATTTTGACTTGACAAGATTTGCCCACTCTTCTTTGCTCTGTCAGATTGCGAGGGCATCTCCTGTGCACAGCCCTCTTCAGATCACCCCACAGATTTTCAATCGGATTCAGGTCTGGGCTAATTTTTTTACAGCACAGAAACCTGACATTTTAACAGGGGTGTGTAGACTTTTTATATCCACTGTATATTGGCATTTACGTTCCTTTCTAGCAAGTTCTTATTAACAAGTAAAGGGCCATCTTTAGAGGGGTACCAGACAGTGGCAGCTGGTGACCTTCCAAGTTGGTGGGGGCGGAAGGCAGATATCTGACCACGCCCCTTACATTGACTCCACCCCTTAGTATAGACTCCTCCTCTTCACTCCAGGTTTATCTCCCTATCTGTTTCTCTATCCCTATACCTATCTCCCTATCCCTTTTGATCTCTCTCTCCCTATCTCTCCCCCTCTCCCTATCTCTCCCCCTCTCCCTATCTCTCCCTCCTATCCTATCTCTCTCCCTCCATCTATCTTTCTCTCTCTCCTCCTATCCCTATCCCTCCCTTCATCCCTATCTCTCCTTCCCCTCCCTACCTTTCCTATCTCTCTCTCTTCCCTTCTGATCTCCCTCTCCTCTCCCTCTCTCTCTCCCTCTCTCTCTCTCTCTCCCTGCCTCTTCCTCTCTCTCCCCCTCTCTCTCCCTCTCTCTCCCCCTCCTCTCTCTCTCTCTCTCTCTCCCTATCTTCCCCTCATATCTCTCTCCCTCCCCTCCTATCATTCTCTCTCCCCCTCCTATCACTCTCTCTCCCTCCTCTCTCTACCCCTCCTCCCTCTCTCTCTCTCTCTCTCTCTCTCCTACTCACTCTCTCTTTCTCCCCCTCCTCTCTTTCTCTCACCCTCCTTTCTCTCCCCCTCCTTTCTCTCCCCCTCCTCTCTCTCTTTCCCACTCTCTCTCTCTATCTCTCCCTATCCTTTCCCTCTCTCTTTCCCCCTCCTCTCTCTCTCTCCCCTCATCTCTCTCCCTCTCTCTCCCCCTCCTATCTCTCTCTCCCCCTTCCTCTCTCTACCTCCTCTCTCTCTCCTCACTACTCTCTCTTTCCCCCTCCTCTCTCTCTCCCCCATCTTTCTCTCCCCCCTCTCTCCCCCTCTTATCTCTCTCCCCCTCCTCTCTCTCTTCCTATATCTCTCCCTATCTCTCTCTCCCTATCTCCCCCCTATCCCGCTCCCTATCTCTTTCTCTCCCTCCATCCCTCTCTCGCCCTCCCTATCCCTCTCTAACCCTCCCTTTTGCTCTCTCCATCCCTATCCCCCACTATCCCTCTCCCCTATATCTCTCCCTATCTCTCTCTCTCTTTCCTCCTATCTATCTTTCCCCTCCCTTTCCCTTTCCCTATCTCCCTCTCTCCATCTCTCTCCCCTCTCTCCCTCCCTCTATACCTCTCCTTGTCTTCCTCCCTCCCCCTCTCTATATCTCTCCCTCCCTATCCATCTCTCTCTCTATCTATCCCTCCCTCTCTTTAATCCCTCTGCCCCTACCTACCTCTCTATCTCTCCCTTTCTCTCTCTATCTCCTTCTCACCCTCCTCTCTCTCTCCCTATCTCCCCCTCATCTCTCTCTCTCCCTCCTCTCTCTCCCCTCCTTTCTCTCTCTCCCACTCTCTCTTCCTCCCCTCCTTGATCTCTCTCCCCCTCCATTCTCTATCCCCATCCTCTCCCTCTCTCTCCCCTCCTCTCTCTTCCCCCCTCTCTCTCTCTCCCCTATCTCCCCCTCATCTCTCTCTCTCCCTCCCCCTCCTATAACTCTCTCTCCCCCTCCTCTCTCTCTATCTCTCCCTCCTCTCTCTCTCTCCCCCCATCCTCTCCCTCTCTCTCTCTCTATCTATCAGTCCCTCTCTTTAATCCCTCTGCCCCTACCTTTCTCCCTATCTCTCCCTTTCTCTCTCTATCTCCTTCTCCCCCCTCCTCCCTCTCTCCCTATCTCCCCCTCATTTCTCTCTCTCTCCCTCCACTCTCTCGCTCTTTCTTTCCCCCTCCTGTCTCTCCCCTTCTTTCTCTCTCTCTCCCTCTGCCCTCTCTCTCTCCCACTCTATCTTTCTTTCTCCCCCTCCTCTCTCTCTCTCTCTCCCCTTTCTTTCTCTCTCCCCATCCTCTCCCTCTCTCTCCCCTCCTCTCTCTCTCCCCCCTCCTATCTCTCTCTCTCCCCTATCTTCCCCTCCTCTCTCTCTACCCTCCTCTCTCTCTCTCCCGCGCCTCTCTCTCTCCCCATCCTCTCCCTCCTCTCTCTCTCTCTCTCTCCCTATCTCCCTCTCGACTCTCTAACTCCCACGTCTCTCTCACTCTCTCTCTCTCTCTCTCTCCCTCCTATCTCTCTCTCTCCCTCCTCTCTCTCTCCTTCCTTTCTCTCTCTATCTATCTCCTTCTCTATCACCCTCTTTCTAGCTCTCTATCTATGTCTCTTTCTATTCCTCTCTCCCCAATCTATCCCCCTCTCTCTCTCTATCCCTCTCTCCCTCCCTCTAATCCCTCTGCCCCTACCATCTCTCCCTTTCTCTCTCTCTATCCCTCCCTATCCTCTTCCTCTCTCTTTCCCTCCTCTCTCTCTCTCTCTCTCTCTCTACCCTTCCTCTCTCTCTCCATCCTCTCTCTCTCCCCCCTACTCTCTCTCTCCCCCTCTCCTCTCTCTCTCCCCCTCCTCTCTTTCTTTCCCTCCTCTCTATCTCCCCCTCCTTTCTTTATTTCTCTCTTCTCTCTCTCCCCATCCTCTCCCTCTCTCTCACCCTCTTCTCTCCCCCCCTCTACCTCCTCTCTCTCGCTGTCTCTCCCCCTCCTCTCTCTCTCCCCCTCCTATCTCTCTCCCCCTCCCCTCTCTCTCTCTCTCTCTCTCTCTCTCCCCATCCTCTTTCTCCCCCTCCTCTCTCTCTCACCTCTCTCTCCCCCTCCTCTCTCTCCCCTCCTCTTTCTCCCACTCTCTCTCTCTCCCCTTTCTCTCTCTCTCCATCCTCTCTCTCTCTCCCCCCTACTCTCTCTCTCTCTCCCTCTCCTCTTTCTCTCCCCCTCCTCTCTTTCTTTCCCTCTTCTCTCTCCCCATCCTCTCCCTTTCTCTCCCCCTCCTCTCTCCCCCTCTACCTCCTCTCTCTCGCTGTCTCTCCCCCTCCTCTCTCTCTCTCACCTCTCTCTCCCCCTCCTCTTTCTCCCACTCTCTCTCTCTTTCTCCCCCTCTCTCCCCCTCCTCTCTCTCTCTCCCTCCTTTCTCTCTGCCCATCCTCTACCTTTCTCACCCCAATCTCTCCCCCTCCTCTCTCTCTCCCCCTTCTCTCTCTCTCTCCCCTCCTCTCTCCCACTCTCTCTCTCTATCTCTCCCTATCCTCTCCCTATCTCTTTCCTCCTCCTCTCTCTCTCTCTCCCCCCCTCACCTCTCTCTCTCCCTCCTCTCTCTCTTTCTCTCTCTCTCTCTCCCCACTACTCTCTCTCCCCCTCATCTCTCTCTCCCCCCTCCTATATCTCTCTCCCCTTCCTCTCTCTCTCCCTACTCTCTCTCGCCCCCTCCCCTTTCTCTCTCCCCCTCATCTCTCTCTCCCTCCTCTCTCTATTTCCCTCCTCTCTCTCCCCTCTCTCTCTCCCACTCTCTGTCTCTTTCTCCCCCTCCTCTCTCTCTCCCCCCTCCTCTCTCTCTCTCCCCCTCCTCTCACTGTCTCTCCCCTCCTCTCTCTCTCCCCATCCACTATCTCCCCCCCTCTCTCCCTATCCCCCCTCTTCTCTCTCTCTCTCCCTCCTCTCTCTCGCTGTCTTTCCCCCTCCTCTGTCTCTCCCCCACCCTCTCTCTCTCCCTCCTCTCTCTCTCCCCCCTCCTCTCTCTCTCTCTCCCTATCTCCCCCTCATCTCTCTCTCTCCCTCCTCTCTCTCGCTTTCTCTCTCTCCCCCTCCTATCTTTCTCTCTCCCCATACTCCTTCTCCCCTCCTTTCTCTCTCTCCCCCTCACCTCTCTCTCTCCCCCCTCCCATCTCTCTCTCCTCCCTTCCTCTCTCTCTCCCTCCTCTCTCTCTTTCTCTCTCTCTCTCCCACTACTCTCTCTCTCCCCCATCTCTCTCTCTCTCTCCTCTCTCTCTCCCCTTCCTATCTCTCTCTCCCCTTCCTCTCTCTTTCCATCCTCTCTCTCTCCCCCTCCCTTTTCTCTCTCCCCCTCCTCTCTCTCTTTTTTTTTTTTTTTTTCTTTTTTAAATTTCTTTATTGAGAGTTACAAACAGTACAAAAATCAGCAATATATAGATATAGATACAGTTATAATTCGCATATATCACTTGGTTATAAAATCCAGTTGTAAAGAAAAATATTAAGTATCGGTTAACTACAGACTTCATGATTATGTTGGACTGTGAGGTTATAATAAATAAATAATGGCTACAATTATCTGATACAGTCCTTTTTCCCCTTTCTCCTTTCCCCTTTTCTTCCCCCCTTTTTTTCTATTCCTTCTTTCTTTCTTCTCTCTTTCCTCGCCCTTCTCATTTCCTCCTTCCTTTCTCTTTCTTTTCCCCTTTTTCTTTCCTTTTCTCATCCAGATCAAAAGGCTGTATAGAACCCATATTATTCATTATACTTAATTGAACCTTTCTCTTTTCCTCTCTCTCTCCTTTTATCTCCCCTTTTTCCTTAATAATTCCTTTCTTTTACAAGTTTATTTATATATATATATAAGTCTTCATCAAATAAGACAAGTATTACAATATATTGCATTATACAGAACAAAGAAACAAATAACCTGAAAAACATAGATATGACAACACCTACAAACAAAACAAAAAGACAAAAAAAAACAGAAACAAAAAAAAAAAAAAAAAAAAGGGAAGGGAGAAGACGTAAGTCATGCAGACACTACAGGGAAAACATCCACCTCCACCAAGTCTCTAACCTAATAGCAAATATTGGTCCCACAGCTGCCATTTTATCATGTGCGTTGCTTAAGGAGTCGTGCCCCATATATTATTGGCTGATTCTACTTTTATCATCTCCCTGTTATTTGAGATGGCATTCTCTACTTCTTTCCAGGAAGGTACCTGTGGTTGTTTCCAGTATTTCAAAAGTAACCATTTAGCTACCAGGCATATGTGTGATATTAAATATCTTTCTCCTAATGGAAATCTTTCCAATTGCATATGTAAAATAAATTCTATAGGGTTACAGATGATTGTCTTGCCCACAAGAGTGGATAATTTTTGACTTAGTGTCGTCCAGAATTTTTTTATTTTTTTGCAATCCCACCACATGTGGAAAGTTGTACCTGATAGTCCACATTGTTTCCAACATAGACCGTCTAAATTACTATATATTTTTTTTAATTTACTAGGGACATAATACCATCTATGGATTAGTTTTACCATCATTACGTTATATGAAGAATTGATTGATGAGTTCTTAACGGTATTGAATATTTTAATCCAATCTTCTTCTAGAATTCTAATTTTCATATCCTCTTCCCAGGCTAGTATTCCCAGGCTTTTTTCCAGGGGAGTATTTTCATCTAATATTTTACTAAATTTAGAGATTATATGAGATGATTCTCCCTTAAGTAAATATTTCTCCATTATCCACATTTCATCCATATTAGTAGTCTTATACCCTGACAATTTAAGATTCCTCTTTAAGCATTCATAGTCTAACCACGTTAATTTGTCTATATTAAATTTCTCTTTAATTCTTTTACGCTCCAATAGACTACCTTTTTCATATAGGTCTATCACATTTCTAATGTTATGTGATCTTAGTAGTAGTAAGATCGATCTATTAGAGTTGTTGTTAATAAGGTCTATTGGTGCAGCTAAAGAGGGGGATTGTACTAATGATAGTTTAGTTTTATTTTTATGCCATATTTTAATAATGTTTCGAATATTAGGCGGTAGGTCTGAATTTCTTTTCTTTTTATACTTAGTCATCCATAATATGCTTTTTATAGGGGATTCTCCCCATATTTCCTCTTCAATTTTTAACCATCTTGGGGGGTTTTGCCCGTAATTATATCCCGCCACTTGTGTGAGTATAATTTTAACGTTTAAATCTTTGATAGATGGTGAGCCCAATCCACCTCTTTCAAATTTCTTACATATTATAGTTTTCTTCACTCTTGGTTTTTTCCCCTGATATATAAAGTTGTCCAACGTTTCTTGAATATTTTTAATATAATAAGCCGGAATTCTGCCTGGGAGGCATCTCATAATATAGGTAATTTTAGGTATCAAACTCATATTTACTGCATTTATTCTAGTAATCCATGATAGATGTAAAGCTCTCCAATCATTCAATAATTTCCTAATTTGTTTTAATATTTCGCTGTAATTGTCTTTAAAAATATTATTTATATGGCCAGAGAATCTTACACCCAGGTGTACTATGTGTGGAGAGTTCCATCTATATAAATATAGGTTCGCTAGTCTATTTTTTTCCTCTAATGATATATTACAAGTAATTATTTCAGATTTCTGATGGTTTATCTTAAAATAAGAGAATTTGCTAAATTCATCCAGAGCAGTCTGCAGAGCTCTACAAGAAAGTTCTGGATTTGTTATTGTTATTACGATGTCATCGGCATATGCCATTATCTTATATTCCTCCTTCCCTATCTCAACTCCTTTAATTTCTGATGATTCTCTGATAGTTGTTAATAATGGTTCAAGGAATAGAATAAAAAGAAGGGGGGATAACGGACAGCCTTGGCGAGTACCGTTGGTTATTAAAAATTTACCCGTACTAAATTGTGGAGAAGATATATGTGCTGTGGTGTTTAAATACAGGGCTTTTACTGCTATTGAGGCAAAACTTCTCCCCCCCCTCCTCTCTCTCTCCCCTCTCTCTCTCCCACTCTCTGTCTCTTTCTCCCCCTCCTCTTTCTCTCCCTCTTCTCTCTCACTTTCTTCCCCTCCTATCTCTCTCTCTCCCCATACTCCTTCTCCCCTCCTTTCTCTCTCTCTCCCCCTCCTCTCTCTCTCCCTCTCCTCTCTCACTCTCTCCCTCCTCTCTCTCTCCCCATCCTCTCCCTCTCTCTCCCCCCTCTTCTCACTATCTCTCTCCCTATCTCCTCATCATCTCTCTCTCTCCCTCCTCTCTCTCGCTCTCTCTCTCTCCCCCTCCTATCACTCTCTCTCTCCCTCTCGCTACCCCCCCCTCTCTCTCTCCCCCTCCTCTCTCTCCCCCTCCTCTTTCTCTATCCTTCCTCTCTCTCCCCTCCTCTCTCTCCCTTCTCTCCCTATCTCCCCCTCCCTATCTCTTTATCTATCCCCCTCCTCTATCTATCCCCCTCTCGCTCTATCACCCACTCTCTCTCTATCCCCCTCTCTCTATCCTATCCCTCTCTCTCTATATATCCCCCTCTCTATCTATCCCCGTCTCGTATTTGACATCACGCTCCTCCTTCATGACTGTCTTGTGTTAGGCAGCATGGACTGCTTGCACAGGACATGAGAGGAGGATAACAAAATATGCTTGACATTTAATATTGTGTTGTATCTATAGATTTACTTTTATACAGATTTTATGCATTGTATTGTACTTTCTTTTACATGATTTCTTCTGTTGAAAGCTCTATTTAACGTAGACTTGGCCCTATATAGGGATTGTAGTTGTTTATATAGTGATCTGATATCTATACTTTATGTCTGGAGATTATTTCATTTTCCTTTGAATTGCATTTATACTGTATTACACACATGCATCTATCTATCTATCTATCTATCTATCTATCTATCTATCTATCTATCCTCCTGAGGATGAATCTGCAGACTTTCCAACAGAAATCACAATGAAGACAGGAACTGTACTCCAGTTGGACACCACTTTTTTTACAAAACAACCACTCCATCCAAAACCTGAAAATCAAAATACTCAGAGGTCAACACACAAGAAAGACGTTTGAAATTAAAATGATAACACTCTTTAATATGAAAATAACAGGCCTTAATGTAAATATGGATTTTTTGTTGCATTATCTTAACTTCTTATAACCTTTTATATTCCTGATGACATGTTTTCTCTCTGGCTTCTTTCTGGTCTGTTCCTCTGTCTCCTTACACTTTTATGGTACCTCAAATATTTAAAACCCTATTTATTTTCTTACACTCATGGAGTCTTGTTCACAGCTGACTGAACAGAAAGTATCACTATACACTGCAATACTTTGATTATTCAACTATATATATATACACAACACCTGGAAGCCCGGGAGAAGCTTGAAGTATATTTTTGGGGAAACCTGTTTTTTAAGTTTGTGCTGGGTTACCAGTACTAATAAATACACTGTATAAATAGTAACTTAGTGAAATATGTTTTAGGGATTATTTGGGTTTACATCCAGAGGCGTCCACAGAAGCCACATTTCCTCCTGCGAAGCTCTGACCAAGAATGTCTCCAGACCTAAACCCTACTGAGCATCTGTGGGGCATTCTCAACCGGATGTGGGGGAGTGCAAGGTCTCTAACATCCACCAGCCCCGTGGTGTCATCATGGAGGAGTGGAAGAGGACTCCAGTAGCAACCTGTAAAGCTCTGGTGACCTCCATGCCCAAGAGGGTTAGGGCAGTGCTGGAAAATAATGGCGGCCACACAAAATATTGACACTTTGGGCCCAATTTGGACATTTCCACTTAGGGGTGTACTCACTTTTTTTGCCATTGGGTTAGACATTAATGGCTGTGTGTTGAGTTATTTTGAGGGGACAGCACATTTACACTGTTATACCGGTCGTACACTTACTGCTTTACATTGTATCAGAGGGTCATGTATTCAGTGTTGTCACATGAAAAGGTATAATAAATTATTTACAAAAATGTGAGGGGGGTACTTACTTTTTGTGCGATACTGTATATATATATATATATATATATATATATATATATATATATATATATCCCAGTGACACTCTGGGGTCTGCAAATGTTCCATACTGTAAAATAGATTGTAAGCTCTTCAGACATATAACCCTCAAAGTCCACTTTCATGTAAATGACAATTGTATCACTTGTTATGGACTGTACATATTCATACAGTATTGTGACCTTGTTCCATGCCATGTTAGAGCTCTGGGGTCGTGTGACCTTATTACTGGCAGTGTGTGACCTCTGGGGGTCCCATGATTTTATCATTATGTGAGCTATGGGGGTCCTGTGACCTTGTCCCTGGCAGCAAGTGACCTTCAGGGGTCCTGTGACCTTATTTCTGGCTGTATATGACCTCTGGGGGTCATGTGACCTTGTTCCTTGCAGCAAGTGACCTCTGGGGGTCCTGTGACCTTATTCCTGGCAGTATATGACCTCTGGGGGTCCTGTGCCTTTGACATTGTGTGACCACTGGACCCATTCCACTCCTTTTCTTCTCATTTTCACACAGCTTCACTTAATGCTCATCCAGTTAATATTAACAGCTATAATAGGTCGTCTGTGGGACCTCCGGGGGTAATTATATCAAAGAACAGGAAGAACATATAATAACATGCTCCAGCAAGAGCGAAACAACCAATTACCTGGCCTGCCCCCCTGCCCACCGCTGATTTAACCACTTACCTTCTGAACTCACATGCAACATAATGCCAGGTAAGCTTCTGCTCTGCTAGATACACACATGTTGGCAGAGCAGGGGTTAAGTACTGGACAGGAGAGCTCACTGGAACCACTAAATGTACAAGAGGACAATTTGTTTTATAGGGAACCTGCAGAGCATAACTGTGGTAGCTGCCCATGGGACCCTGCAGGCTATCACTACCAGGCCCTCCCACATCCCAATGTCCATCTCAGGGAGTACAGGGGGCATCAAACACTGACCGCAGGTTGCAGAAAACCAGAGCTGGTCACAGGACTGACCAGGAAGGACTAGGAAGGTCCAGGAGATAGCGAGCTCAGGTGAGTGCTGCAAACATCTCTAGAGTCACCCACATCTTGGCAATGCCACTCACTCTCTGGGACTGTCACTCAAGGAATGTAATGGTCACTCACACTTTAAAACTGGCACTCTGAAGGACAAGGACAGTCACACACACACACCCTAGCACTGTCACTCAGACCCAAGGACTGTCACACACACACACCCTAGCGCTGTCACTCAGACCCAAGGACTGTCACACACACCCTATCGCTGTCACTCAGACCCAAGGACTGTCACACACACACACCCTAGCACTGTCACTCAGACCCAAGGACTGTCACACACACACACCCTAGCGCTGTCACTCAGACCCAAGGACTGTCACACACACACACCCTAGCGCTGTCACTCAGACCCAAGGACTGTCACACACACACACCCTAGCGCTGTCACTCAGACCCAAGGACTGTCACACACACACACCTTAGCGCTGTCACTCAGACCCAAGGACTGTCACACACACACACCCTAGCGCTGTCACTCAGACCCAAGGACAGTCACACACACCCTAGCACTGTCCCTCAGATCCAAGGACTGTCACACACACACACCCTAGCGCTGTCACTCAGACCCAAGGACTGTCACACACACACACACCCTAGCGCTGTCACTCAGACCCAAGGACTGTCACACACACACACCCTAGCGCTGTCACTCAGACCCAAGGACTGTCACACACACACACACCCTAGCGCTGTCACTCAGACCCAAGGACTGTCACACACACACACCCTAGCGCTGTCACTCAGACCCAAGGACTGTCACACACACACGTCCTGGCGCTGTCACTCAGACCCAAGGACTGTCACACACACACGTCCTGGCGCTGTCACTCAGACCCAAGGACTGTCACACACACACGTCCTGGCGCTGTCACTCAGACCCAAGGACTGTCACGCACACCCTAGCGCTGTCACTCAGACCCAAGGACTGTCACACACACACACCCTAACGCTGTCACTCAGACCCAAGGACTGTCACACACACACACCCTAGTGCTGTCACTCAGACCCAAGGACTGTCACACACACACACCCTAGTGCTGTCACTCAGACCCAAGGACTGTCACACACACACACCCTGACGCTGTCACTCAGACCCAAGGACTGTCACACACACACGTCCTGGCGCTGTCACTCAGACCCAAGGACAGTCACACACACCCTAGCGCTGTCACTCAGACCCAAGGACTGTCACACACACACGTCCTGGCGCTGTCACTCAGACCCAAGGACTGTCACACACACACGTCCTGGCGCTGTCACTCAGACCCAAGGACAGTCACACACACCCTAGCGCTGTCACTCAGACCCAAGGACTGCCACACACACACGTCCAGGCGCTGTCACTCAGACCCAAAGACTGTCACACACACCCTAGCGCTGTCACTCAGACCCAAGGACAGTCACACACACCCTAGCGCTGTCACTCAGACCCAAGGACTGTCACACACACACACCCTAGCGCTGTCACTCAGACCCAAGGACTGTCACACACACACGTCCTGGCGCTGTCACTCAGACCCAAGGACTGTCACACACACACACCCTAGCGCTGTCACTCAGACCCAAGGACAGTCACACACACCCTAGCGCTGTCACTCAGACCCAAGGACAGTCACACACACCCTAGCGCTGTCACTTAGACCCAAGGACTGTCACACACACACACCCTATCGCTGTCACTCAGACCCAAGGACTGTCACACACACACACCCTAGCGCTGTCACTCAGACCCAAGGACAGTCACACACACCCTGGCGCTGTCACTCAGACCCAAGGACAGTCACACACACCCTTGCGCTGTCACTCAGACCCAAGGACAGTCACACACACCCTAGCGCTGTCACTCAGACCCAAGGACTGTCACACACACACACCCTAGCGCTGTCACTCAGACCCAAGGACTGTCACACACACACACCCTAGCGCTGTCACTCAGACCCAAGGACTGTCACACACACACACCCTAGCGCTGTCACTCAGACCCAAGGACTGTCACACACACACACCTTAGCGCTGTCACTCAGACCCAAGGACTGTCACACACACACACCCTAGCGCTGTCACTCAGACCCAAGGACAGTCACACACACCCTAGCACTGTCCCTCAGATCCAAGGACTGTCACACACACACACCCTAGCGCTGTCACTCAGACCCAAGGACAGTCACACACACCCTAGCACTGTCACTCAGATCCAAGGACTGTCACACACACACACCCTAGCGCTGTCACTCAGACCCAAGGACAGTCACACACACCCTAGCACTGTCACTCAGACCCAAGGACAGTTACACACACCCTAGCGCTGTCACTCAGACCCAAGGACTGCCACACACACACGTCCTGGCGCTGTCACTCAGACCCAAAGACTGTCACACACACCCTAGCGCTGTCACTCAGACCCAAGGACTGTCACACACACACACCCTAGCGCTGTCACTCAGACCCAAGGACAGTCACACACACCCTAGCGCTGCCACTCAGACCCAAGGACTGTCACACACACACACCCTAGCGCTGTCACTCAGACCCAAGGACTGTCACACACACACGTCCTGGCGCTGTCACTCAGACCCAAGGACTGTCACACACACACACCCTAGCGCTGTCACTCAGACCCAAGGACAGTCACACACACCCTAGCGCTGTCACTCAGACCCAAGGACAGTCACAGACACCCTAGCGCTGTCACTCAGAACCAAGGAAAGTCACACACACACGTCCTGGCGCTGTCACTCAGACCCAAAGACTGTCACACACAACCTAGCGCTGTCACTCAGACCCAAGGACTGTCACACACACACACCCTAGCGCTGTCACTCAGACCCAAGGACAGTCACACACACCCTAGCGCTGTCACTCAGACCCAAGGACTGTCACACACACACACCCTAGCGCTGTCACTCAGACCCAAGGACTGTCACACACACACGTCCTGGCGCTGTCACTCAGACCCAAGGACTGTCACACACACACACCCTAGTACTGTCACTTAGACCCAAGGACTGTCACACACACCCTATCGCTGTCACTCAGACCCAAGGACTGTCACACACACACACCCTAGCGCTGTCACTCAGACCCAAGGACAGTCACACACACCCTAGCGCTGTCACTCAGACCCAAGGACTGTCACACACACACACCCTAGCGCTGTCACTCAGACCCAAGGACTGTCACACACACACACCCTAGCGCTGTCACTCAGACCCAAGGACAGTCACACACACCCTGGCGCTGTCACTCAGACCCAAGGACAGTCACACACACCCTAGCGCTGTCACTCAGACCCAAGGACTGTCACACACACACGTCCTGGCGCTGTCACTCAGACCCAAGGACTGTCACACACACACACCCTAGCGCTGTCACTCAGACCCAAGGACAGTCACACACACCCTAGCGCTGTCACTCAGACCCAAGGACAGTCACACACACCCTAGCGCTGTCACTCAGAACCAAGGACAGTCACACACGTCCTGGCGCTGTCACTCAGACCCAAAGACTGCCACACACACCCTAGCGCTGTCACTCAGACCCAAGGACTGTCACACACACACACCCTAGCGCTGTCACTCAGACCCAAGGACAGTCACACACACCCTAGCGCTGTCACTCAGACCCAAGGACTGTCACACACACACACACCCTAGCGCTGTCACTCAGACCCAAGGACTGTCACACACACACGTCCTGGCGCTGTCACTCAGACCCAAGGACTGTCACACACACACACCCTAGCGCTGTCACTTAGACCCAAGGACTGTCACACACACCCTATCGCTGTCACTCAGACCCAAGGACTGTCACACACACACACCCTAGCGCTGTCACTCAGACCCAAGGACAGTCACACACACCCTGGCGCTGTCACTCAGACCCAAGGACAGTCACACACACCCTAGCGCTGTCACTCAGACCCAAGGACAGTCACACACACCCTAGCGCTGTCACTCAGACCCAAGGACTGTCACACACACACACCCTAGCGCTGTCACTCAGACCCAAGGACTGTCACACACACACACCCTAGCGCTGTCACTCAGACCCAAGGACTGTCACACACACACACCCTAGCGCTGTCACTCAGACCCAAGGACAGTCACACACACCCTAGCGCTGTCACTCAGACCCAAGGACAGTCACACACACCCTAGCGCTGTCACTCAGACCCAAGGACTGTCACACACACACACCCTAGCGCTGTCACTCAGACCCAAGGACTGTCACACACACACGTCCTGGCGCTGTCACTCAGACCCAAGGACTGTCACACACACACACCCTAGCGCTGTCACTCAGACCCAAGGACAGTCACGCACACCCTAGCGCTTTCACTCAGACCCAAGGACAGTCACACACACCCTAGCGCTGCCACTCAGACCCAAGGACTGTCACACACACACACCCTAGCGCTGTCACTCAGACCCAAGGACTGTCACACACACACACCCTAGCGCTGTCACTCAGACCCAAGGACAGTCACACACACCCTGGCGCTGTCACTCAGACCCAAGGACAGTCACACACACCCTAGCGCTGTCACTCAGACCCAAGGACAGTCACACACACCCTTGCGCTGTCACTTAGGCCCAAGGACTGTCACACACACCCTATCGCTGTCACTCAGACCCAAGGACTGTCACACACACCCTAGCGCTGTCACTCAGACCCAAGGACAGTCACACACACCCTGGCGCTGTCACTCAGACCCAAGGACAGTCACACACACCCTAGCGCTGTCACTCAGACCCAAGGACAGTCACACACACCCTAGCGCTGTCACTCAGACCCAAGGACTGTCACACACACACACCCTAGCGCTGTCACTCAGACCCAAGGACTGTCACACACACACACCCTAGCGCTGTCACTCAGACCCAAGGACTGTCACACACACACACCCTAGCGCTGTCACTCAGACCCAAGGACTGTCACACACACACACCCTAGCGCTGTCACTCAGACCCAAGGACTGTCACACACACACACCCTAGCGCTGTCACTCAGACCCAAGGACTGTCACACACACACGTCCTGGCGCTGTCACTCAGACCCAAGGACTGTCACACACACACACCCTAGCGCTGTCACTCAGACCCAAGAACTGTCACACACACACACACCCTGGCACTGTCACTCAGACTCAAGGACTGTCACATACACACCCTGGAGCTGTCACTCAGACCCAAGTACCATCACTCAGACCCAAGGACTGTCACACACACCTTAACGCTGTCACTCAGACTCAAGGACTGTCACTCAGACCCAATGACTGTCACACACACACCCTGGAGCTGTCACTCAGACCCAAGGACTGTCACACACACACACCCTGGCGCTGTCACTCAGACCCAAGGACTGTCACACACACCCTAGCACTGTCACTCAGACCCAATGACTGTCACACACACACCCTGGAGCTGTCACTCAGACCCAAGGACTGTCACACACACACACCCTGGCGCTGTCACTCAGACCCAAGGACTGTCACACACACACACCTTAACGCTGTCACTCAGACTCAAGGACTGTCACTCAGACCCAAGGACTGTCACACACACACACCCTGGCGCTGTCACTCAGACCCAAGGACTGTCACACATACCCTGGTGCTGTCACTCAGACCCAAGGACTGTCACACACACCCTGACACTGTCACTCAGACCCAAGGACATTCACATACACATAGGGTGACACTAACTCATGCCCTGTAATGGTCTCTCACACACAAATTGGTAAAGTAAATTATATATTTATCAATCTGGGTTGAAACTTGAATGAAATGTAATAAACTATTGTGGGGCTTGTGATGGTGTGTGGGGGCAAATTGGCCACACAAGGCACATGGCAGCCTCGGCAAAGCTTAGTACATCTGCCTATAAAGAAGCAAACTATATTGCAGGATATTGCTTTTATTGTACATATATCATGTATCCAGGAAGCACTAATATATTACTTTTCTTTTTATTATTTAATTTATTTTTTATTATTATTGTTAATATTATTAATTATTTGTATCATTATTATTATTAATAATAACTATATTATATCATTTAATTTATTAATTTGTATTAATTCATTAATTTATTGATTTTTTTAAGAACACAAAAAAAGGAAAATTAGAATATAACATACAAACATAACAATTACATCTATGATGTAAAACTAAAGAGCAAATGAGGTTATTCCCACCACAGTAATATATCCCACACTGGTTAATAGTGGACATGTTGAATGGTTACTTGCTGTAATATACAGTCATTTAGTTGTTCAGCTTGAAACAAATTAAATAGCAAAGCTCGGCAAACACCCTGATTATGTGGGTGACAGGAGAGGGCACGAGGGCACGACGGTGGGTATATACTGAGCACATGAAGCCTCAATGTACATACAGTATAATGAAAGTGTAGTTAATTATAATTACAGCAAATTAATTGGTGGCACCTCTAGGTACAAACAATATATATAATAAGAATTATGACTTTTGGATTAATTTTACATTCCATTGTGCTATTTTTACTAAAAATGTCAGAATTACTATTCTAATAATATGGAAATAAAATAAAATATTGATCTCGGATTTCTGTCTCACAATGTTCTATGACTCGTTCCTCATCTCCACACGTTGGTGCTTTTCTGATCCTCAAATTGTGGGGATATTTTTTGCCCTAAATTATGGCTCTGCTGTTTCGTATCATTAACCTGGTCTATAGACTCACACACTTGACCTATCAGGACATTATTTATGATGCTTGCCTGTTTCCCACTAATCTTTGCCCAGTTATTTTGCTTTTTTGTGCACTCCCTTAATTAGTATTCCTTCAGACTCGATAAAGAGAGGTTCATCTCTCCAAAGCTTGTCACTATAATTATGAATATGTTTGTCTAATAAAAAAGGTATGACTATATACTGCAAAACTCTAATTATTCATCTAGATTAGTGGACCCTCCCGGCTACCTCACTCTTCATAACTCCTTTCTACATTTTAGAGACACAGACACAATAATACTCCATATTGATTTATATTCTGTAGAATCGATGCTCCAGGCTTCCACCATTAACTGGAATGTCTGGAGAAAACAGGAAATGTGCAGGATGGGGATTGGGTTTTCCTATTAATTGTGGGACCTTCCTTCAAAAGAGGAATATTTGAGAGGCTGAGAAGGACCTGGGGATTTCTCCTGAAGAGAGGGACATTTGGGCAATATGGGGACCAGTCTGTCTATGGACCCCTCAAACACCATTCATCAGTCTCAGTAGATCCATTCTCTGTCACTATTTGGTGTTATTGTCTTGTCTTCTCATTATTCGCTCTCCCTTATGTCGTTCCCTTCAGGTTGCTCCACTCTGCATTTACAGATTAGGGTTTCTCCTCTTCCAGAACTCCACAACTGTCCACAATATGACCTGTGAGACATCAACCACCCACAATACGACCTGTGAGACATCAACCTACAAAATATGACCTGTGAGACATCAACCAACTCAATACGATCTGTGAGACATCAACCTACACAATATGACCTGTGAGACATCAACCTACACAATATGACCTGTGAGATGACAACCACCCACAATATTACCTGTGAGACATCAACCTACACAATACGACCTGTGAGACATCAGCTGACACAATACGACCTGTGAGACATCAGCCACCCACAATACAACCAGTGAGACATCAACCAACACAATCTGACCTGTGAGACGTCAACCACCCACAATATTACCTGTGAGACGTCAACCTACAAAATATGACCTGTGAGACGTCAACCTACACAATACGACCTGTGAGACATCAGCCACCCACAATACAACCTGTGAGAAATCAACCTACACAATACGACCTGTGAGACGTCAATCACCCACAATATGACCTGTGAGACATCAACCTACAAAATACGACCTATGAGACATCAACCTACACAATATGACCTGTGAGACGTCAACCACCCACAATACGACCTGTGAGACATCAACCTACAAAATATGACCTGTGAGATATCAACCTACACAATACGACCTGTGAGACGTCAACCTACACAATATGACCTGTGAGACATCAACCTACAAAATATGACCTGTGAGACGTCAATCACCCACAATATGACCTGTGAGACATCAGCCACTCACAATACGACCTGTTAAACATCAACCTACACAATATGACCTGTGAGACGTCAATCACCCACAATATGACCTGTGAGACATCAACCTACAAAATATGACCTGTGAGATACCAACCTACACAATACGACCTGTGAGACGTCAACCTACACAATATGACCTGTGAGACATCAACCTACAAAATATGACCTGTGAGATATCAACCTACACAATACGACCTGTGAGACGTCAATCACCCACAATATGACCTGTGAGACATCAACCTACACAATATGACCTGCGAGACATCAGCCACTCACAATACGACCTGTTAAACATCAACCTACACAATATGACCTGTGAGACGTCAACCACCCACAATATGACGTGTGAGACATCAACCTACACAATATGACCTGTGAGACATCAACCTACACAATATGACCTGTGAGACATCAACCTACACAATATGACCTGTGAGACATCAACCTACACAATATGACCTGTGAGACATCAACCGACACAATACGACCTGTGAGACATCAACCAACACAATAAGACCTGAGAGACATCAACGGACACAGTACGACCTTTGAGACATCTAAAATGCTTTATATTAGACTGATGTCCTTAAGGAATCATCTGATACATGACAGATACAGATTTATACATGTTAGAACGTTTCTACCTTCAATACAAATTGCCCGGGGTGAGAGGTGACAGATTGTGATCAGTTTATATAAAGAGATAATTTGTGTTTTTCCCCAGATATTCTGTGAAAAGAACATGAGACGTCCCATAATGCTGTGCGCAGGACTCTACCTGGTAATGTGGGACTTACAACGTAATGATTGTGACCAGTACATACGGACACACACACACAGACACATACACACACAGACATGCAGACACACAGACAGACACACAGACAGACACATACATACAAATAGAAATACAGACACATACACACACAGACATGCAGACACGCACAGATACATACATACACAAACACACATACATTCAGACACACAAACAGACACACACAGACACATACATACAAATAGAAATACAGACACACACACAGACACATACACACACAGACATGCAGACACGCACAGATACATACACACACATACATTCAGACACACAGACAGACACACAGACACATACATTCAGACATACACACGCACAGACACAGACAGACACATACATACAAATAGAAATACAGACACAGACACACATACATTCAGACATATACACGCACAGACACAGACAGATGCACACACGCACAGACACACGCACACAGACAGACACATACATACAAATAGAAATACAGACACACACACAGACACATACACACACAGACATGCAGACACGCACAGATACATACACACACACATACATTTAGACATATACACACACACGCACAGATGCACTCAGATAGACACACAGAGACACATATATACACACAAGCACACACACAGACACATACACACAAAGAAACACAGACATACAGACACGAACAGACATACAGACACGCAGAGATATACATACACACGCACACATACATACAGACAGACATACACAGACATACAGACACGCAGAGACATACATATACACGCACACATACATACAGACATACACAGATACATACATACACACACACACATACATTCAGACATACACACGCACAGACATACATACATACACACACATACATACAGACATACACAGACATACAGACACGCACAGATACAGACATACATTCACACGCACAGACACAGACAGATACACGCACAAACACACGCACACAGACAGATGCACACAGAGACACATATATACACACAAGCACACACACAGAGACACACACAGACACATACACATACAGACACATTTTCGGTGTTCCCTGCTTTTTGTTGGATATCAGAGTAGTGACCAATGGGGTTGAAATCATCCAATAATCCCCAATCATAGACATGTGTCACCGTGTGACGGACGCACCGTGTGACACATTGTGGCTTCATGACACGACGTGGTGTATTATTCCCATGATTTTTCTTCCTTGCTGGGGCAGTTTTTTTTGCCCAGGGGCTTGGATAAAAGAGAAGACCAAATAAAGCAATTATTAATAACAGGCATATAAATGTGAGAAACAAATGTGTTCCTATAAATACCCCCCATGTCACGCCATCCTTTATTCGGCCAATGAGCAGATAGATACATCGACCATATTGTGCACTTCCTGATAATATAAAACACAACCTTGTAAATAAATACCAATTTTCTCTCAAATGCATAAAAAAAAAGATTTGTGTTCCATGTCCCTTTAAGTTGTTAACCTTTATATTTATTCCTGCTTTTCTGGGGTTACATTTTTTCTCTCATTAGTCACCCGGGAGAGACAGTGCATGCTG
>CM050171.1:130776632-130834132 GCA_027410445.1 Discoglossus pictus
CTCTTTGCCCCCTCTCTCACTTCCCTCTCTCTCTTTAACCCCTTTCTCTTTCCCCTTTCACTCTTTTCCTCTCTTCCTCTCCTGTCTCTCTTTCCCCCTCTCTCCCTCCCCGTCTCTCTTTGCCCCCTCTCCCCCTCACCTGTGTCTCTTTGCCTCCTCACTCACTCCTCTGTCTCTCTTCTTTGACCCCTCTATCTCTCCCCTTTCTATCTTTGACCCCTCTCTCCCTTCCATGTCTCTCTTTCCACCCTCATTCACTTTCCCTGTCTCTCTTTGCCCCCCTTACTCACTTCCCTGTCTCTCTTTGCCTCCTCACTCACTCCTCTGTCTCTCTTTGCCTCCTATCTACCTCTTATGTCTCTCTTTAACCCCCTCTCCCTCCCCTTTCTCTCTTTGCCCCACTCTCCCTCCTCTGTCTCTATTTGTCCCCTCTCCCCCTCCCCTGTCTTTCTTTTTCTCTCTCCCTCCCTTGTCTCTCTTTGCCCCCTCTCTCTCTCCTCTGTCTCTCCTTGCACCTATTCTCCCCCTCCCCTGTTTGTCTTTGCCCTCTTATTCACTCCTCTGTCTCTATTTGCCCCCTCTCCCCCTCCGCTGTCTTTCTTTTTCTCTCTCCCTCTCTTTGCCCCCTCTCTCCCTCCCCTGTGTCTCTTTGCACCTTTCTTCCTCCCCTGTCTCTGTTTTCCCCCTCTTTCCCTCCCCTGTCTCTCTTTACCTCCTATCTACCTCTCATGTTTCTCTTTACCCCTCTCTCACTCCCATGTCTCTCTTTGACACCTCTGTCCCTCCACTGTCTCTCTTTGCCCCCTTTCTTCCTCCACTTTCTTTCTTTGCCCCCTCGCTCCCTCCCCTGTCTCTCTTTGGCCCTCTCTGCCTCCATGACTCTCTTTGCCGCCTCTCTCACTTCCATCTCTCTCTTTAACCCCTTTCTCTTTACCCTGTGTCTCTTTTCCTCTCTCCCTCACCTGTCTCTCTTTGCCCCATCTCTCCCTGCTCATCTCTCTTTGCCCCCTCTCTCCCTCCCCTGACTCTCTTTGCCTCCTCTCCCCCTCACCTGTCTCTCTTTGCCCCCTCACTCTCTCCTCTGTCATTCTTTGCCCCGTCTTTCTCTCCCCTTTCTATCATTGACACCTGTCTCCCTTCCCTGTCTCTCTTTGCCCCTTTCTACCTCCCCTTTCTCTATTTGCCCCCTCTATCCCTACCCTGTCTCTCTTTGCCCCTCTCTCCTTCCCCTGTCTCTCTTTACCTCCTATCTCCCTCCCTGTCTCTCTTTACCCCTCTCTCCCTCCCCTGTCTCCCTTTGCCCAATTTCTCCCTACCCTGTGTCTCTTTGACCCTCTCTCCCTCCCATGTCTCTCTTTGCCCCCTCTCTTACTTCCCTGTCTGTCTTTATCCCCTTTCTCTCTCCCCTGTCTCTATTTTCCTCTCTCCCTCCCCTGTCTCTCTATGCCCCCTCCCTCCAACCCCTGATGCTCTTTGCCCCCTCTCCTCTCACCTGTCTCTATTTGCCCCCTCACTCACTCCTCTGTCTCTCTTTGCCCCATCTCTCTCTCCCCTTTCTATCTCTTCTATCTTTGCCCCTGATTTCCTTCCCTGTCTCCGTTTTCCCTCTCTCTCCCTCCCCTGCCTCACTTCTCCCTTTCTCCCTCCCTTGTCTCTCTTTACCTCCTATATACCTACCATGTCTCTCTTTACCCCTCTCTCCTTCCCCTGTCTCTCTTTGCCCCCTCTCTCCCTCCCCTGTCTCTCTTTGACCCCTCTCTCCCTCCCTTGTCTATATTTGCACCCTCTCTCCCTCCACTGTCTCTCTTTGCCCCCTCTCTCTCTCCCATGTCTCTCTTTGCCCCCTCTCTCACTTCCCTGTCTCTCTTTATCCCCTTTCTCTCTAATCTGTCTCTCTTTTCCTCTCTCCCTCCCTTGTCTCTCTTTGCCCCCTCTCTCCCACCCCATCTCTATTTGCCCCCTCTCTCCCTCCCTGACTCTCTTTGCCCCCTCTCCCCCTCACCTGTCTCTCTTTGCCCCCTCACTCTCTCCTCTGTCATTCTTTGCCCCGTCTCTCTCTCCCCTTTCTATCTTTGACCCCTCTCTCCCTTCCCTGTCTCTCTTTGCCCCTTTCTACCTCCCCTTTCTCTGTTTGCCCCCTCCCTCCCCTGTCTCTCTTTGCCCCTCTCTCCTTCCCCTGTCTCTCTTTACCTCCTATCTCCCTCCCCTGTCTCTCTTTGCCCCCTCTCTCCATCCCCTGTCTCTATTTGCACCCTCTCTCTCTTTCACTGTCTCTCTTTGCCCCCTTTCTCCCTCCTGTGTCTCTCTTTGCCCCTCTCTCCCTCCCATGTCTCTCTTTGCCCCCTCTCTCACTTCCCTGTCTCTCTTTATCCCCTTTATCTCTCCTCTGTCTCTCTTTTCCTCTCTCCCTCCCCGTCTCTCTTTGCCCCCTTACTCTCTCCTCTGTCATTCTTTGCCTCGTCACTCTCTCCCCTTTCTATATTTGACCCCTCTCTCCCTTCCCTGTCCTCTCTTTGCCCATTTCTACCTCCCCTGACTCTCTTTGCCCCCTCTCCCTCCCCTGTCTCTCTTTGGCCCCTTTCTCCCTCCCCTGTCTCTCTTTGCCCCTCTCTCCCTCCCATTTCTTTCATTGCCCCCTCTCTCCCTCCCCTGTCTCTCTTTGCCCCTCTCTCCTTCCCCTGTCTCTCTTTACCTCCTATCTCCCTCCCCTGTCTCTCTTTACCCCTCTCTCCCTCCCCTGTCTCTCTTTGCCCCTTTCTCCCTCCCATGTCTCTCTTTGCCCCCTTTCTCACTTCCCTGTCTCTCTTTATCCCCTTTCTCTCTCCCCTGTCTCTCTTTTCCTCTCTCCCACCTCTGTATCGCTCTTCCCCTCTCTCCTTCCTTTTTCTCTCTTTACATCCTATCTCCCTCCCCTGTCTCTCTTTACCACTCTCTCCCTCCCCTGTCTCTCTTTGACCCCTCTCTCCCCCTGTCTCTCTTTGCACCCTCTCTCCCTCCACTCTCTCTCTTTACCCCATTTCTCCCTCCCCCGTCTCTCTTTGCCCCTCTCTCCCTCCCATGTCTCTTATTGCCCCCTCTCTCACTTGCCTGTCTCTCTTTATCCCCTTTCTCTCTCCCCTGTCTCTCTTTTCCTCTCTCCCTCCCCTGTCTCTCCTTGCCCCCTCTCTCACTTGCCTGTCTCTCTTTATCTCCTTTCTCTCTCCCGTCTCTCTTTTCCTCTCTCCCTCCACTGTCTCTCCTTGCCCCCTTCCTCCAACCCCTGATGCTCTTTCCCCCTCCTCTCCCCCTCACCTGTCTCTCTTTGCACCCTCACTCACTCCTCTGTCTCTCTTTGCCCCCTCTCTCTCTCTCCCCTTTCTATCTTTTGACCCCTCTCTCCCTCCCCTGTCTCTCTTTGCCCCTTTTTTCCTCCCCTGTCTCTGTACCCCCTCTCTCCCTCCCCTGTCTCTCATCTCCCCTCACTCCCTCCCTTGTCTCTCTTTACCTCCTATCTACCTACCATGTCTCTCTTTACCCCTCTCTCCTTCCCCTGTCTCTCTTTGACCCCTCTCTCGCTACCCTGTCTCTCTTTAACCGCTCTCTCCCTCCCTTGTCACTCTTTGCACCCTCTCTCCCTCCACTGTATCTTCTCCCTCCACTGTCTCTCTTTGCCTCATTTCTCCCTCCCCTGTCTCTCTTTCCCCCTCTCACCCTCCCATGTCTCTCATTGCCCCCTCTCTCACTTTCCTGTCTCTCTTTATCACCTTTCTCTCTCCCCTGTTTCTCTTTGCCCCCTCCCTCCAACCCCTGTCTCTCTTTGCCCCCTCTCCCCCTCACCTGTCTCTCTTTGCCCCTCTCTCTCTCCCCTTTCTATCTTTGACCCCTCTCTCCCTCCCCTGTCTCTCTTTGCCCCTTTTTTCCTCCCCTGTCTCTGTTTGCCCCCTCTCTCCCTTCCTTGTCTCTCTTTACCTCCTATCTACCTCCCATGTCTCTAATTACCCCTCTCTCCCTCCCCTGTCTCTTTTTGACCCCTCTCTCCCTCCCAATCTCTATTTTCCCCTCTATCCCTCCCCTGTCTATCTTTGAACCATTTCTCTCTCCCCTGTCTTTCTTTTCTTCTCTCTCTCCCCTGTCTCTTTTTGCCCACTCTCTCCCTCCCCATCTCTCTTTGCCCCTCTCTTCCACCCCTGACTCTCTTTTTCCCCTATTCCCCTCACCTGTCTCTCTTTGCCCCCCTCACTCACTTCTCTGTCTTTCTTTGCCCCCTCTCTCTCTCTCCCCTTTCTATCTTTGACCCCTCTCTCCCTCCACTGTCTTTGTTTGCCCCTTTCTTCCTCCCCTGTCTCTGTTTCCCCTTCTCTCCCTCCCCTGTGTCACTTTGTCCCCTCTCACCCTGCCCTGTTACTCTTTGCCACCTCTCTTCCTCCTGTGTCTCTATTTGCCCCCCTATCTCTCTCCTCTATCTCTCTTTGCCCCCTCTCTTACTACTCTGTCTTTCTTTGCCCCATTACTCCCTCCCCTGTATTTTTTTGCCCCCTCTCTCCCTCCCTTGTCTCTCTTTGTCCACTATCTTCCTCCACTTTTCCTCACTCCATCCCTTGACTCTCTTTGCCCCCTCTCTCCCTCCCCTGTCTCTCTTTACCTCCTATCTACCTCCCATGTTTCTCTTTACCCCTCTCTACCTCCCTTGTCTCTCTTTGACACCTCTCTCCCTCCCCTGTCTCTCTTTGCCACCTCTCATCCTCCCATGTCTCCATTTGCCCCCTATCTCCCTCCTCTGTCTCTCTTTGCCCCCTCTCTCACTCCTCTGTCTCTCTTTGCCCCTATCTCCCCTCTACTGTCTCTCTTTGACCCCCTCCTCTCCCTCTCCTGTCTTTTTTTGCCCCCTCTCCCCCTCCCCTGTCTCTCTTTGCCCTCTCACTCACTTCCCTGTCTCTCTCTGCCCCCCCACTCACTTCCCTGACTCCCTTTGCCCCCTCACTCACTCCCTCTGTCTCTCTTTGCCTCCTATCTACCTCCCATGTCTCTCTTTACCCCCTCTCCCTCCCCCTGTCTCTCTTTGCCCCAATCTCCCTCCTCTGTCTCGCTTTGCAGCCTCTCTCCCTCCTGTCCTCTCTTTGCCCCCTCCTCCCCCTCCCCCTGTCTTTCTTTTTCTCTCTCCCTCCCCTGTCTCTCTTTGCCCCCTCTTCCCTCCCCATCTCTCTTTGCCCCCTCTCCCCCCTCCCCTGTCTTTCTTTTTCTCTCTCCCTCCTCTGTCTCTCTTTGCCACCTTTCTTCCTCCCCTGTCTCTCTTTACCTCCTATCTACCTCTCATGTTTCACTTTACCCCACTTTCCCTCTCCTGTCTCTCTTTGACACCTCTCTCCCTACACAATCTCTCTTTGCCCCCTCTCTTCCTCCACTGTCTTTCTTGGCCCCCTCGCTCCCTCCCCTGTCTCTCTTTGCCCCTCTCTGCCTCCCATGACTCTCTTTGCCCCCTCTCTCACTTCCCTCTCTCTCTCTCTATCTTTAACCCCTTTCTCTCTCCCCTGTCTCTCTTTTCCTCTATCAACCCCCTGTCTCTCTTTGCCCCCTCTCTCCCTCCCCATCTCTCTTTGCCCCCTCTCTCCCTCCCCTGACTCTCTTTGCCCCCTCTTCACCTCACCTGTCTCTCTTTGCCCCCTCACTCACTCCTCTGTCTCTCTTTACCCCCTCTTTCTCTCCCCTTTCTATCTTTGACCCCTCTTTCCCTTCCATTTCTCTCTTTGCCCATTTCTTCCTCCCCTTTCACTGTTTGCCCCCTCTCTCCCTCCACTGTCTCTCTTTGCCCCCTCTCTCCTCCCCATCTGTCTTTGCCCCCTCTCTCCCTCCCCTGACACTCTTTTCCCCCTCTCCCCCTCCCATGACTCTCTTTGCCCCCTCTCTCACTTCCCTCTCTCTCTTTAACACCTTCCTCTCTCCCCTGTCTCTCTTTTCCTCTCTTCCTCCCCGTCTCTCTGTGTCCCCTCTCTCCCTCCCCATCTCTCTTTGCCTCCTCTCTCCCTCCCCTTACTCTCTTTGCCCCCTCTCCACCTCACCTGTCTCTCTTTGCCCCCTCACTCACTCCTCTGTCTCTCTTTACCCCTCTCTCTCTCCCCTTTCTATATTTGACCCTCTCACTCACTCCTCTGTCTCTCTTTGCCCATTTCTTCCTCCCCTTTCTCTGTTTTCCCCCTTTCTCCCTCCCCTGTCTCTCTTTGCCCCCCTCTCTCACTCCCCTGTCTCTCTTTGCCCACTCTCTCCCTCCCCTGTCTCTCTTTGCCCCCTCTCTCCCTCCCCTGTCTCTCTTTACCTCCTCTCTACTTCCCCTGTCTCTCTTTACCCTCTCTCCCTCCCCTGTCTTGCTTTGACCCCTCTCTCCCTCCCCTGTATCTCTTTGCAAACATCTCTCCCTCCCCTGTCTCTCTTTACCTCCTCTCTACTTCCCCTGTCTCTCTTTACCCCTCTCTCCCTCCCCTGTCTCGCTTTGACCCCTCTCTCCCTCCCCTGTATCTTTTTGCACCATCTCTCCCTACCCTGTCTCTCTTTGCCCCTCTTTCCCTCCTCTATCTCTCTTTGCCTCCTTTCTAAATCCACTGTCTTTCTTTGCCCCCTTTCTCCTTCCCTGTCTCTCTTTGCCCCCTTTTTCCCTCACCTGTCTCTCTTTTCCTCTCTTCCTCCCCTGTCTCCTTTTGCCCCATCTTTACCTCCCTGTCTCTCTTTTCCCCCTTTCTCTCTCCCCTGTCTCTCTTTTCCTCTCTCCCTCCCCATCTCTCTTTGCCCCCTCTCTCCCTCCCCTGACTCTCTTTTCCCCCTCTCCCCCTTCCCTGTTTGTCTTTGACCCCTCACTCACTCCTCTGTCTCTCTTTGCCCCCCTCTCTCCCTCCCCTGTCTCTCATTAACCCTTTCTTCCTCCCCTGTCTCTGTTTTCCCCCCTTTTCACTCCCTATCTCTCTTTGCCTCTCTCTCTCCCTCCACTGTCTCTTGTTACCTCCTATCTACCTCTCATGTGTCTCTTTACCCCTCTCTCCCTCCCCTGTCTCTCTTTTCCCTCTCACCTGTCTCTCTTTGCCCCCTCTCTCCATCCTCTGTCTCTCTTTGCCCCCTCTCTCTCTCCTCCCCTGTCTTTCTTTTCCTCTCTCCCTCCCCTGTCTCTCTTTGCCCCTCTCTACCTCCCATGTCTCTATTTGCCTCCTCTCTTACTTCTCTGTCTCTTTTTGCCCCCTTTTACCACCCCTGCCTCTCTTTGCCCCCTCTCCCTCCTCTGTCTATCTTTGCCCCATCTCTCCCTCCCCTGTCTCTCTTTACCCCTCTCTCCCTCCCCTGTCTTGCTTTGACCCCTCTCTCCCTCCCCTGTATCTCTTTGCAAACATCTCTCCCTCCCCTGTCTCTCTTTACCCCTCTCTCCCTCCCCTTTCTCGCTTTGACCCCTCTCTCCCTCCCCTGTATCTTTTTGCACCATCTCTCCCTACCCTGTCTCTCCTTTGCCCCTCTTTCCCTCCCTCTCATCTCTCTTTGCCTCCTTTCTAAATCCACTGTCTTTCTTTGCCCCCTTTCTCCTCCCCTGTCTCTCTTTGCCCCCTTTTTCCCTCACCTGTCTCTCTTTTCCTCTCTTCCTCCCCTGTCTCCTTTTGCCCCATCTTTACCTCCCTGTCTCTCTTTTCCCCCTTTCTCTCTCCCCTGTCTCTCTTTTCCTCTCTCCCTCCCCATCTCTCTTTGCCCCCTCTCTCCCTCCCCTGATCCTCTTTTCCCCATCTCCCCCTTCCCTGTTTCTTATTGCCCCCCTCACTCACTCCTCTGTCTCTCTTTGCCCCCTCTCTCCCTCCCCTGTCTCTCATTAACCCTTTCTTCCTTCCCTGTCTCTGTTTTCCCCCCTTTTCACTCCCTATCTCTCTTTGCCTCTCTCTCCCTCCACTGTCTCTTGTTACCTCCTATCTACCTCTCATGTGTCTCTTTACCCCTCTCTCCCTCCCCTGTCTCTCATTTTCCCCTCACCTGTCTCTCTTTGCCCCCTCACTCACTCCTCTGTCTCTCTTTGCCCCCTCTCTCTCTCCTCCCCTGTCTTTCTTTTCCTCTCTCCCTCCCCTGTCTCTCTTTGCCACCTCTCTACCTCCCATGTCTCTATTTGCCTCCTCTCTTACTTCCCTGTCTCTTTTTGCCCCCTTTTCCCACCCCTGCCTCTCTTTGCCCCCTCTCCCTCCTCTGTCTATCTTTGCCCCATCTCTCCCTCCCCTGTCTCTCTTTGCCCCTCTCTCCCTCCCCCTGTCTTTCTTTTCCTCTCTCCCTCCCCTGTCTCTTTTCTTTTTTTTTTTTTTTTTTTTATTGAAAGTTTCAATCAGTACAAAAATTAGCAATATATAAATATAGATACAATTATAATTCACATATATCACTTGATTATAGAGTCCAGTTACAATAAATATTAAATATCGGTTAACTACAAAATTCATGATTATGCTGGACAATAAGGTAAAAAAAAAAAAAGAAAAAGAAAAAAAAAAAAGATCTCGGCTACAAATATCTGATATAGTCCTTTTTCTCTCTTTTCTTTTTTTCCTTTTTCTTTCTCCTTCCTTTTTTCCCTTCCTTTCCCTTTCTTTTTTCTCATCCAGATCAGAAGTCTGTGTAGAGCCCATATTATTCATTATACTTAATTAAACCTTTCCCTTTTCCTCTCCCTCTCCTTTTTTCTCCCCTTTTTCCTTAACAATTCCTTTCTTTTACAAGTTTATTCATATAAATAAGTCCTCATCAAAATAAGACGAGTATTACAATATATTGCATTATACAAAGACAGATAACATGAAAACATAGACATGACAACAACCACACATACAAAGCAAAAAAAAAAGGGGAAGAAGTCATGTAGACATTACCGGGAAAACGTCTATCTCCAGCAAATCTCTAACTTAATAGCAAATATTGGTCCCACAGCTGCCATTTTATCAAATGCGTGGCTTTAGGAGTCATGTCCCATACATTATTGACTGATTCTATTTTTATCATCTCCCTATTATTTGAGACAGCATTCTCTAATTCTTTCCAGGAAGGTACCTGTGGTTGTTTCCAGTATTTCAAAAGTAACCATTTAGCAACTAGGCATATGTGTGATATTAAATATCTTACCCCTAATGGAAATCTTTCCAATTGCATATGTAAAATAAATTGTATGGGGTTACAAATGATTGTCTTGCCCACAAGAGTGGATAGTTCTTGACTTAGTCTCGTCCAGAATTTTTTTATTTTTTTGCAGTCCCACCACATGTGAAGGGTTGTACCTGGTAATCCACATTGTTTCCAACATAGGCCATCTAAATTACTATATATATTTTTTAATTTAATAGGGACATAGTACCATCTATGGATTAGTTTTACCATCATTACGTTATATGAGGAATTGATTGATGAGTTCTTAACAGTATTAAATATTTTAATCCAGTCTTCTTCTAAAATTCTAATTTTCATATCCTCTTCCCAGGCTAATATTCCCAGGCTTTTTTCCAGGGGGGTATTTTCATCCAATATATTACTGAATTTAGAGATTATGTGAGATGATTCTCCCTTAAGTAAATATTTCTCAATTTTCCACATTTTATCCATATTAGCAGTCTTATACCCTGACGATTTAAGATTCCTCTTTAAGCATTCATAATCTAACCACGTTAACTTATCTATATTAAATTTCTCTTTAATTCTTTTACGCTCCAATAGATTACCTTTATCTTATAGGTCTATCACATTTCTAATGTTATGTGATCTTAGTAGTAGTAAGATTGATCCGTTAGAGTTGTTGTTAATAAGATCTATTGGTGCTGCTAGAGAAGGAGATTATACTAATGATAGTTTGGTTTTATTTTTATGTCATATTTTAATAATGTTTTGAATATTAGGGGGTAAATCTGAATTTCTTTTTTTTTTATACTTAGTCATCCATAATATGTTTTTTATAGAGGATTCTCCCCATATGGCCTCTTCAATTTTTAACCATCTTGGGGAGTTTTGCACGTAATTATATCCCGCCACTTGTGTAAGTATAATTTTAATGTTTAAATCTTTGATAGAAGGGGAGCCTAATCCCCCTTTCTCAAATTTCTTACATATTATGGTTTTCTTCACTCTTGGTTTTTTCCCCTGATATATAAAATCGTCCAACGTTTCTTGAATATTTTTAATATAATAAGCCGGTATTTTGCCTGGAAGACATCTCATAATGTAGGTAATTTTAGGTATCAAACTCATATTTACTGCATTTATTCTAGTAATCCATGATAGATGTAAAGATCTCCAATCATTCAATAATTTCCTAGTTTGTTTCAATATTTCACTATAATTGTCTTTAAAAATATTATTTATATGGCCAGAGAATCTTATACCCAGGTGTACTATGTGTGGGGAGTTCCATCTATATAAATATAGGTTCGCTAACCTATTTTTTTCTTCTAATGATATATTACAAGTAATTATTTCCGATTTCTGTTGATTTATCTTGAAGTAAGAGAATTTACTAAATTCATCAAGAGCGGTCTGGAGAGCTCTACAGGAAAGTTCTGGATTTGTTATTGTTATTACGATGTCATCGGCATATGCCATTATCTTATATTCCTCCTTCCCTATCTCAATTCCTTTAATTTCTAATGATTCTCTGATAGTTGTTATTAAAGGTTCAAGGAATAAAATAAAAAGAAGGGGGGATAGCGGGCAGCCTTGGCGAGTACCGTTGGTTATTAAAAATTTACCCGTACTAAATTGTGGAGAAGATATATGTGCTGTAGTGTTTAAATACAAGGCTTTTACTGCCGATGAGGCAAAGCTTCCCAAACCAAATCTCTCCAAAACACTGTCTAGGAAATCCCACCTGACCCTGTCAAAGGCCTTCTCTGCGTCCAATGACAGGGTCAGCGAGGGGATCCTCTTTTTCTTTACAAAGGCCAAGATGTCAAGAAGACGTCTGGTATTATCCGACGCTTGTCTATTCGGAATAAATCCTGTTTGGTCTGGTTTTATTAGTGTAGGGATGATCTTACTCAATCTATTCGCCAGGATTTTAGAATAAATTTTTATATCAACATTGATTAAGGAGATTGGGCGGTAGCTTTTATATTCTTCAGGATTTTTCACTTGTTTCAATATATTAACTATTTTTATTTCGGTTAATTCTGATGGTATCACTCCTTCCCGTTTGATCTCATTATAGAGGTCGCATAAGGTTCCGTTCAATTCCTTGGTAAGGAATTTATAGAATAAATTATCGAACCCATCTACCCCAGGTGTTTTATTTTTTTTAATATTAGACACAATTTCCATTATCTCTACACTTTCAATCCCCTGTCTCTTTTTGCCCCTTCTCTCCATCCCCGTCTCTCTTTTCCCCACTCTCTCCCTCCCGTGACTCTCTTTGGCCCCTCTCCCCTTCACGTGTCTCTCTTTGCCCCCTCACTCATTAATCTGTCTCTCTTTGCTCCCTCTCTCTCTCCCCTTTCTATCTTTGACCCCTCTCTCCCTCCCTTGTCTCTGTTTGCCCCCTATTTCCCTACTCTGTCTCTCTTTTCCCCCTCTCTCACTCCTCTGTCTCTCTTTGCCCCATTTCTCCCTCCCCTGACTCTCTTTGACCACTCTATCCCTCCCCTGTCTCTGTTTGCCCCCTCTTTCCCTACCCTGTGTCTCTTTGCCCCCTCTCACCTTCCCCTGTCACTCTTTGCCACCTCTCTCCCTCCTGTATCTCTATTTGCCCCCTCTCTCACTCCTCTGTCTCTCTTTGTCCCTATCCTCCCTCCCCTGTTACTCTTTGACCCCTCTCTCTCTCCCCTGTCTTTTTTGCCCCCTCTCCCCCTCCCCTGTCTCTCTTTGCCCCCTCACTCACTTCCCTGTCTATCTTTGCACCCCTCTCTCCCTCACCTGTCTCTCTTTGCCGCCTCTCTCCCTCCACTGTCTTTCTTTTCCTCTCTCCTTCCCCTGTCTCTTTTTGCCCCCTTTCTCCCTCCCTTGTCTTTCTTTGCCCCCTCTGCCTCCTCTGTCTATCTTTGCACCCTCTCTCCCTCCCCTGTCTCTCTTTGCCCCCTCTCTCCCTCCCCTGTCTTTCTTTTCCTCTCTCCCTCCCCTGTCTCTTTTTGCCACTTTTCTCCATCCTTGTCTCTCTTTTCCTCACTCTTTCCCTCCCCTGACTCTCTTTGCCCCCTCTCCCCTTCACCTGTCTCTCTTTGCCCCCTCACTCACTCATCTGTCTCTCTTTGCCCCCCTCTCTCTCTCCCCTTTCTATCTTTGACCCCTCTCTCCCTCCCGTTGTCTATGTTTTCCCCCTATCTCCCTCCTCTGTATCTATTTGCCCCCTCTCTCACTCCTATGTCTCTCTTTGCCCCTATTCTCCCTCCCCTGTCTCTCTTTGACCCCTCTCTCCCTCCCCTGTCTTTTTAGCCCCCTTTCCCCCTCCCCTGTCTCTCTTTGCCCCCTCACTCACTTCCCTGTCTCTCTTTGATCCCTCACTCACTTCCCTGTCTCTATTTGCCACCTCTCTACCTCCTGTCTCTCTTTGCCCCCTCTCTCCCTCCCCTGACTCTTTTTTCCCCTCTCCCCCTCCTCTGTTTCTCTTTGCCCCTCACTCACTCCTCTGTCTCTCTTTGCCTCCTCTCTCCCTCCCCTGTCTCTCATTGCCCCTTTCTTCCTCCCCTGTCTCTGTTTTCCCCCTCTTTCCCTCCCCTATCTCTCTTTGCCTCTCTCTCCCTCCCCTGTCTCTCATTACCTCCTATCTACCTCTCATGTGTCTCTTTACCCCTCTCTCCCTCCCCTGTCTCTCTTTTTCCCCCTCCCCCTCACCTATCTCTCTTTGCCCCCATACTCACTCCTCTGTCTCTCTTTACCCCCTCTCTCTCCTCCCCTGTCTTTCTTTTCCTCTCTCCCTCCCCTGTCTCCCTTTGCCCCTCTCTACCTCCCATGTCTCTCTTTGCCTCCTCTCTTACTTCCCTGTCTCTTTTTGCCCCCTTTCTCCCTCCCCTGTCTCTATTTGCCCACTCTCCCTCCTCTGTCTATCTTTGAACCCTCCCTCCCCTGTCTCTCTTTGCCCCCTCTCTCCCTCCCCTGTCTTTCTTTTCCTCTCTCCTTCCCCTGTCTCTTTTTGCCCCCTTTCTCCCTCCCCTGTCTCTCTTTGCCCCCTCTCCCTCCTCTGTCTATCTTTGCACCCTCTCTCCCCCCCTGTCTCTCTTTGCCCCCTCTCTCCCTCCCCTGTCTTTCTTTTCCTCTCTCCCTCCCCTGTCTCTTTTTACCCCTTTTCTCCATCCTTGTCTCTCTTTTCCTCACTCTCTCCCTCCCCTGACTCTCTTTGCCCCCCTCTCCCCTTCACCTGTCTCTCTTTGCCCCCTGACTCACTCATCTGTCTCTCTTTGCCCCCCTCTCTCTCTCCCCTTTCTATCTTTGACCCCTCTCTCCCTCCCTTGTCTCTGTTTGCCCCCTATCTCCTTCCTATGTCTCTCTTTGCCCCCTCTCTCACTCCTCTGTCTCTCTTTGCCCCATTTCTCCCTCCCCTGTCTCTCTTTGACCACTCTATCCCTCCCCTGTCTCTGTTTTCCCCCTCTTTCCCTCCCCTGTGTCTCTTTGCCCCCTCTCACCCTCCCCTGTCACTCTTTGCCACCTCTCTCACTCCTGTATCACTAATTGCCCCCTCTCTCACTCCTCTGTCTCTCTTTGCCCCTATTCTCCATCTCCTGTCTCTTTTTTGACCCCTCTCTCCCTCCACTGTCTTTTTTTTGCTACCTCTCCCCATCCCCTGTCTCTCTTTGCCCCTCACTCACTTCCCTGTCTCTCTTTGCCCCCTCACTCACTCTTCTGTCTCTCTTTGCCTCCTATCTACCTCCCATGTCTCTCTTTACCCCCTCTCCCTCCCCTGTCTCTCTTTGCCCCACTCTCCATCCACTGTCTCTCTTTGCCACCTCTCTCCCTCCTGTCTCTCTTTGCCCCCTCTCCCCCTCCCCTGTCTTTCTTTTCCTCTCTCCCTTCCCTGTCTCTCTTTGCCCACTCTCCCTCAACATCTATCTCTGCCCCCTCTCTCCCTCCCCTGACTATCTTTTCCCCCTCTTCCCCTCCCCTGTTTCGCTTTGCCCCCCTCACTCACTCCTCTGTCTCTCTCTTTAACCCCTCTCTCCCCCACCTGTCTCTCTTTGCCCCTATCTTCCTCCCCTGTCTCTGCTTTCCCCCTCTTTCCCTCCCCTATCTCTCTTTACCTCTCTCTCCCTCCCCTGTCTCTCGTTACCTCCTATCTACCTCTCATGTGTCTCTTTACCCCTTTCTCCCTCCCCTGTCTCTCTTTTCTCCCTCTCCGCCTCACCTGTCTCTCTTTGCCCCCTCACTCACTCCTCTGTCTCTCTTTAACCCCTCTCTCTCTCCCCATTCTATCTTTGACCCCTCTCTCCCTCCCCTTTCTCTGTTTGCCCCTTTCTTCCTCCCCTGTCTCTGTTTCCCCTCTCTCCCTCCCCTGTGTCTCTTTGTCTCCTCTCACCCTCCCCTGTCACTCTTTGGAATCTCTCTTCCTCCTGTGTCTCTATTTGCCCCTTATCTCCCACCTCTGTCTCTCTATGCCCCCTCTCTCACTCCTCTGTCTCTCTTTGTCCTATTTCTCCCTCCCCTGTATTTTTTGCCCCTCTCTCTCCCCCCTTGTCTCTCTTTGTCCACTCTCTCCCTCCACTTTTCCTCTCTCCATCCCCTGACTCTCTTTGCCCCCTCTCCCCCCTCCCCTGTCTCTCTTTACCCCCTCACTCACTTCTCTGTCTCTCTTTGCCCCCTCTCTCCCTCCCCTGTCTTTCTTTGCCCCCTCTCTCCATACCCCTGTCTCTCATTGCCCCCTTTCTCCCACCCCTGTCTCTCTTTGCCCCCTCTCCCTTCTCTGTCACTTTTTTGCTTCCTATCTCCCTCCTCTGTCTCTCTTTGCCCCCATATCCCTCCTCTGTCTCTCTTTGACCCTTCTCTCCCTCCCCTGTCTCTCTTTGCCCCCCTCTCACCCCTGTCTTTCTTTTCCTCTCTCTCTCCCCTGTCTCTCTTTGACCCACTTTCCATCCTCTGTCTCTCTTTGCCACCTCTCTCCCCTCCTGTCTCTCTTTGCCCCCTCTCCCCCTCCCCTGTCTTTCTTTTCCTCTCTCCCTCCCCTGTCTCTCTTTGCCCTCCCTCTCCCCTTTCTCTCTTTGCCCCCTCTCTCCCTCCCCTGACTCTCTTTTCCCCCTCTCCCCCCTCCCCTGTTTCTCTTTGCCACCTCACTCTCCTCTGTCTCTCTTTGCCCGCTGTCTCCCTCCCCTGTCTCTCTTTGCCCCTTACTTCCTCCCCTGTCTCTGTTTTCCCCCTCTTTCCCTCCCCTATCTCTCTTTGCCTCTCTCTCCCTCCCCTGTCTCTCGTTACCTCCTATCTATCTCTCATGTGTCTCTTTACCCCTCTCTCCCTGCCCTGTCTCACTTTGACACCTCTCTCACCCCACTGTCTCTATTTGCCCCCTCTCTTCCTCCACTGTCTTTCTTTGCCCCCCTCACTCCCTCCCCGTCTCTCTTTGCCCCCTTTCTCCCTCCCTTTTTCTCTTTGCCTCTTTCTTCCTCCCCTGTCTCTGTTTTCCCCCTCTTTCCCTTCCCTATCTCTGTTTGCCTCTCTCTCCCTCCCCTGTCTCTCGTTACCTCCTATCTACCTCTCATGTGTCTCTTTACCCCTCTCCCCCTCCCCTGTCTCTCTTTGCCCCCCTCACTAACCCCTCTGTCTCTCTTTGCCCCCTCTCTCTCTCCCCATTCTATCTTTGACCCCTCTCTCCTTCCCTTGTCTCTGTTTGCCCCTTTCTTCCTCCTCTGTCTCTGTTTACCCTTCTCTCCCTCCCCTGTGTCTCTTTGTCCCCTCTCACCCTCCCCTGTCACTTTATGCAACCTCTCTTCCTCCTGTTTCTCTATTTGCCCCCTAGCTCCCTCCTCTGTCTCTCTTTGCCCCCTCTCTCACTCCTCTGTCTCTCTTTGCCCTATTTCTCCCTCCCCTGTATTTTTTTGCCCACTCTCTCTCTCCACTTTTCCTCTCTCCATCCCCTGACTCTCTTTGCCCCCTCTCCCCCCTCCCCTGTCTCTCTTTACCCCCTCACTCACTTCCCTGTCTCTCTTTGCCCCTCTCTCCCTCCCCTGACATTCTTTTCCCCCTCTCTCCATCCCTGTGTCTCTCTTTGCCCCTTTCTCCCACCCCTGTCTCTCTTTGCCCCCTCTCCCTCCTCTGTCACTCTTTGCCCACTCTCTCTCTCTTTGCCCCCTCTCTCTCTCCCCTCTTACTTCCCTTGTCTCTTTTTGCCCACCTTACTCCCTCTCCTGTCTCTCTTCGCCCCCTCTCCCTCCTCTGTCTATCTTTCCCCTCTCTCTCCCTCCCCTGTATCTCTTTGCCCCCTCTCTCCCTCCCCTGTCTTTCTTTTCCTCTCTCCCTCCTCTGTCTCTTTTTGCCATCTTCTCTCCCTCCCCATCTCTCTTTTCCCCACTCTCTCCCTCCCCTGACTCTCTTTGCCCCCTCTCCCATTCAACTGTCTCTCTTTGCCCCCTCATTCACTCAGCTGTCTCTCTTTGCCCCCTCTCTCTCTCCCCTTTCTATATTTGACCCCTCTCTCCCTCCCCGTCTCTGTTTGCCCCCTCTCTCCCTGCCCTGTGTCTCTTTGCCCCCTCTCACCCTCCCCTGTCACTCTTTGCCACCTCTCTCCCTCCAGTATCTCTATTTGCCCCCCTCTCTCACTCCTCTGTCTCTCTTTGCCCCTATTTTCCCTCCCCGCTCTCTCTTTGCATCCTCTCTCCCTCCCCTGTCTTTTTTTGCACCCTCTTGCCCTCCCCTGTCTCTCTTTGCCCCCCTCACTCACATTGCTGTCTCTCTTTGCCCCCTCACGCACTTCCCTGCCTCTCTTTGCCCACTGTCTCCCTCCCCTGTCTCTCTTTGCCCCTCTCTGCCTCCCATGACTATCTTTGCCCCTCTCTCACTGCCCTCTCTCTCTCTTTAACCCCTTTCTCTCTCCCCTGTCTCTCTTTTCCTCTCTCCCTCAACTGTCTCTCTTTGCCCCCTCTCTTCCTCCACTGTCTTTCTTTGCCCCCTCGCTCCCTCCCCTGTCTCTCTTTGCCCCCTTTCTCCCTCCCCTGTCACTCTTTGCCCCTCTCTGCCTCCCATGACTATCTTTGCCCCTCTCTCACTGCCCTCTCTCTCTCTTTAACCCATTTCTCTCTCCCCTGTCTCTCTTTTCCTCTCTCCCTCCCCTGTCTCTCTTTGCCCCCCTCTCTCCCTCTCCGTCTCTCTTTGCCCCCTCTCTCCCTCTCCGTCTCTCTTTGCCCCTTCTCTCCCTCCCCTGACTCTCTTTGCCCCCTCTCCCCCTCAGCTGTCTCTTTGCCCCCTCATTCACTCATCTGTGTCTCTTTGACTCACTCTCTCTCCCCTTTCTATCTTTGACCCCTCTCTCCCTTCCCTGTCTCTTTTTGCCCATTTCTTCCTCCCCTTTCTCTGTTTGCCCCCTCTATCCCTACCCTGTCTCTCTTTGCCCCCTCTCCCCTCCCCATCTCTCTTTGCCCCCTCTCTCCCCTCTCCTGACTCACTTTTCCCCCTCTCCCCTGTCTCTCTTTGCCCCCCTCACTCACTTCCCTGTCTCTCTTTGCCCCCTCTCTCCCTCCCCTGTCTCTCTTTGCACCTTTCTTCCTCCCCTGTCTCTGTTTTCCCCCTCTTTGCCTCATCTGTCTCTCTTTGCCTCTCTCTACCTCCTCTATCTCTCTTTACCTCCTATCTACCTCCCATGTTTCTCTTTGACACTTCTCTCCAGGCCCTGTATTTCTTTGTCCCTCTCTCCCTCCACTGTCTCTCTTTGCCCCCTCTCCTCCTCCACTATCTTTCTTTGCCCCCCTTGCTCCCTCCCCTGTCTCTCTTTGCCCCTGTCTCCCTCCCATGACTCTCTTTGCTCCCTCTCTCACTTCCCTCTCTCTATTTAACCCCTTTCTCTCTCCACTGTCTCTCTTTTCCTCTCCCCCTCCCCGTCTCTCTTTGCCCCCTCTCTCGCTCCCCTGACTCTCTTTGCCCCGTCTCCCCCTCACTTGTCTCTCTTTACCCCCTCACTCACTTCCCTGTCTCTCTTTACCCCTCTCTCTCTCCCCTGTCTCTCTTTGATCCCTCTCACCCTCCCATGACTCTCTTTGCCCCCTCTCTCCCTCACTTGCCTCTCTTTGCCCCCCTCTCTCCCTCCACTGTCTTTTTTTGCCCCCTCCCTCCATCCCCATGTCTCTTTTTGCCCCCTCTCTCTCCTCTGTCTATCTTTGCCCCCTCTCTCCCTCCCCTGTATCTCTTTGCCCCCTCTCTCCCTCCACTGTCTTTCTTTTCCTCTGTCCCTCCCCTTCTCTTTTTGCCCCTTCTCTCCCTCCCTGTCTCTCTTTTCCCCGCTCTCTCCCTCCCCTGACTCTCTTTGCCCCCTCTCCCCTTCACCTGTCTCTCTTGGCCCCCTTACTCACTCATCTGTCTCTCCTTGCCCCCTCCTTCTCTCCCATTTCTATCTTTGACCCCTCTCTCCCTCCCCTGTCTCTGATTGCCCCCTCTCTCCCACCCCTGTGTCTCTTTGCCCCCTCTCACCCTCCCCTGTCACTCTTTGCCACCTCTCTCCTTCCTGTGTCCCTATTTTCCCCCTATCTCCCTCATCTGTCTCTCTTTGCCCCCTCTCTCACTCCTCTGTATCTCTTTGTCCCATTTCTCCCTCCCCTGTCTCTCTTTGACCACTCTATCCCTCCCCTGTCTCTGTTTGTCCCCTCTCTCCCTCCCCTGTCACTCTTTACCCCTCTCTCCCTCCCCTGTCTCTCTTTGTCCCCTTTCTCCCTCCCCTTTCTCTCTTTGCCTCTCTCTCCCTCCACTGTCTCTCTTTGCCCCCTCACTCCCTCCCCTGTCTTTCTTTTCTTCTCTACCACCCCTGTCTCTTTTTGCCCCCTCTCTCCCTCCTGTGTCTCTCCTTGCCCCCTCTGCCTCAACTGTCTCTCTTTGCCCCCTCACTTACTCCTCTATCTCTTTTTGCCCCCCTCTCTCTCTCCTCTTTCTATCTTTGACCCCTCTCTCCCTTCCCTGTCTCTCTTTGCCCCTTTCTTCCTCCCCTTTTTCTGTTTGCCCCCTCTCTCCCTCCCCTGTATCACTTTGCCCCTCTCTCCCTCCCCTGACTCTCTTTACCTCCTATCTACCTCCCATGTCTCTCTTTACCCCTTTCTCACTCCCCAGTCTCTCTTTGCCCCTTTCTTCCTTATCTATCTCTGTTTGCCCCCTCTCTCCCTCCCTTGTCTCTCTCTACCTCCTATCTACCTCCCTTGTGTCTCTTTACCCCTCTCTCCCTCCCCTGTCTCTCTTTGACCCCTCTCTCCCTCTCCTGTTTCTCTTTGCCCCCTCTCTCCCTCCACTGTCTCTCTTTGCCCCCTCTCTCCCCCACTGTGTTTCTTTGCCCCATTGCTCCATCTCATGTCTCTCTTTGCCCCGTTTCTCCCTCCCATGTCTCTCTTTGCCCCCTCTCTACCTCCCATGTCTCTCTTTGCCCCCTCTCTCACTTCCCTGTCTCTCTTTGCCCCTTTTCTCTATCCCCTGTCTCTCTTTTCCACTCTCCCTCCCCTGTCTCTCTTTGCCCCCTCTCTCCCTCCCCGTCTCTCTTTGCCCCCTCTCTCCCTCCCATGAGTCTCCATCCCCCCTCTCCCCTCACCTGTCTCTCTTTGCCCCCCTCACTCACTCCCCTGTCTCTCTTTGCCCCCTCTCTCTCTCCCCTTTCTCTCTTTGACCCTCTCTCCCTCCCCTGTCTCTCTTTGCCCCTTTCTTCCTCCCCTGTCTCTCTTTGACCCCTCGCTCCCTCTCCTGTCTCTCTTTGCCCCCTCTCTCACTCCCCTGACTCTCTTTGCCCCTCTCTCCCTCCCATGTCTCTCTTTGCCCACTCTCTCACTTCCCTGTCTCTCTTTATCCCCTTTCTCTCTTCCCTGTCTCTCTTTTTCTCTCTCCCTCCCCTGTCTCCTTTTGCCCCCTCTCTCCCTCCACTGTCTCTCTTTGCCCCCCTCTCTCCCTCCCCTGTCTCCCTTTGCCCCCTCTCTCCCTCGCCCGCGCGCCCCTCATTGCTCCTGCACAGCAGCCTCATTGCACATGCGCCTCCCGAGGCCCCCTACAGGCCTTTGGCGCTCATTGCAGCCCTAATAGTTTTGGATCTATGGGTGTAAACTGCAGGCCTCGCTTCACGAGGTCCGCAAAGCATGACCAACACCACAAACATCACCAACATTTGTAGATCCACAACTACAGTGGATATAAAAAGTCTACACACCCCTGTTAAAATGTCAGCTTTCTGTGTTGTAAAAAAAATGAGACAAAGATAAATCATTTCAGAACTGTTTCCACCTTTAATGTTACCTATAAATTGTACAACTCAATTGAAAAAACAAACTGAAATCTTTTAGGTGGAGGGAAGAAAAATAAAAAATAAAAATAATGTGGTTGTATAAGTCTGCACACCCTCTTATAACTGGAGATGTAGCTGTGTTCAGAATTAAGCAATCACATTCCAAATCGTATTAAATAGGAGTCATTTAAAGTGCCTCTGATTAACCCCAAATTAAGTTCAGCTGCTCTAGTTGGTCTTTCCTTAAATGTTCTTAGTCGCATCCCACAGTAAAAGCCATGGTCCACAGAGAGCTTCCAAACCATCAGAGGGATCTCATTGTTAAAAAGTATCAGTCATGAGAAGGGTACAAAAGAATTTCCAAGGCATTAGAATATACCATGGAACTACAGTGAAGTCATCATCAAGTGAGAGAAAATATGTCACAACAGTGACATTACCAAGAACTGGAGCTCCCTCCAAAATTGATGAAAAGATCGAGAAGGAAACTTGGTCTGGGAGGCTACCAAGAGGCCTACAGCAACATTAAAGGAGCTGAAGGAATATCTGGCAAGTACTGGCTGTGTGGTACATGTGACAACAATCTCCCATATTCTTCATATGTCTGGGCTATGGGGTAAAGTGGCAAGACGAAAGACTTTTCTTACGAAGAAAAACATCCAAGCCAGGCTACATTTTGCAAAAACACATCTGAAGTCTCCCAAAAGCATGTGGCAAAAGGTGTTATTGGTCTGATGAAACCAAGGTTGAACTTTTTGGCCATAATTCCAAAAGATATGTTTGGCGCAAAAAACAACACTGCACATCACCAAAAAGAACACCATACCCACAGTGAAGCATGGTGGTGGCAGCATCATGCTTTGGGGGTGTTTTTCTTCAGCTGGAACTGGGGCCTTAGTTAAGATAGAGGGAGGTATGAACATTTCCAAATACCAGTCAAAATGGGCACAAAACCTTCAGGCTTCTGCTCGAGAAGCTGAACATGAAGAGGAACTTCATCTTTCAGCATGACAACGACCCAAAGCATACATCCAAATCAACAAAGGAATGGCTTCACCAGAAGAAGATTAAAGTTTTGGAATGGCCCAGCCAGGGCCCAGACCTGAATCCGATTGAAAATCTGTGGGGTGATCTGAAGAGCGCTGTGCCCAGGAGATGCCCTCGCAATCTGACAGATTTGGAGTGTTTTTGCAAAAGAAGAGTGGGGCAAATCTTGCCAAGTCAAAAATGTGCCATGCTGATAGACTCATACCCAAAAAGGCTGAGTGCTGTAATAAAATCACAAGAGGCTTCAACAAAGTATTAGTTTAAGGGTGTGCATATTTTATTTTTATATTTTTTCTTCCCTCTACTAAAAAGATTTCAGTTTGTTTTTCAATTGAGTTGTACAGTTTATAGGTCACATTAAAGGTGGAAAATGTTCTGAAATAATTTATCGTTGTCTCATTTTTTTTATAGCACAGAAACCTGACATTTTAACAGGGGTGTGTAGACTTTGTATATCCACTGTATATAGATGATTAATTATTCTTGAAAACATGAATTGATTGTGTTATGCACTGTCTGTTAAATCTAAACCTATGCTCCAGGATATGAGCAGCTGGGAGGAGGGTTGGAGGCAGGAGAGGAGATGAGGTCGATATGTGGGAGGAGATCTATATGCCCCTTCTGGATCACTACTTTGCCAAGATAACCTGTTGCTAAAATGTTGCTAGAAAAAATGACAGCCTTTATATTTTTTTACTTTAATGATCAATTATTCATTACTGCAGACTTCCATTTTATATAAAAAGCCTGCTTCAAGCAGCTTCTGTCTCAGCAGGGTTTATCCATGTAAACTAATATGCTTAAATCTAGTGAGAGTACTAGCTGATGTATCTGTCACCTTCCCACTGTGTACATACACATTTATGTGTACATAAAGTCTCCTCCCACCTCAGGAAGCAGGCTACTGAAAACTTATTTTCAAGTTCAGTTCTTTAACTTTAACATTTTGATTATTATTATTATTGCTTAATTGCAATGCGCCAATATATTCCGTAGCGCTATACATGGGTTATGATCACGGGGGAAAACAATAGCAGTATTACCATGTTGCAAAGGATGGATGGCCCTGTCTTTGAGCTTAGATTTGTAATGTGGATTGTTCTTGGTAAGATTACCTTTATGCATCTAAAAAAAATGATAAAATCCCCTTGAACATGTTTTTATTCCTTTTCTCTCTCCATCAGCCCCCTATCACATCTGTACTTATACTAGAGTAGTTAAGACGAAAGTCAAACATTTTAACACAATTTCTATGTTGTAGCCCTGGAAGTCTTACTACTGAAAATGTCTTACAGGTCAAGGCGGCCAGTTACGGTAATTCACAAGCGTTCCTGGTTCCCTTACTTGATACCACATGTGCATGATCACTATCAAAAGGAAGGGTTTCCAATGGTCCAGTTTATTCCAATGCATAATAATAATCAACATAACACAAAATATAAAAAAAATAGTGGGACCGTGAAGAGGTGTTAATTGGGGTCTACTGACAAGAGTTTCATAACTGGATGTGATACATTGTATATACAAAGCATGACCATAATTCTTAGATATGAAACTGTCCAATTAAAGTCCAGTGGTAAATTAACCAGTTCTCTCCTGAACATGTAGCTCTATATATTATTGTTTAAGGGACATGGGAGATGCTCTACTGTTGTTATAATTATATTGTTTAAGCAACATCATGTACCAGCCGGTGTTTACAAGCATTGGATAGAAGACTTTGCAAAACAGGCCAACAATACAGAGTCATTTGCATTTGTCCAACGCATCACAGGAAAGCTGTCAAACTAAACGTACCTGACTTTCAAATCAAACACCAAGAGATTAGGTGAACGGATGATAGACGTGTTGTGGTTTTGGTTACAAGAACACAAGAAGAAAGTCATCCTATTCAGGACACAATGAGAAAAAGATCTGATGGACATACAACCTCAAAAGTAAACTTGGTGTTGTAACTGGTTATACTTCTCAAGGAGTTTGCTACAGATATCTGTTACAAGGTGAATGTGGATCTTACAAGGAATACAACTGTGGAAGAAGACATTGGAGTGACGTTTGTGGTATATCTATACTATAATAAACTGTGTCTAGAGTTCTTAAACTTGACACAATCAACACCATCTTTATATCTCATCGCATAGATTAATTGAGTGACAAAAAAAGACTTGAGAAGAATAACAGCAATCACAATGTTGTACATGATTGTGGTTTTAACTTTCCACTGTTTGTTCTTTGTGACTGGAATGGTCGGCAACATCTTTATCTTGGTGATGAACTTCTTGGACTGGATGGAAACTCAGATTTTCAGTCCTTGCACCCTCACTATCAGCAGTCTTGGGCTCTCTAATGTTTTTCTCCAGGTCACCATGTTGGCCAATGAATTGTGCGCTTTATTGTTACAAAAATACTATGCACAAGACTCAGTGGTGAACTTGTTCTTGGCTTTCTTAATTAGCCTTTTTTTCTCTAGTCTCTTCCTGTCCATCTGTTTGTGCTTTTATTATTTTGTTAAAATCATACAGTCACCTCAGCCATTCTTCCAGCTGCTGAAGACAAAAATTAGAGCAATAATTCCCTGGCTTCTTGGATTATCCATCCTTGTATCTTTTAGTCTTGGCATGCCGGCATACTGGGACATCTATAGGAACCTCTGGGAAGCACTAACCCAATCAGAAAATGGGACTCTAGCGTTTAATATGCAGTTTGAAAGCAAGTGTCAGTGCATCATCAATATCTACATGTTGCTTATCTCCTCAACTTGTTTTCATGGTATACTTACATTTTGGCTCTGGCAATCCATTAGATCCCTCAATAAAACACATGAGAAAGTCAAGATGAACTCTGATGGCTTCAACGCAAGTCTTGGTGCCCATGTGCTGCCTGCAAAGACATGACTTCACTCCTGTTCCTTAATATTTGCTTCTTTGCAGCCCTAAAGTAATCCTTTTCAACATATCGAAAACAGCAATCTGCTTGGTATTTTCCCGGTGTGTGTCTGATAATAGTCATCCTGCTTCCCAACATTTGAATTCTCCTTATCTGATCATCGAGGCAACTCAAAGCTGAGGAATTATGTGAAAAAATGCTTTTTACTAAAAAATTGTATGGACACCACACAAACCACAATGAATAGATCCATGGTCACCGAATGAACAGGTCCTATATATACCAATTCATATGTTTTATTTTTAAAGCTTCCCTGAAACCCTCAAAGAATATTCAGCCCTGCAATGAACCATGGGATCTTACAGAGACATTTTCCATTGGGACATTTTCCATCAGGCCATTCAGATGTGTGCCCCCCCCCCATGCCCCGCTTTCAGCTCCTCCTTTCCCCTTTCTATATGTCAAATTATATGTTCATATGTGTTTATGTATAGTATATATATGGTATATATGGTATATATTTGGTATGTAAGAACATATTACATAGAAGTACAGACAGACGTATCACTGTATATAGATATTTCTGTGCATATACAGACATATCTAATTTACTGCACCATCTTCTTCAGGTACCTTACACCTGGGCTTGTGGACCTCTGGTCTGTTGGGTGCAATATTAGAAGGCCTGGAAACTAGAATTACTAGAAGTACTGTCATGCTAGACATTTGGACTTATACAACAAAGCTAACCGGAGTCTGTCAGTTCTGTCCAGATGATGCTTGGATGTGGAGCTTATAGGCTACAAATAAATGGATAGTATACAGCAGGACTCGGAGAAATTAACTCAACAATAAGGTCAATAAGCAGGATGATATTTATTATTACTTTCATAAATCTGCAAATGGAACCATCCAAACCTTCTGTAATACCAATGATGTAATTAATACCTGAAGTAGAATAATTCACACGTTTATATATATTTATTTATATTCTAAAACTAATTTCAGCCAACAAAAATTTCAATTTTTTTTATTTTCTTTTTATAAGAAAGTCTAATTATATACTCTAGCACTCCCTTGGTATGGGTCCCTGAAGTCAAGTCATTGGGTCAGGGTTGGACATAAAGATGTATAATATTATAATCTATTGTATAACTGTATAAGAAGTAGTGACCTCTGAAAACTAGATATGTAGCCATACTATTCCATGTACTCGTCATCACTGAATTGGGATGAGCATAACGTTATGTACGGGTTTTGTCAGGTTATTTATGAATTATATGCCTCAGTTTAGTTTCTTTAGTTGCTCAATGTAAAAAATATAAATGCAAAAAAATATATAAATATAAATGCAAAGTACAAACCATGTAAATACAAAATAGTAAAAGTCACAACAGTAAAATATATTTTATGTTTTTGGGATGTTTTTGAGCCCTTACAGTTCACTTTACCTGTATGATTTTCTATTGTGTATGTACATTATTTTTGGACTATGCCCCATTTTCTTGATGTAGCAAACATGGAGACAGTGTATACAAACAGGCACAAAGTCTCTAGTGCCGCAATATTATATATATATATTATATATATATATATATATATATATAATATATATATATATATATATATATAGTAAACAGTAATAAAAATATGTAATAAATAATATTATATGTAAGCTTTGGGAATGGCAATTTTTTTTTGTGTATTTGATATTGATATTTCATAGTAGGGAATAGTTTATAAAATGGACGATACCATCAGTATGCATAAATGTACACAGAAAAGGTCTTTAAACATCAGTATGTGAATCTCAGTGTCACTGGATTTAATTAAAGCCAACAGTGTTGATGTTCAGATAGGAAATTAAGAGATTGTAATGACACAAATGTCTTTCAAAATCAGATTCATTAATTTGATTGGGTGTACCTATTTACTTTTATGAACTTTATTTTATTAAGAAGTGCTTAAATACTCTGGCCCTCATTCAATTGCGATTTGGCCAATTGAATAGGGCTCTAAATAAGCACATAACATATTTTTTTAAAGAAGTTTTTAGTTAGTAAACATCTATCCAAAAGCAAGATTTTCACTAACTAAAAACTTCTTAAAAAATATATGTTATGTGCTTATTTAGAGCCCTATTCAATTGGCCAAATTGCAATTGAATGAGGCCCTCTGTTTTTAACTATCTAAAATCAAATAAATAGTCCCTGCATGGGACTGCCCTTTTCAGCATATGATACACAGACTCTGTAGGGCTGTATGTGCAGTGTTGTGTCCTAGCCTATCAGGGATCACCATATCTTAGGACAATGTTGCAAAATGTTGCTGAGAGATGGTCCACTGATTAGTTAGTATGAGGCAAACGCACAATAAGTATAACAGAAGTCTGTGGCTTCATGAGCTGCAGAGGCCTGAACAATGCGGGACTATTTAAATTTAAGATCCCAAACTTTGGAAATGATTATTTGCTACAAGAGCATCACTTTCATCATTGCACTGATATATAGAAAGTATCAAAGAGGAGCTTTCCTTAGTATCTTGTCTGTCTCGCCCTTCTCTTGCACTACGGTGACCCTTTAACAGTAAGGAAAGTCCAAGTCTGTTTTATCCAGAGGTGCGCTGCCCAGGTCCATTCGGCGCTCTGTGCCCACCACGCCCCAGCTACAACCTGCGATCACTTTGCTAAAATTATCATACAGGTAAATGTACAAATGCATCTGTGTGTGTGTATGAATGTGTGTGTGTATGTATGTGTGTATATGAATATGTGTGTGTGAATGTATGTGTATAAATCTGTGTGCACATATGTATGTGTGTGTGTGACTGTATCTGTGTATGTTTGTGTGTCTGTGTTTATGTATGTGTGTATATGAATATGTGTGAGTGTGTGAATGTATGTGTGTGTGTACAAATGTGTGTGCATGTATGTACAGTATGTGTATGAATGTATGTATGTTTCTAGGGATGTATATGTGTGTGTGTGTGATTGTGTGCCTGTGTGTGTATATATGTGTGTGTATGAATATGTGTGTGTGTGAATATTTGTGTGTATGTATAAATGTATGTGCATGCATGTGTATGAATGTATGTATGTTTCTATGTATGTATATGTGTGTGTGTATGCTTGTGTGCCTGTGTGTATGTATGTGTGTGTATGAATATGTGTGTGTGAATATATGTGTGTATGTATAAATGTATGTGCATGTGTGTGTATGAATGTATGTATGTTTCTATGGATGTATATGTGTGTGTATGCTTGTGTGCCTGCGTTTATGTATGTGTGTGTATGAATATGTGTGTGTGAATATATGTGTGTATGTATAAATGTATGTGCATGTGTGTGTATGAATGTATGTATGTTTCTATGGATGTATATGTGTGTGTATGCTTGTGTGCCTGCGTTTATGTATGTGTGTGTATGAATATGTGTGTGTGAATATATGTGTGTATGTATAAATGTATGTGCATGTGTGTGTATGAATGTATGTATGTTTCTATGGATGTATATGTGTGTGTATGCTTGTGTGCCTGCGTTTATGTATGTGTGTGTATGAATATGTGTGTATGAATATATGTGTGTATGTATAAATGTATGTGCATGTGTGTGTATGAATGTATGTATGTTTCTATGGATGTATATGTGTGTGTATGCTTGTGTGCCTGCGTTTATGTATGTGTGTGTATGAATATGTGTGTATGAATATATGTGTGTATGTATAAATGTATGTGCATGTGTGTGTATGAATGTATGTATGTTTCTTGGATGTATATGTGTGTGTATGCTTGTGTGCCTGCGTTTATGTATGTGTGTGTATGAATATGTGTGTGTGAATATATGTGTGTATGTATAAATGTATGTGCATGTGTGTGTATGAATGTATGTATGTTTCTATGGATGTATATGTGTGTGTATGCTTGTGTGCCTGCGTTTATGTATGTGTGTGTATGAATATGTGTGTGTGAATATATGTGTGTATGTATAAATGTATGTGCATGTGTGTGTATGAATGTATGTATTATTATCATCTTTATGTGTAACATATTCCGTAGCGCTATACAGGGGTTAAGTACATCACAAAAACAAACTTGACACCCTATAAAGAATGGTTTTTGAGCTTAAAATCAAATGTACATGGAGTTTGTTTCCAACGCACAGACACAAGATGTATGTTTGAATGAATGTATATGTGTGTGTATGACTGCATGAGTCTATCAGCCACACCGTAGCCCCTAACGTAGCCCATATGGCTTGAGGCTATTAAATTAGCTCCGTAAAGCAACACGCTGACGGATCCTGCGGGTTAGGAGCATGAAACCCTACGCAATGTGAGAATTTGACTGCACGCTCAACAAATCCTTTGATCCTGTCAACGCCCCTTATGCTATGTTTCCAATTTCGCTATTAAATTCCAATGAATCATCTGGTATTCAAACCCGTAACCCGCAAATGGAGCCCAAAAGCCAACGTGTGCTAGAGAGGACCCGCAAGAGGGGAAAGACTGATACGTAGCACTGTAAATGCATCACATTAATAATTGTCTAACTGCGATTCGTCGTCACGCTTCAGACGAATCGCAGTTAGACAATTACAAACTGCTACGCATTGCGCAGAGCACGGCGCGAGCCGCGCATGCCCAGAGCGCGGCGCGAGCCGCGCATGCGCAGAGCGCGGCCCATTGGGGAAGAGGCACAGAGGGACAGTAAACTGCTGCGCATTGCGCAGAGTGCGGCGCGAGCCGCGCATGCGCAGAGCGCGGCGCAAGCCGCGCTCTGCGCATTACACAGAGCGCGGCCCGAGCCGCGCTATGCGGCCAGCGCGGCCCAGTGGGGAAGAGGCACAGAGGGAGAGTTAAACTGCTGCGCATCTGTGCAGAGCGCAGCGCCGGCCCCAGTGGGGTGAAGAGGGGGGTAGAGGCCCAGAGGGAGAGTGGGGAAGGGGGGGGGGGAGAGTGGGGAAGGGGGCGGGGAGAGGACAGAGGGAGAGTGGGGAAGAGGGGGGGAGAGGCACGGCACAGAGGGAGAGTGGGGAAGAGGCACAGAGGGAGAGTGGGGTAGAGGACACAGAGGGAGGGGGGGAGAGACACAGAGGGATAGGTGGGAAAGAGACACAGGGGAGGTAGAGGAGGGGGAAAAGACACACGGGAGGGAGAACAGGGGGAAGATACACATGGGGGGGGGGAACAGACCAGGGGGAAGGGGGAAAGAGACACAGGCCAGGGGGGAACAGTCACAGAGGGAGAGGGGGGAAGAGGCACAGAGGAAGAAGGGGGGAAGAGACACAGGGGTGAGGGAGAAGAGGACACAGAGGGAAGGGGGGGAAGAGTACAGAGAGAGGGGGAAAAAGAGGCACAGAGGGGGGGGAACAGAGGAATGGGTTGGAAGAGACACAGTGGCGAGACACACAGAGAGAGGGGGGGGAATGAGGCACAAAGGGAAGAGGGTGGAAGACACAGAGTGGGGAGAGACACACGAGGGGTGAGGGGGAAGAGACAGGGAGGAAGAGGCACAGAAGAGGAGGGGGCAAACAGACACAGGGGAGTGAGAGGAGGGGGAAGAGACACCGGGGAGAGAGTGCAGGGGGGAAGATACACCAAGGGAGGGAAATGGAGCACGAGGAAGTCCGTAACAGACACAGGGGGAGGGGGGGAAAGAGACACAGGCCAGGGGGAACAGACCCAGGGGAGGGGTTGGGGGAGACACAGGGGGGAAGAAAGAGATGCATGGGAGGGAGGAAGGGGGAAAAAGAGACACAGGGGTGGGGTTCTAGAGACACGGGTGCAGGGAGAGGGATGTAAACACAGGGGGGCAGGAGATGCAAAGGAGGTTGACGAGGTGGACGGGAGACCACAAGGGAGGGAGAGGAGGGGGGAAATAAGACACGAGGGAGGAAGTAGACAGAGGGAGAGACTCGCAATGAGCTCCAAAGGGGCTCATTGCAAGGCCTGTGATGAGCGCCAAAGGCGCTCATCACTAGGCCAGTAAAGTAGAGGGGGGAAGAGGCTTAACATTGTGTGGCAAACAGCATTGCCAGGCTTCAGTTTTTATTGCCGTCATTTTTGACGGGCAAGTCGCTAGTATATATATATATATATATATAAACACTACTGTACTTAATATTAAAGTGAAAGTGATGTTAGGTATTAATATTAATAGCACAACATTCTCAAGCTCGCAAATCTGCAATATAAAATACTTTTTTTATGTTTTTTTCTGTGTTATATCGATCCCGGCAATCAATGTGTTAATACAGATAATGGAACCCGCATGGACTAGAATATCATATTTACTGATTTATTAATATTGCATTATTTCTGGAATGTGGTTACAAAACTCGTAATTGAAACCCGTAAAACTTTTTCTTTTTTTCAGTGATGTCATGATGACAATCTGTTTTACCATTGGCTCCCCTTATTAAACCCGTAACTATTATTAATATTATTATTATTATTATTATCTTTTATTTGTATCACGCCAACATATTCCGTAGCGCTGTACAGGGGATAAGAACAGGGGAAATACAAGTTTAACAAATGCAGAAGTTGAAGGGTCCTGTTTTGAACTTAGAATCTCAGCAGAAAGTGCTTTATCCCAAAGCACCCTATAAGACTGGAAACTCGCTACTTACAATCTAAAGGGAGTTAAAGGGCAGATAATTGGGGAAGAGTAACGGATAAGGAATAGCAAGGGTCAGGAAGGAAGTGAAAGATAGAAAGAGTTTTATTTTAGAGGGAAAGGGGAGGGATTTGAGATGAAAGACTAGTATGCTGGCTGACCCCTAGTGTTGAGATGATATATCTGCAAGTAGGAAAGTCAGGTTTTTTCCATGGCTCTGTAATTTAATCTGAATTGGGAGCTGGGTGGGTGAGGGCAGTATTCTGAGAATCTCACAGATTTAGGTAGGCCTTTAAAAGCAGAGTGAAATTAGGACTGAAACAAATAGAAAGCATGGATTGAGGGACAGACAGTACAGGAAGATAGGGGAGTTAGAGAGGAATGGGAGGGGAATGGGAGAGGAATGGGAGAGAGACCTTAGAATGAAGGTATGTAAGGAGGGGGAGGGGAGTTGAGGTAATTCTGCCAGCCATAAATGGGGAAAGGATGGGGGAAGGTGGAGACAGCCAAGCAGGGTATAGGAAACAGTTAGAAATTGAAAACAAAAAGTTAAAAATATTTCTATCTGCGAAGATATAATAACATACATACAGTAGTGATATTAATAAACATATTGGCTCCAGGGATGGCGCAGTTTTCATAGTCTCCTCCATACCTGCTGAGGTGGTGTGCCTGCAGCTCTGAGAATCTCACAGATGTAGTGGGCCTTGAAGCAGAGTGAATGTGCACTGCTGAGGTGGGTTTGACTAATTGATCGCACGCAGGCCGCACATTCAACGTGCGCAAAAATGTTTTACGGGTTTGTGTCTCAAGCCCATAGTTCGCAGCCTGTTCTAATTTAATAGCTCTGTAAATCTGGCAAATTTCAAGCACGAGCTGATGCGGGTCTCACGTTGCCCTTACGGGCTTCAGATTTAATGTGGCTGTATGTGTATGTATGAATATTTGTGTGTATGTATAAATGTATGTGTATGAATGTGTGTGTAGGTATGTGTGTGCGAATGTATGTGTGTGTAAGTGCGTTTGTGAATGTATGTGTCGGTGTGTGTATGTATGAATTTGTGTGTATATTAATGTGTGTATGTAAAATAATGTACGTGTGTATATTTGTGTATGTTTGTAAAGACCAATACGTAGCACTTTAAAAGCATATATTAAATTAGCCACATTATATTCGAAGCCTTTAAAGTCAATGGATGTGGGCTTGAAATTCGGTTGCGTTACAGAGCTATTAAATTAGACCATGGCGCCAGTTACAGGCCTGAGACGGAAGCCCATAAACCCTTTTGCGCATCCATTATTATCCAATTGGGGAATAACGTAGTGCGACACAGGCCTTCCACTTAATAGAAAGCAGTTTAGCCAAAGATGATTGACAGTGAAAGATTATAAATTTGCGTCCCACCCGCCCATGCGTTGACTGTGTTGTATTTTATTTTGAAGGTCCCGGAGTTGGAGGTTAGGTTCTATTGGAGAGAGAGTAGGATAGATTGGAGAGAGGTAGTTTGCTGTTTTCATAAGAATTTACACTTAATACTTGCTTACACATATTTACAGATCACAAATATTTGAAATACACATAATTTAAAGAACACACATAGAGACATATATAGTAGGTCACACCACCCCCCACCCACTATCCTATCCCCCACACCCCATCCCACAACAGTTATTAATAACACAAAACACACACATTTTTCTTCCCCAACAGACATATACAGTTACACTTTTTTTATTTATCTTTATTTTACTTTTGGGATATTATGGAGGGACCTTCTGACACAGTTGCCCGCCGCTGGAGCTTCAGGCCCGGTGGCCCACCAGGACCCAGCCTCCATGTCAGGTGACTATCACATACACCAACATGGAACCACATGTGCATCAAACACACTACACATGTACATGATGACCAACAAGGACACTGACATGTCAGCTCTATGGAATTAACAAGGGATAGATGGATGCGTCATTAAATCCATGAAGCTGACAAATCCCTGTCATTCCTGGGCACAACAACCGTAATCAAGCAATAGAGAGTCCATGTATTGGTGTGCCCACTGCAGTGTTTGCAGTTACAGACGGCAGCTGGAATCAAGATAGCGTTAGGAGCCAAGAACAAGTAGACCAAAAACCAAAGAATAGATCATATCTAGCATACAATAGCTAATCTGAGTTGCAATTAGGAGATTCATCTAGGTTCAAGCCTAAATGTCAGATAGTTAGGAATGAACACATAACAATGTATTATTCATCATACTAAGGACATAGACCTTTCTTTTCTATCTTTCAGCATCCAGGAGGAGGTCTGGGTCCAGTGACGAGCCAGAGGTGGGGGTGTCTGCTCAATCTGAGCATGAAGTGGAGGAGTAAGCCCCTGTCCAGCAGGAACTGGTGCAGAGGAAGGAAGAGGATCTAAAGGGCCCTGGCTCAGAGGAGGAGGATGTAATATGGGTGGTGGGGTCACCATCTGGACCTCCGGCAACCCCACTATCCTCTTCCTCCAAAGACCGTGAATCTCGGCAGGGCCCTCCAACTGACATATGGGGGACCAGAACAGCCAGCCACCAACCCCTCCCCCACTTAATTGCGCTGGATGGCCACCACCACCGGGCCCACCACACTACTGGCAGCTTCGCCCCAGGCACCAGGCGGGACTCCGACCCTCCACACTACAACACCGCCAAACTCTCACCTGCCCAAGCCCTACAGGCCTTCCAGCCCCCCCCCCCCCCCCCCCCCAAGGCCAGGCTGACACAGGTGGAAATGCTGGCCATCATGCGGCAGCAAGTGGACGTACTTTATGAGATCCAGGCCAGCATCCCCGCCAATCATGTGGAGCTCATGCGCAGCCTCGCAAGACGCAATAGGGAGGAGAGAGGGCATCATCTTATGATGAAGTCTGCTCTGGCCGGGCTGCTCAGGATAGGACTTGTCCCCAGCTCCGCCTCCTCTACCCCTGAGGCATCCTCAGGACACCCACCCGGCCCCTCCTCTCCTCTCCTCCCACCATGCCTCTAGAACTGCCACTTGATGTGCTGCTGACCCCCACCACCACCAGCAGGGAGACGGCGGCAGGCTGCAGATGATGTGGGCCCTGTGGCTAGGCGGAGGAGGACATAGGGGCTGCGCATATGTTTGTGCCTTCTCAACAGCACTCCTCAGTGGAAATCTATTGGTCACAATGTTAATCTAATTTAGCCTGGCTACAGAGTCTTGGATCTTTGCCTATGTAATGGTGATATTTTGTACGCGGATGGCTACCTCCCATCACATGGTCCATGATCCTCTTCTCTGTGGACGCGTAGGGTTCTGTTTAACATGTCACCAATTCATGGGCGCTGACGAATGCTGTTGAGAAGAGATACTGCAGTCTCTATGATTTTTCAGGCCTTTGTTTAGTTGTATGTTTAGTTTTTTTTTTTCTTTTTTTGTTTTAGGTACAATTCAGGTCCATTAGGCATCTTCTGCTTCTGCAAGCATTGTGGAGGAAATGTATGAAGTGTAAGGGTTTCACAGTGCCTCTCAGGACCCCTAACATGTAGCTCCCACAATCTTAAAGCTAACATATAGCCAGTATCTCAGACATGATTGTTGTTAGCATAAATGTAGACTAATACCGCTATGGCTGTGGACTTGCAAAGTCTCAGAATGGCATGTTAATGACAGTCAGCATTAATATATGAACTAGTGAAGCATGTGATCGTGACCTCAATATCAGTCAGAGAACCTGTCCTTGGGTCTTTGTGTCCTCTCCGTATTAATGGGTATTTGCCCATATTACTGATTATCCAGAGACCTAGCTAATAGTTAGTAATGCTTGCAGATCGGAATCAAAAGGCGTTCATTGCAGGGCTCTCCTCACCCTGCCAAGGCCACATAAGCCGCGCCGAGCCCATAGGACTTGCATCACCCCCACCACAGTACCTGATTCCTGCCAGTAGCGCCCCCTCCCCCCTCTGGATCCCCTCAGCCTATCCCCCCCCCCCCCCTCCGGACCCCTGCAGGCTTACCGGCATATCCGCTTCTGGTCTGTCTCCCTGTATCTGCACGGAAAAAGGCTGAGGGGATCTGGGGGGAAGGCTGAGGGGATCCAGAAGGGAGGGGGGCGGCCTGAGGGAATCTGGAGGGAGGGGGCCTGAGGGGATCCAGTGGGGGAAGATGAGAGGGTCCTGAAGAGGGGGAGGGAGAAAAAGAGACAGAGTAGGGAGAAAGGGGGCAAAGAGCGACAGGGGAGAGAGAGAGGGGGTAAAGATAGACAAGGGAGGGAGAGAGGAGGCAAAGAGAGACAGGAGAGGGAGGGAGGGAGGGGCAAAGAGAGACAGGGGATGGAAAGAAAGGGGTATAGAGACAGGGGAGGGAGATAGGGGGCAAATAGAGACAGGAGAGGGAGAGAGGGTGCAAAGAGATACAGGGGAGGGAGAGAAGGGGGCAAAGAGAGACAGGGGAGTTGGGAAGAGAAACAGGAATGGAGAGGAGGAGGAAGTGATACAGTGGAGGGAGACTGGGGAAGAGACACAGTGTAGGGGAAAGAGACACAAGGGAGGGAGTTAGGGGGAAGGAGAAACAAGGGAGGGAGTGGGGGGAAAGAGACACAGAAAAGGGGGAAGAGGAACAGGGGAGGGAGGAAGGGTGAAGAGACACAGAAGGAGGGAAAAAGACACAGGGGAGGGAGAGGGGGGGAAGAGACACAGGGCAGGGGGGAAGTGACACAGGGGAGGGAGAGGAAATAGAGGGGGAGAGGCTCATTACGAAGCAAGCTAAGTAGAGGGGGGAGAGGCTCGCAATGAGTGCCTCCCGTGAAGTAGAAGGTGGGAGAGGTATAGGGGGGAGAGGTTTGTATTGAGCACCGAAGGCACTCATTGCAAGGCCCGTAATGAGCACCAAAGGCTCTCTTCTCAAGGCCAGTAAAGTAGAGGGGGAAGAGGCTAGCAATGAACGCCTCCCATCAAGTAGAGGTGGAGAGGTTCGCAATGTGTGGCAAACACCATTGCCAGGCTTCAAATTTTATTGACAGCATTTTTTACATGCAAGTCGCTAGTATATAATAATAATAATAATAATAATAATAATAATAATAATAATAATAATAATAATAATAATAATAACAATAATAATAATAAAGGGTTAATACACATGCCAAGTCCAATTAGTGATACTTTGGAGTATGAACATTCCCCTAGGATTATGACAGGTGATACTGGAGTGGGTTGTCAGTTCCTTCTCTAGTGGACTGTGATTTTTCTGACCTCTCTGCTGTTAAGTGTCCACCTACATGGTATAGCTCACAGCTTTATTGCAGTACACAAGCCCCTTCACTACCACCACTTAGCAATGCTGAAGAGGACCAGGGGAACATACACCAGGCTAATCTACTCTAGCCCAACAGGAGGGACCGCAAAAACACATGGAGGTTTGCAGAGGCACGCGGAGCAACAGCCAACTCATATCCATCAGGGGTAATCTACGATAGGCCCATCCTGGAGAGTCCCACGCCATTGCTGGTGGCCATGTGCCAAGTTGTATAGCCATTCCCATTTTGTGACCTCCCATTATGTTCTGCTATTCATCAATTTACATTAATGTGGATTGCTAAGTGGTGGTGGGGAAGGGGCTTGTGTACCTGAATGAAGCTTTGAGCTATACCATGTAGAGCCAGTGTAGGTGGGCAAGTGATAGTAGAAAGGTCAGAAAAATCACAGTCCACTAAAGAAGGAACTGGCAACACACTCCAGTATCTTTGGCCTGAAAAACTTTGGCCTGCAAAACTTTGGCCTGTAGAACAGCCCAGGCAGAGACCAAGCTAAATGTGCTGCAGACCATAGAGTCACAAAGAGTCAGACACGACTGAAGGATTGAACAACAAATAATAAAATGTTCCCCTGGTACTTGATATATGTGATGTGGCGGTGTAATTTGGCCACTATTTGTTTTCCCAATGTAGATGTGATGAGTGAGATGTATATGCAATTATGTTTGTTTTTAAGGATCCACATTAGAGCCTCTGTGAGTGAGAAAGGGTTAATATCGCATGAGTTTTCTGTTTTTGTGTTGCGATGAAATCAGGTAGTGTGTCTTTAATTGATTTCTGCATATTGCAGCATGGCTTTTCATATTGGCATATGCATGTCCATTCCAACATATGATGAAATCAAATAATTTTTTAATGCCCATTTTTTATTGGGGGATTATTGTGCAAGTAATATAATGACTTTCCATGGTTTCCCCATATTTTAATGTGCACTGAGGTGTTTTCTAATGTCTGTAAACCCTTTGCGGGTGCTATTTGGAGCCTGTAATGTTTTTGCCTCCAGAACATGGCTTGTACGCCAGGGCGTCTTTGCTAAATCATTGCAATTTGATAGTGAAATTGTAATGTAGCGGTTACGAGCTTGATTGAGAGAACAAAGGATTTGCCGGCGCACAGACCAAATCTTCACATCCTGTAGGTTTTTTTTGCTCTTAACCCACAGATAATGAGCGGTTTGCTTTACGGGCCAATTTAATAGCTGCAAGTTTTGCGGGCTACGTTACGGGCTACGGTTTTACACATTCAGGGAATTTAATGGGGCTGATTGCCAGGTGTACATACAGAAAGACATTCCTCTGCCTATAGACATTTCTGTGCATATACACACACACACTATACCATGGCATCTTCATGCAGCCTGCTACCGTCTGAAAACGTGTTGCCCTAGGCCTGGGCCTTGTGGGACTACCTCCATTGTATTTGCCTGTACACCATTTCCAATTGTCCTGCACTTTGAGCACTTACATGATTTAAAAAGTCCCTTGAAATCTTAACACTGGAAGAAACAGAAGGAGCAAAACAACCAAACTGGTACGGCACCCTAATACTCACAATGATGGAAACAATGGATCACGTTGCAAATTTTTAACTATTTGACTGCCAGAAGACCATTAACATATATCATTCTTGTGGCTAATAGCAGCCTGGGATCCTTCAACTTACAGTGAGTTTCCCCTAGCTGGAGACCTTGACCCACCATATCCCTCTATCTATATATACAATTATATACAAAATAATATTCCCTTAAAAAAGTATTAGAAAATAGATGGGAAAGAACTTTATGGGGGGTGTCACAGAAAATATTATTACAAAATGTCCTACTGTATATGATAATGTTTGTTTATAATAAAAATGGAAATATATAAAATAAAAAGTGTAAAAGATCTGTTGGAGTACTTCCTCATTCCTGTTATCTTTGGAGGTATATGTCAAGAGGAGGGACCAGCTGGACAGGCCATTGAATGGATCCCACCAGCTAGGTCAAGAGAAGGGACCAGCTGGACCCGCAAATTAATGGGTCCCATCGGTTAAGTCAAGCGGAGGGACCAGTTGTACTGGCCAAAGAATTGATCCCACCAGTTAGGTCAGAGGGACCAGCTGGACAGGCCAATGAATGGATGCCAGTTGTTAGATGCTCTCCTTTCTCTGGAAGGAGGCTGTTCCAGGATCTGGGCAAGATGGCAGTTATTAAGTGACTCTGTCTCAAGCACTCAAAAGTAATTGGTTTTAATGTATCATGATTAGGGATGTCGCGAACATCAAATTTTCGGCTCGCGAACCGCGGACGCGAACTTCATCAAATGTTCGCGAACGGGCAAACCGGGCAAACCGCCATAGACTTCAATGGGCAGGCGAATTTCAAAACCCACAGGGACTCTTTCTGGCCACAATAGTGATGGGAAAGTTGTTTCAAGGGGGCTAACACCTGGACTGGGGCATGCCGGAGGGGGATCCATGGCAAAACTCACACGAAAAATTACATAGTTGATGCAGAGTCTGGTTTTAAGCCATAAAGGGCATAAATCACCTAACATTCCTAAATTGTTATAGAATAACATGCTTTAAAACATCAGGGTATTATGTTGTATCGATCAGGTAGTGTAAGGGTTACACCCCGACTTCACAGTAACAGACCAATCTGACCGTTTATGCACTCCGAAAACAGTCCCTTTGCGACAACCGCAAACTCCCCATTTGCACAAGGTTGGATACCAAAGCTAGCCATGTCCCGTTCCTTGTCCTCACTGATGTCATTGAAGGTCTCTTCCTCCACCCAGCCACCAAGGGTCCCCGAAAGGTGACAACAAGCCCCCTGGGACGCCTGCTGTGTTTGGGTCTTCCACCTCCTCAAAGCCACCTTCCTCCTCTGACTCCTCTTCTTCAGACTCCCTCTCTCTGCGTTGCCTCTGTCTGTGTTATTATAAGGGTGTTGTACTGTTAAGTAGTTACTATTAATATCGGTTTAATCCCTGTTACGTCCACTATTAGGGGACGTGTATATGGCATTGATTTTTGGAACAGGGAGATGGAAAAAGATGCTTGGTCGGACCTCCTACTTCAAATTTGGGGCACTGAGCGTGCAATCTAAGGTGCCACCAGATATGAGTGTCACTGTGCACTGGCAAAAGTTGGCAGCATAGGCGCTGTAGGCCTCACACACACGCCTGTAGGCAGGCAACTGATATTCAATCGATTACAGTCAAAAAAGTGTTTGTTTTATGTCACTGTACACTACGGTTGCACCAGATATGACGTATCACTGTGCACTGGCAAAAGTTGGCAGAGTAGATGCAATAGGCTTCACACACACGCCTGTAGGCAGGCAATTGCTATTCAATCTATTACAGTCAAAAAAAGTGTTGTTTTATTTCACTGAGCACAATATAAGCTGTGAGCCTGACACAGGCAGGCAACTGAAATTAGATTAAAGGAAAAAAAGGGTTGTTTTTTTTTTTCAATGTAAGGGTACACAAACCTATGACTGGTGAAACAGAGCAGAATATTAGCTGTGAGCCTGACACCGGCAGGCAACTGAAATTAGATTACAGGAAAAAAAATGGTTGTTTTCAATGTATGGTACACCACCAGGTATGAGTAGTGAAAATAAGCACAATATAAGATGTTATGCGATTAGATTAGATTAGATTACACAGAAACAAATTATAAAATAAAATAAATGATGTTCTAGCCCTAAAAAGGGATTTTGGGGTTGCTGTCCTTGCAGCAGATAACAGATGAGTCCTTCAGGTCTGTAGTGGAAGCTAAATACACAGCCTGGCTATCTATTTCCCTATTAAATCTCCAGCAGCTGCTACACTATCTGTCCTCTCACAACGAATGCAGCTTCAGAATGATTCTAAAATGTATGCCTGTCCTTCAGATGGAAGGCTCTGGAAGGAGTGTATGCTGCTGATTGGCTGGAATGTGTCTGCTGACTGTGAGGTGCAGGTCAAAGTTTCACTCAATGATAAAGAATAGGGGGCGAACCCGAAAAGTGCATGTGTCCGCCGTCCGATGCGAGCGCGAACAAGCCAAAATCACTGCGAATAGTCAGCGGGCGAACTGTCCGCGACATCTCTAATCATGATGACTCACTATGTGTTAAAGCAATAAGTAGAGAAGAAGTATTAGATATCCATAATGTTAGGATAATGTTCTGCCCATTCCTCTGAGCTCATTAGTCAAACCGCACGCAGTATCATGAAGAAAGCAAGAACAAATCCAGGAAATTATAGACCTGTAAGCCTCACTTCTGTAGTCGGAAAGCTTTGAGAAGGGTTAATAAGGAATAGTATACAATAACATGTCTATTTAAACAAGATTATAAGTAGAAAACAACATGGATTTATGAAGGATAGGTCATGTCAAACAACCCTATTTAGTTTCTATAAAGAGGTTAGTAGGAACCTGGATCAAGGCAACTCAGTGGATGTAGTCTTTTTGGATTTTGCAAAGGCTTTTGATACAGTGCCACATGGGAGACTATTGAGCAAATGGAGGGATACAGAACTTGCAGTAAATATCTGTTCATGGACCAAGAGCTAAAAGACAGGAAGCAAATGGTTGTTGTAAATGGAACATACTAGTATTGGACTAATGTGGTAAGTGAGGTTCCTCAGGGTTCAGTATTAGGTCCTCTCCTTTTTAACATATTTATTAATGACTTAGAAGTAGGACTGGAAAGTATTGTCTACATTTTTGCTGATGACACTAAGTTGTGCAAGGTAACTAAAACAGATAATGATGTACTTTCCCTCCAAAGGGATTTGGATAAATTAGAAAAATGGGCGGCTAAATGGCAGGTGAGATTAAAAAGAAATAAATGTAAAGTTATGCATCTGGGAAGGAAAAATAGCCATGCAATTTATAATCTTAATGGAGCAAATCCAGGGGTATCAGATATTGAAAGGGATGTGGGACTGCTTGTGGACAACCACCTAGGTAGCAGTGCTCAATGCCAAGCAGCAGCTGCAAAGGCAAATAAAATATTAGCATGTATTATGAAGGGTATAGAAGCCAGGGAAGCAAATATAATTCTGCCACTATACAAATCCCTAGTACGCCCTCATTTGGAATATGGAGTACAATTTTGGGCATCACTTCATAAAAAGGACGTTTTAGAGCTGGAAAAAGTACAGAGAAGGGCAACAAAACTTATAAGGGGAATAGAGGGGCTAAGTTAGGAAGAAAGACTAACCAAATTAGGCTTATTTTCTCTACAAAAAAGGTGTCTAAGAGGAGATATTATTACATTATATAAATACATCCAGGGTCACGATAAAGATTTGTCAAGTGAACTTTTTGTGCCAACAGTTTTTCAACTGAGAAGAGGACATTCTTTGAGATCAGAAGTAAAAGATTTCACCTTAAAGAAAGAAAAGGGTTCTTCACAGAACCTCACGCTCTAGTACATGTGGCCACTAGTTCTGTAACCATAGCCTGACCCTAATTCTGTGATTACACAGTTCCTGCTGTCTGAAGGATCACAGAGCACAGTTATTGGTTTTGTATTGAGATAAAGTGACATATTACACTATCACTCAATGTCTGCCATTTCTCTTTAATAATAGAATTAGATAGCAAAACACAAAACAGATATTCAAAACACAATAAGGGTCTGAGGACAAAAGTAAGCTCATTGCAACAAGTAGATGAAATAACTAATAAGTTTATAGACAATTTTATACATTTATTTTATATAGAACCTCATTATTTTGTAACTCAAACAAATAGCTTTCCTCTTTCAAGGACACATTAAAATTATATTTTTATTATTGGTAAAACAATTTAGTAAGAGAAATAGCAACATCATTTCAATGTATTACCTACGTATACAATTATATGTTGTCCTGGACATCTACATTGTCTAATATGACTAATATGTTCCCAATTATCAGTTAAGTTTATTTAAATCAGAGTGCTGAAAATGTGGCATTGCAGTGTCCCTTTAATGAACATGGTGCACAAAGGAGAGTGCAGCCTCCAGAACTACAGCAAAATAATGTGGTAGCCCCCATGATCTCTTCCGCTGCTGTTTGGATTTGAAGTCAAAGCAGCCAAAAGATTATTTGCTTCTTCTTTGCATCAGCGACACAGACAAATATATAAATATATAAATATATACATATATGGCCGGACTTTAAACAAATACAGGCAGACTTTGTGATTGTAGATATGTATAGAATCACATCCATCATTTTCATTGGAATATGGCATAGCTTTTATGGAATTAGTAAATATCCAGAGTGGGGTTTACAGAGTTACATTTAAATAAGAAAACTATTTTGCTCATTGTTTGCATAAAATAAAGGTTGAAATGTATGCCTGGGGATGTGCCTGACATTTCAAGACCTGACCTCATATAATATAAAAATGATATCGGTAAAAAATGGAGATAGACAGATATGAATGGATATTCTAGTAAAAGTCAGGACAAACCGTACACTGTATGTGCTGTGCATATACAAACAAATTGTAATGCACTACATCAGCGTCTTCAGACAGACTGCTCCCCTCTGAAATGTGCTGTCTTAAGCCTGGACCTCTTGGGTTTAGACAGAAACAGACCACTGCTTGTAATTTCCCAAGGATGATGAAATATGGATACCCAAATGAACAGAGACAATTGCAAACAATACAGGAGGCCATTTGTAAGCACCATATTATGATCTAAGACATCACAAAAAAGTCCTTTGGCTCCTCTGTGTCCTCTGGCTCCTTTGTCTCCTCTGGCTCATATGGCACCTTTGGCTCATTTGGCTTCTCTTGCTCATTTGGCTCTTCTGTTTTGTGTGGATCCTTTGTCTTCTCTGTCTCCTCTGGCTCATTTGGGTCCTCTGTCTCATCTGGCTACTCTATATCATCTATCCCTCAGGACACTTTGACTCCTCTGTCTCCTCCATCTCTGTTGTCTTCTTTGCCTCCCTGGCTCCTTCGGCTCATCTGTCTTCTGTCTCATCTGTCTTCTGTGTCTCCACTAATGGCCTCTGTCTTTCTTGCTCCTCTGTTTCCTCCATCTCTGTTGTCTTCTTTGCCTCCCTGGCTCCTTCGGCTCATCTGTCTTCTGTCTCATCTGGCTCCTCTGTCTTCTGTGTCTCCACTAGTGCCTCTGTCTTTCTGTCTCCTCTGTCTCCTTTGTCTTCTCTGGATCATCTGGCTCTTCTGGCTTCTTTTTACTGAAGGTCTACTTTCTTTTTTGACTCATGGCCCTGTTATAATCACATATATAGTTGTGAGCGTACGAGTCGTTGCTCACGCTTGCGGGCTCGCGTAGCGAGCCCGCAAGAACTGCGTCCCTCGCGAAGCGAGGGACGCAGTTCGCCGCAAATGCGGGGTCCTCGCGAAGCGAGGGCCCGCATTTGCGGTTGTCGAGGCTCAACGTCGGCTCACGCTTGCGGCTCGCGTAGCGAGCCCGCAAGAACTTGCGTCCCTCGCGAAGCGAGGGACGCAGTTCCGCCGCAAATTGCGGGTCCTCGCGAAGCGAGGGGCCCGCATTTGCGGTTGTCGAGGCTCAACGTCGGCTGTGTTAACACACACATACACACACACGACTTTTGTAACAGAATAACCCAACCCGCCCAGCCAACAAAAACCCAAGTCGTTGCTCACGCTTGAAGAAACTGCGTCCCTCGCGAAGCGAGGGACGCAGTTCGCCGCAAATGCGGGTCCTCGCGAAGCGTGGGCCCGCATTTGCGGTTGTGGAGGCTCAACGTCGGCTGTGTTAACACACACATACACACACAACGACTTTTTTAACAGAGATAAACCCAACCGCCCAGCCAACAAAAAAACAAACAACGTCCCCGGCAAATGCGGATCCTCTGCGAAGCGAGGGTCAGCATTTGCGGTGGTGGGAGCATCCCAACATCGCTGTGTTAACACACACATACACACACACATAACTTCATAACAAAAAAAAAATCAAAGTCGCCTCACACCCGCTTACACCCAGACACACAGACGCAAGACTTAACAAAAAAACAGTAAAAAAAGGCCCCTCACACGCTCTTAACACACATACGCACGACTTAGAAACAAATACACTGCGTCGTACACGTATAAAGCTAACTGCGTATATCGCAACAAAATACGGCGCATCGGAAAAAAAATACGGCCGGCGAAAGACCCATTCCAACCGCCGCGCATCAAAACATCACAAACACAAGAAATAAAACAACAAACACATAAAAACCTTACTTACAGCACGGGTGGGGCATCCGGCACCTCCAAAAGTTCATTTACCACGTCCATTTAAGTGAAAACAAACAGTTTAAACGACCGAAAAATCGGCTAAGCGAGTGAAAAAATGGCCGCCGAACAAAACGGAAAACGAGGCTCCAGACGTAACTACACTACACTTACTCGCTATAATGAAACACATACTATGCGGAAACGGATCACACTCATATTAAACACCATTTTAAACACTACTACGCACAAATGGCGGATGGATACGCAAAATTGTGTAAGCTTGGAACGCAAATAGCGCATTGCGTATTACGTTCTAACGGTCTAACTTTCCAGAATGTTTCTACAAGTTTATAAATACTGTCTATTTGACAGAGAAAAATACATTTCTCCTCAGGTGATGAACAGAGTGACTTCGGAGATAACTGCTGCCTAAAACTTGAGAAGATAATTCTTTCTAATTTACTACTTTACATGTGCAAATTACAACTGAGAGTAAGCTATAATATATTACTTATTTCAAGACAGGACATCAAAAAAAAAATTAAAGAAGACAAAGAGGTTTATGTATACTGACAAGTGACACGCACATATATGCGTATAATGTATACTGACATGTGACACGCACATTTAGGCGTATAATGTATACTGACATGTGACACGCACATTTATGCGTATAATGTATACTGACAAGTGACACGCACATTTAGGCGTATAATGTATACTGACAAGTGACACAGCACATTTATGTGTATAATGTATAGTGACAAGTGACACGCACATTATGTGTATAATGTATAGTGACAAGTGACACGCACATTTATGCGTATAATGTATACTGGACAAGTGACACGCACATTTAGCCGTATAATGTATACTGACAAGTGACACGCACATTTATGTGTATAATGTATAGTGACATGTCACATGCACATTTATGTGTATAATGTATAGTGACATGTGACACGCACATTTATGTGTATAATGTATAGTGACATGTGACACGCACATTTATGTGTATAATGTATAGTGACATGTCACATGCACATTTATGTGTATAATGTATACTGACAAGTGACACGCACATTTATGTGTATAATGTATAGTGACATGTCACATGCACATTTATGTGTATAATGTATAGTGACATGTGACACGCACATTTATGCGTATAATGTATAGTGACATGTTACATGCACATTTATGTGTATTGCCCCTGCAACAAACTAATTAAACAACTACATTTCAATTACATTACATAAAAAAATAAGTTGGGACTATTAAAATACTATTAAAATATGAGTCATGTATACTGATATGTGACACGCACATATATGTGTATCATCTATAGTCACATGTCACACACACATTTATGTATGTTGGCAAAAAATAAAAATAAGGTTAATTTAACAATTAAAATATGATTCATGTATAGTGATATGTCACACGCACACAAAAAAATTACTTTCAACTATGGAAATGTGCTTCATGTATGTGACATATGTGTGTAGCACCCACCAAAAAATAATGTTAATTCAAATTAATTACAGAAGTATAATTCAATGAAATTAATTTACTGCAATTGAATAGATCACCTAAAACTCAATCTTTCTACTTTTTTAAATATTCAAACAGACTCTGCATCAACAGCGTCTTTCAACAATTTGCACCGTACACTGTGAAGCACAATCCCTTTTAAAGACACCAACAAAGAACAAGAGGTAAGATACAAAAATACTTTAAATGCTGAAAAGGCCATGGTTTGTTAAATACAAATAAAAAATTCTATAATTCACTATTTCACTTTATTTTTCAAACAGACACTACAAGAAGACCGGCGGATTAAGATTGGCAGGAGGGGACCCTCTGTCATTCCACACTTCAATCAAGGTAAAGTATTTAAGTATAAAAAAGAACCGAACCATGAGCCTTATTCAATTGTGAGTTGGCTAATTGAATAGGGCTTTATATAAGCACATAATAGGTCTTCACTAACTAAAAACTTCTGTCAAAAAAATATTTTATGTGCTTATATAGAGCCCTATTCAATTGGTCAAAACGCAATTGATTCAGGACCTAAATATGTTTAATGGCCGAGGGCCTCATTCAAATGTGATTGTTTAACAATGTATAACCATTAGAAAAAACACTACATAAGTATAACAAAAGTGGTGCCCATCAAACAGGATTTACATTTACATTCTTATTTTAATGTTTAACAACCTATAAGCCTTAGAAAGAAGCCTAAATAAGCATACCAACATTGTGCCCACCAAACAGGATTGTATGAAAACTCACACAAACACATAACAAACTACATTTACATTCTTATTATATGTTTAACAACCTATTAGCATTACAAAACTACATTAATAAGCATACCAACAGTGGTGCGCATCAAACAGGATTGTATGAAAACTCACACAAACACATAGCAAACTACATTTAGATTCTTATTTCATGTTTAACAAACTATAAGCCTTAGAAAGAAGCCTAAATAAGCATACCAACATTGGTGTCCAACAAACAGGATTGTATGAAAAACTCACACAAACACATAGCAAACTACATTTAGATTCTTATTTAATGTTTAACAACCTATAAGCCTTAGAAAGAAGCCTAAATAAGCATACCAACATTGGTGCCCACCAAACAGGATTGTATGAAAACTCACACAAACACATAGCAAACTACATTTACATTCTTATTTTATGTTTAACAACCTATAAGCCTTAGAAAGAAGCCTAAATAAGTATACCAACAGTGGTGCGCACCAAACAGGATTGTATGAAAACTCACACAAACACATAGCAAACTACATTTACATTCTTATTTTATGTTTAACAACCTATAAGCCTTAGAAAGAAGCCTAAATAAGTATACCAACAGTGGTGCGCACCAAACAGGATTGTATGAAAACTCACACAAACACATAGCAAACTACATTTAGGCTTCTTATTTAATGTTTAACAACCTATAAGCCTTACAAAGAAGCCTAAATAAGCATACCAACAGTGGTGCGCACCAAACAGGATTGTATGAAAACTCACACAAACACATAGCAAAGTACTTTTACATTCTTATTTTATGTTTAACCACCTATAAGCCTTAGAAAGAAGCCTAAATAAGCATACCAACAGTGGTGCGCACCAAACAGGATTGTATGAAAACTCACACAAACACATAGCAAACTACATTTACATTCTTATTTTATGTTTAACAACCTATAAGCCTTAGAAAGAAGCCTAAATAAGTATACCAACAGTGGTGCGCACCAAACAGGATTGTATGAAAACTCACACAAACACATAACAAACTACATTTACATTCTTATTTTATGTTTAACAACCTATTAGCATTACAAAACTACATTAATAAGCATACCAACAGTGGTGCGCATCAAACAGGATTGTATGAAAACTCACACAACACATAGCAAACTACATTTAGATTCTTATTTAATGTTTAACAACCTATAAGCCTTAGAAAGAAGCCTAAATAAGTATACCAACAGTGGTGCGCACCAAACAGGATTGTATGAAAACTCACACAAACACATAGCAAACTACATTTACATTCTTATTTTATGTTTAACAACCTATAAGCCTTAGAAAGAAGCCTATATAAGCATACCAACAGTGGTGCGCACCAAACAGGATTGTATGAAAACTCACACAAACACATAGCAAACTACATTTACATTCTTATTTAATGTTTAACAACCTATAAGCCTTACAAAGAAGCCTAAATAAGCATACCAACAGTGGTGCGCACCAAACAGGATTGTATGAAAACTCACACAAACACATAGCAAACTACATTTAGATTCTTTTTTAATGTTTAACAACCTATAAGCCTTACAAAGAAGCCTAAATAAGCATACCAACAGTGGTGCGCACCAAACAGGATTGTATGAAAACTCACACAAACACATAGCAAAGTACTTTTACATTCTTATTTTATGTTTAACAACCTATAAGCCTTAGAAAGAAGCCTAAATAAGCATACCAACAGTGGTGCGCACCAAACAGGATTGTATGAAAACTCACACAAACACATACCAAAGTACATTTAGATACTTATTTTATGTTTAACAATCTATAAGCCTTAGAAAAAGGCCTAAATAAGCATACCAAAAGTGGTGGACACCAAACGGGATTGTAGAAAAACAAAGAAATAATGTCATTTTTTACTTCATACAAATACATTAAAATAATATTACATTTTCATTTTTATTTTATATCAGATACTGCGTCAAGAACATCGGACCAGGAGTTTCAACTGAGGACCACACCAGCGGACGAGGACTTTCAACAGAGGACCAGACCATTGGACGAGGACTTTCAACAGAGGACTACACCATCGGACGAGGACTTTCAACAGAGGACCAGACGATTGGACGAGGACTTTCAACACAGGACCAGACCATCAGACGAAGGCTTTCAACACAGGACCAACAAAGATTCTGCTTCAAATCAAACTTCAACCAATGTACAGTATAACAAGTAAAAAAAGAGAAAAATTAATTAATATTCTTCTTTAATGTTTAACCACCTATAAGCCTTAGAAAATAGCCTACAGAAGCATACCAAAATTGTGGCGCACCAAAAAGGATTGTAGAAAAACACAGAAATAATGCCATTTTTTCATTCATACAAAGACATTCAAATAACATAACATTTTCATTTTTATTTTATAACAGATACTGCGTCAAGAACATCGGAACAGGAGTTGGAACTGAGGACCACACCAGAGGACGAGGACTTTCAACAGAGGACTACACCATCGGACGAGGACTTTCAACACAGGACGAGACCATCGGACGAAGGCTTTCAACACAGGACCAACAAAGAATTTTGCTTGAAATCAAACTTCAACCAAGGTACAGTATAAAAAGTAATATCTATCATCTATCTCTTATTTGTCTTTTAGGGCCAATAATCTTTAACAATAAATACAAACTTCAATGTAAACTTAAAAAATAAATTGGCATAGTCCAAAAAAGTCTAAAAACACAGAATCTATATAATTTGTCATTGTAACATTCCAGTCCTAAACCCTAATTTAATTGCCATTTGACAAATTGAATAGTGCTGTAAATAAGGACATAACATCTTTTTTAAAATACCTTTTTAGTTACTGAAACACTTGCTTTTGGATACATGTTTAATAAATAAAAATGTCTTTAAATAATTATCTCATGCCCTTATTTAGACTTTTATTCAATTGAACGCATTGAAATTGATTAACTATAAAATGTTAACACACTATTGATAACTATATGTCATGAAAAACAACTTAACATCTCAAAATAAACTAATGGTACATTATTTTATTTTTACAGATTAACATGGCTGATAATGAGACTAAACAAGAAAAGAAAAGACGCCAAGCTAGAGAACGACGACAGAGAGCAGACAGCCAGCAGACACCGGAGAAGAAGGAAATTCGACGAGAAAAAGAACGCAAAAGAATTGCAAGCAAAAGACTGTCACTTGCAGAAATTAAAGATATGTCAAAAAAAACTACAAAGAAAATAAAGCATTTACAACCTGTTGCTCAAACATCAGATGACATTTTGCCAGAAAAAAGACAAGAGATACCAAAAAAAAGCAACAAAGAAAACAAAGCATTTAGAACCGTTTCATGAAACATTAGATGACATTTTACCTCAAACAATACAACATATACCAAGAAAAGCAACGAAAAAAACAAAACATTTAGAACCTGTTGTTGAAACATTATATGACATTTCACCTGATGAATATGAAAGGCAAAATCCTATATGCTTTGCAAATTGTCCTCTACTCAAGTCTTTAGCAGTAGAGGTTCATAGTTGTGGGGACATGACTACTCAATGTCAGTTTTGTGAGGCTTATTATTTTAAACAGGAGAGACCCAGAGATGGACAATTTATTAGTTGTTGTCAAAAAGGCAAGTTCAAACTTCCAGAAAGGAAAGAATTTCCAATTTATTTACAAAATATTATGACTGAACCTACTTTTCCAAACTACAAAAATTTTAAGACAAACATAAGATCCTACAATAGTGCCATATCCTTTGCATCCATGGGGGCAACATTAGCTGCTAATGTACCAGGACATGGTCCTTACTGTTTTAAAGTCCAAGGACAAATTTATCATCGCACTTCCCATTTACATCCAGAGGAAGGAAATAAAAGAAAATTCGCTCAACTATATGTCCTAGATACAATGGAAGCTGTTGACCAACGTATGCAGATGGAAGAAAATAAAAAATGCTTACCCACTGTTTTCATAGAGCTAAATAACATTATGGACAACAATCCCTACAGTAAAGCTTATAAAAAATTGGCAGAAGTAGAAAATGAACAACTACTTCATTCACAAACACATCAATTACCAATGCCGAAGGTTAATATGGTGCTTAAAAGAGACAGACATACTGATAAACGTCGTTATAACTTGCCAACAACAAATGAGGTTGCAATGGTGTTTCACAATGATGAAGGAGAACCACCATTTCAAAGAGACATACGAATATATCCTAGAAATGAGGACCAACCGTTTATTAATATGAGTATCTTAAGTCCAAATTTAGATCCAATGACATATCCCATCTTTTTCCCACACGGAGAAGCAGGTTGGCAACCAAAATTAACTCTTCCCAGTTACCCAAATGCTAAAGCCAGAATCCGAAATAATGTTTCTATGCTTGAATTTAAAGTAGCTCAAATTGCCATTCGCAATGTATTTAATCCAATTTTATGTGGTGGGAAACTAACACAACAATGGATTATTGATTCATATTTGCAAGTTGAGGCAAATAATTTAAACTTTATCAAATATCAACAAGATAAACTCCGTGTAGAACAATATTCTGGACTCATGGACTATGTTGCTGACGTGGCTACAAGCAGAGACATGACAGCTGGCAAAGCCATCATTTTACCATCTTCCTTTCAAGGATCTCCTCGGAATATGAGAGAAAGATACAATGATGCTATGGCTATTGTGACAAAATTTGGCAAACCCGATTTATTTGTGACATTTACATGTAATCCACAATGGCCAGAAATTACACTAAATCTACTTCTTGGACAAACTGCTTCAGATCGACCAGATTTAGTAGCCAGAGTTTTTAAGATTAAATTAAATGAATTAATACGTGACTTCACTATAAATCAGTTATTTGGCAAATGTCTTGCTTATGTATATACCATTGAATTTCAAAAAAGAGGCCTTCCACATGCACATCTTCTAATAATACTTCAAGAAAAAGATAAATTAGATACTTCAGACAAAGTGGATGCAGTCATTGTTGCTGAACTACCAGATCCAGAACTATATGGTAGACTATATGAGATTGTTACTCATCGCATGATTCATGGACCCTGTGGTGACCTTAATCCACAATCACCATGTATGGAAAATAATAAATGTTCCAAAGAATTTCCAAAAGATTATAGAGACAAAACCTATGCCAATTGTGATGGATATCCACTTTATAAAAGAAGAGAAGGAGATAGTGCCATTATTCGTGGGAAAAAAGTGGACAATAGATATGTAGTACCCTACAATCCACATTTACTCATGAAGTACAACGCCCACATCAACGTAGAAGCCTGCACTTCCATCAAATCCATTAATATGTCTACAAATATATTTACAAAGGTTACGATGCAGCTACTGTAGTCGTCAAAAGTGCAGACAACCCTGAAAGTAGTGAGTTAGTACATGATGAACTTGCATCTCATGTAGATGCTCGCTATGTCAGTGCGCCAGAAGCTATGTGGCGGCTTTTAAAATTTGAAATGCATGATAGATCACATGCAGTATATAGGTTAGCAGTACATTTGCCACAACGACATTTAGTCTATTTCCATGCTGGAAATGAAATGAATGCATTGGCCCAAAGTGAAGATCGTCACACTACACTAACTGCATGGTTTGCATTAAATTCCACTGATGCTGAAGCAACACAATACTTATATATTGAAATTCCATATCACTATGTTTTTGTGAATGGATTATGGAGACCAAGAAAAACCAGAGGCAATAAAATTATTCCAAGAATTTACACAGTCAGTCCAAGAGATGTTGAACGTTTTTGCTTACGGATATTACTTTTAAATGTTCCTGGAGCACAAAGTTTTGAACACTTAAGAACTGTTAATGACATTGTATATGAATCCTTCCATTTAGCTGCAAGACATAGAAACTTACTCGCTGATGATACAGAGTGGGAAAGATGCTTAGAAGAAGCAGCACAATGTCAAATGCCACGACAGATGAGAGAACAATTTGCTTTTATTTGTATCTTCTCAAATGCTCCAAATGCATTAGCTTTGTGGGAGACTTTTAAAAGTAATATGGCTGAAGACTTTATGCGACGATACAATGAACCCATTGCACACTTAAAAGCGTTAATGGAAATCCAAGAAGTCTTTTTAACTCATGGATTAAGTTGTGCAAGTTTTAATTTGCCTGATCCAGGTCTTATAGATGACATTAACTTTGAAGACTATGACATTCAACTACAAGCAGAAAGAACAGAAGAAAGACTTGCAACTTTAAATACACTACAATTGCAAGCATTTCATGCCATTAAAAATGCTATAGATGATGACATGGTGACAGAGCGTTATTTCTATCTTGATGGACCTGGCGGATCAGGAAAAACATATTTGTACAATTTATTAATGAGTTCAGTACGAGCACAAGGAAAAATAGCAATGGCGTTTGCCACTACTGGAATTGCTGCACTTTTATTAGAAGGTGGAAGAACTGTTCATAGTGGATTTAAACTGCCAGTGCCTATTTTAGAAAATTCTGTGTCAGATATTCGCATGACATCCTTACAAGCAAAAAAATTGAAGAAATGTAAATTAATTATAATAGATGAGGCCACAATGATGTCATGCTATGCCCTCCAATGTATTGACCGTTTGCTTCGTGAAGTCATGGATAATATTTTTCCATTTGGTGGAAAGGTAATGTTGTTGGGTGGCGATTTTAGACAAACATTACCTGTTGTTGTACATGGAAATCGAACTGACATTATCGAAACATGTATAAAGTCAAGTACAGTATGGAAACATTTTACCCATCTTCAACTGCAACAAAATATGAGATCAGAAGGCCAAACTGATTTCAATGATTGGCTTATTAAAATTGGAGAAGGCAGAACAGAAAAAATACTAAATTTATCTGACGACACTGTAGAGATCCCACCTCATATGATTTGTCAACAAGATATTATATCGGCTATATTTGAAGGGAGCATAAATAACGAAGAATATTCCGAGCTTGCCAACCAAGTCATACTGACGTGTAAAAATAAAGATGCATTAATCCTCAATAATAAAATCTTAAAAAAAATTTATGCACCACAAAGAAATTATCACAGTGCTGATTCTGTACTTGCTGATGACAATGAAAGTCAGGCTAACTTTTCCACTGAATTCATAAACTCTTTAACTCCTTCTGGAATGCCACCACATATTTTGCAGCTAAAGAAAGGTGCAATTATCATGTTACTGCGAAATATGAATCCCAAAAAAGGCCTATGCAATGGCACAAGATTAATTGTTCAACAATTAAAGGACCATTTTATAGATGCTGAAATTTTAACTGGGACCCATAGAGGAGAGAGAGTTTTCATACCAAGAATAGATTTAGCACCAAGTGAAAGTAGTCTCCCTTTTATACTTCAAAGAAGACAATTTCCCATTATTATGGCATTTTGCCATGACCATTAATAAATCACAAGGTCAAACTTTCAAATCTGTGGGTATTTTCTTGGAAGAACCAGTTTTTGCACATGGTCAATTGTACGTTGCGTTGTCAAGGTGCAAAAATCCACAGGCAATTAAAGTTTACATTGAAAACAATGAAAGTCAAGGTGATTTATTAGAAGATGGACGTATTTTTACTAAAAACATTGTCTACTATGAAGTACTATAACTTTGAAGGATACTAATTAAAGGTGCCAAGATTTTTTAAAAGCATTGCAAAATACATAACAATTGGTTGTTTAATTCAGTCATAATTAATGGAAGTCATGTTTATGAATGATTCGCCTCACAAAATACTTGCCTTGCATTGTTAGTAAAAATTATGTTAAAATGTTAAGTCACTATGTTAATGTTTCTAATGTTACAAGTTTAAAAAATATATTTTGAAGTTATTTCATTCAACATATTACAAAGTGGATGTTAAGAGGTCAAGCACCTTTTAAGTCACAATGTAAATATTGTCTGTTATCTTAAGATTACTACCTACATTAATGTTTATCGCCAATTTATGTGCTCAGTAATAAATTAGTTTAATTACGTACGTTTTAAGAAGAGTTTGACTGTATGCCTTCCTCTACATTCAATGTATATTCAAGTTAACAATTATTGTGATAGAAATTGAATTTTAATACTGATTAATTTAAATGTCAATTGTTTTTACATTCAAATGTTAATACTTTTAATAAAAAATTACTTTACAAAATGTATTCACTATGTTCCTGTTTATAATGTTCAAAATTATACCAATGTTTTGTCAACTTCTAAACTTACATAAAAAATAAAGTTCAAGTTTAAAAATATATACTTTGATGGTTATTGCTTACATATATTTTAAACTTCATGTTAACATTTGCAACGTTTAAAAAAGGCTTTTTACTTTTGGCTTTCCTATTCATTCAATGTATATTCAAGTTAACAATTCTTCAGATACTAATTAAATTTTAAAAAACCATTACATCAACATTTTACAAAAATACACGTTCATATTAAAATACTTACAAGTGTCAAAAATATATGTTAATAACTAAACAACTTGACAAACATATACATCACATTGCCGTCATTTTTTGACGGGCAAGTCGCTAGTCACATATATAGTTGTGAGCAGCAGAAAATGTTGCTAACGCTGACATCATAAAGGGGGCGTGGCTATGATGTAAGTGGGGGTGGGCCTAACACCTGATCTTAACAGAAGCGTGGCGGCCATTTGCATTTCAGAGAAAGACAGCAAAGTGAGAGAGGGAGACAGGTACAGAGAGAGAGGGAGACAGCTACAGAGAGAGAAGAAGACAGGTACAGAGAGAGAGGGAGACAGGTACAGAGAGAAAGGGAGACAGGTACAGAGAGAGAGGGAGTCAGGTACAGAGAGAGAGGGAGACAGCTACAGAGAGAGAAGGAGACAGGTACAGAGAGAGAGGGAGACAGGTACAGAGAGAGAGGGAGACAGGTACAGAGAGAGAGGGAGACAGGTACAGAGATGGAGACAGGTACAGAGAGAGAGGGAGACAGGTACAGAGAGAGAGGGAGACAGGTACAGAGAGAGAGGGAGACAGGTACAGAGAGAGAGGGAGACAGGTACAGAGAGGGAAGGAGACAGGTACAGAGAGAGAGGGAGACAGGTACAGAGAGAGAGGGAGACAGGTACAGAGAGAGAGGGAGACAGCTACAGAGAGAGAAGGAGACAGGTACAGAGAGAGAGGGAGACAGGTACAGAGAGAGAGGGAGACAGGTACAGAGAGAGAGGGAGACAGCTACAGAGAGAGAAGGAGACAGGTACAGAGAGAGAGGGAGACAGGTACAGAGATGGAGACAGGTACAGAGAGGGAGAGAGACAGGTACAGAGAGAGAGGGAGACAGGTACAGAGATGGAGACAGGTACAGAGAGGGAGAGAGACAGGTACAGAGAGAGGGAGACAGGTACAGAGAGAGAGGGAGACAGGTACAGAGAGAGAGGGAGACAGGTACAGAGAGAGAGGGAGTCAGGTACAGAGAGAGAGGGAGACAGGTACAGAGAGAGAGGGAGTCAGGTACAGAGAGAGAGGGAGACAGGTACAGAGAGAGAGGGAGACAGGTACAGAGAGAAAGGGAGACAGGTACAGAGAGAGAGGGAGACAGCTACAGAGAGAGAAGGAGACAGGTACAGAGAGAGAGGGAGACAGGTACAGAGAGAAAGGGAGACAGGTACAGAGAGAGAGGGAGACAGGTACAGAGAGAGAGGGAGACAGCTACAGAGAGAGAAGGAGACAGGTACAGAGAGAGAGGGAGACAGGTACAGAGATGGAGACAGGTACAGAGAGGGAGAGAGACAGGTACAGAGAGAGGGAGACAGGTACAGAGAGAGAGGGAGACAGGTACAGAGAGAGAGGGAGACAGGTACAGAGAGAGAGGGAGTCAGGTACAGAGAGAGAGGGAGACAGGTACAGAGAGAGAGGGAGTCAGGTACAGAGAGAGAGGGAGACAGGTACAGAGAGAAAGGGAGACAGGTACAGAGAGAGAGGGAGACAGCTACAGAGAGAGAAGGAGACAGGTACAGAGAGAGAGGGAGACAGGTACAGAGAGAAAGGGAGACAGGTACAGAGAGAGAGGGAGACAGGTACAGAGAGAGAGGGAGACAGCTACAGAGAGAGAAGGAGACAGGTACAGAGAGAGAGGGAGACAGGTACAGAGATGGAGACAGGTACAGAGAGGGAGAGAGACAGGTACAGAGAGAGGGAGACAGGTACAGAGAGAGAGGGAGACAGGTACAGAGAGAGAGGGAGACAGGTACAGAGAGAGAGGGAGTCAGGTACAGAGAGAGAGGGAGACAGGTACAGAGAGAGAGGGAGTCAGGTACAGAGAGAGAGGGAGACATAAAGAGAATTACAGAGCAAGAGCACACACAGACAGTGAGGGAGCGAAAGACAGCGCAGAGAGAGTTCACAGATAGAGTGCACAGAGAGAGAGTGCAGAGAGATTGACAAAGAGAGTGAGGGGTACAGAGACAGAGATTGCACACAGACAGCAGTGCACATAGGGTGCAGATAGAGAAAGCGCACACCCAGAGAGCACGCAGAGATCGACACAGAGGGGGAGGGGTACAGAGGGAGAGAGCACACAGACAGCACACAAAGAGGGAGCGCAGACAGAGTGCACAGACAGAAATCACACAGAGAGACAGCGCGCAAAGAGAGAGAGAAAGACACACACACACAGAGAGCACACAGACAGGGAGGGGTACAGAGAGAGAAAGAGTGAACACAGAGAGATCACACACAGACAGCGGACACGGTCAGCGAGAGAGAGCGCACAGAGAGAGAGAGCGCACAGAGAGAGAGCCACAGAGAGAGAGTACACACATACAGCACACACAA
>CM050171.1:130839132-130931632 GCA_027410445.1 Discoglossus pictus
ACCCCTAACTAATATACATCACACAATCTATCTAAATAAATAGCATAATCTAATATACATCCTATCTTCCTATCTATATAATATACATTCCCAATCTATCTAAATAAATACCACAATCTATCTACAATACATCCTATGCTATCTATATAAAACACATACCCCTAGCTAACATACAATAAATGCTATCTATATATAAACTAATCTAATTCTAAGCTAAAATAAAATAATTAAGACCACTTACCTTTGCAGATGTCCATTGAGATCAGCCACCTACGGAAAAAAAAATTAGTGCAACACGTTTAAAGTTCTAAAATAAACATTCTATACATTCTAAATATTCTACTCACCTTTCCGGCATGTCTCGTCCTTATTCTTTTAATCCTTCTCCAGCGCGGCACCTGTTAAAAAAAAACACAACATTAATACACATACATCAAAATAAAATAAACATAATCTACATTCTACTTACCTCCCCGCGATGTTTCTGGACTCCTCCGGATCCTCTTCTGCCACGCCCTGGATAAAAAAAAAAATATATATATATACTTACATCTGCACTCCCGGACATCCCCGACGCTAATGAGGCTCCAGGAGACTTTTCCGGAAGAAAATAAGCAATGGCGCCTTCTGATTGGTTGAAAACGCTGTCTATCAAATTCACCCAATCAGGAGGCGCCAATGTGTGAACCAATCACAAAGGGATACACCCTAAAATCCCACTCTGATTGGATAATGCACCTGTCAATCTTTATTTAAACCAATCACAAGGCGCAGATGCCTTCAGCCAATCACAATGGAATACACCCCCACAGGGTGATTGGTTGGAGCCTCTACGCATTCTGATTGGTTGCACTGACAATAGCCAATCACAATGGAATACACCCTCACGTACTGATTGGTGAAGGATTTGCACATTCTCATTGGCTACTGTTAATATCAATCAATATTACAGCCAATGGGAAGGCGCAGATGTCTTCACCAATCAGTATGTGGGGGAATATTCCATTGTGATTGGCTGATGGCAATAAAGCCTTAGGATTGGTTCAAATAAAGATTGACAGGTGTGTTATCCAATCAGCGTTGTATTTTGGGGTGTATACTTTTTTCATTGGTTCACAAATGGGGTCTTCTTATTGGCTGAATTTGATAGGCAGTCTTTTCAGCCAATCAGAAGCCGCCATTGCCAATTTTATTCTGGAACACTCCATAGGAAGGTCATTAGTGTCGGAGACATCCGCCAGGGCGGATGTGTGTCGCTTTTTTTTTTTTTTTATGCGCGGATGCTTCCGGAGAAGACGAGGAGGCCGGAGACATCGCGAAAGGTAAGTAAAATGTAGATTGTGTTTATTTAACTTTGGTTTATGTTTACTAATGTAATGTTTTTTTTTACAGGAGTAGCGCCGGACAAGACGCAAAGACGGACGACGGAACATGGAGGACGTGACATGCTGGAACGGGACATGCTGGAAAGGTGAGAATAATATTTAGAATATTTAGAATGTTTAGAATGTTTAGGTATTTCATGTAAACGTGTTGTATTAATTTTTTTAATCTTTTTTACCGTAGGTTGCTGATCTGAAGAAACATTTCAAAGGTAAGTGGTCCTAATTATTTATTGTAGCTTATAATTAGGGTAGCTATATATATATAGATAGCATGTATTGTATATTAGATAGATAGATATGGGGATGTATTATTAGATAGTATTGTATATTAAATAGTGGGATGTATATTAGATCGGGGCATGTGTATTAGATAGGGGTGTATTGTATTTTATTTAATTGTATTGTATTGTATTTTATTTAATTGTATTGTATTTTATTTTATTTAATTGTATTGTATTTTATTTTATTGTATTGTATTATATGTATGTATTATATGTATTTTATTTTCAGGTGTGTAATTTAAAAAAAATTGTAGTGGGGGGGTTGTAATGTATTTTTTTATTTTCTGTAATGTTCGTTTTTTTTATTTTTTGTGACTGTTTTTTTTTGTAGTTTTGTATTGTATATTTTTTTATTTTTGGTGATTTTAGTTTTTCTTAGTTTATGTAATGTAGATTTCTGCTGACAAACAGCATTTCAACACTTTCTTTTATTGACCGTCATTTTTTGACAGGCAATTTGCTAGTAAAATATATAAAGCATAACAATATCACAGAAGAACCAATAAAGTAAACCATCACATACTAGATACACAAAATACATCCCATTTGTTTCTATACATTATTGACTATTGATATATTATTGATCAAAAACTATTTTTATATAGTTATTTATATGGGATTTCATTGTTTTCCCTTCTTATGGTGCAGTGTGTAACCTTTTTAATCAAACTAATGGACTACTTTACTGTTAATGGCATCTGTGCATTCAGCACTAGGACCTGACCCTGTACTAGTAGTCAAGACGTCTTGAGGAACAATAACAAAATCTTCATTGATTTCTCTGAATTTGCAAACAAAATTGTGAACTTTCTTACCTACATGATTGAGCCAGTCCATTTTTCATGGTCCATTGCCACAAGCATGGAAAAGCCCTGGTTTAGTGGTCAAGTAGTCCTGAGTTATGGTGGGTCATATAACAAACAATTAAGTACAGGTGGACATTTAACATGGTTAGGAACATGTTCTTATAGGACCTCACCTGAATGGACAAACAGTAATAAGGGGTTTTGGAAAAAACAGGAGCTGTTACCTTGGTGGGCAAACATCAAATTTGGATAATCCTAATCACAGATGAAGCAGAAAAAAGTGATATTAGATTGTCACCCTCAGATTTAGTTTTTCTACAAATCACTAAGAACACTATGGAAAAACCATCTGGAAACCATTTAATTTGCATTTGTCAGTGGCCAGAATTTGACAAATGTTCTGTTGACTTGCAAATACTTTCTAGATGCCATAATTTTGTGTGATCCAGTGGATGGTATAGCACATAGATTTGTTCTACTCTCTAATTGGGGAGATAATATAAAACTTAGTTTGCATCTAGATATTTCTATTGTGCTACAAGTTAAAGGAGCCAGAGCCCTATCTTAGTGTTGCTGAAAACTTTTAAGGAATCTCCTCACCCTACATCATACTTTTCTAAATGCTCTTTGACTCTTGGACTGAGGACCAATAAAATGATCATGGTAACCGGACCATAGAACACTTGGAGTAGAAATTGGCAACGTCTTGAAATCTGTGTACATCATGAGTGAAGACTTTTCCACTTACTTAAACTAAACTTGATTCAGTAATTTTTATGTTTATACTTTCTTCTAACAAGATTAAAGCAAAATTAATTGAATTAAACCGTTGAAGAAGAAAGTACATTTCTACTGCTTCTCCATTCTCTGGAATGGACGAGGAGGAGTTTTCTTGAATTTACTGTACACTTGCCGTATTGCTTTAGAAAATTGGAAAACACTCACCATATATAAAACTATTGGGTAACTAGAGGTATTATATATCATTTTATGTTTAGATGAAAGGCAAGTAAGTCTGCATATGTTGGGCTGAAAAAAGAAGAAACTGTGATCATCATTTAATATGGAAGACTTACCTCCTCTTGCTATTTTGTCTTTGCACATTGTATTGTTTGTGACAGCCATCTTTGGAAACACTTTTATTTTAGTGGTAAATTTTCTTGACTGGTTGAAGACCCACAGAATCCATACTAATGACCTGATAATCACCTGCATTGGATTTTCCAATATCTTCCTCCAAGGAACATTGATGGCAAAGGAGTTTGTATTCTTCATGTTTTACAGTTTTTTAACCCAAGACTGGGTGGTGAAAGCGTTGTTGCCTATATTGATTTCGGTTGCATTCTGTAGTCTCTGGTTTTCCACTTGTTTGTGTTTTTATTATTGTGTAAAAATCATCAATCTCAACACAGATATTTTCTACAAACTAAAAATGAAGATTTCCATAATAATACCCCGGCTGTTAGTAGCATCTATAGTTATATCTTGGATTATTGGACTGGTATCATATTGGGACCTGGATATTGACGCTCACACTACTATTACTACTAATTATTCTGGAACTCAGTCATTGGGTTACGGTTTCACCAGCAGATGTTCCTGTCTGTTCCAGATATACATTTTTATTTCTGCATTGGCTTTCACTATAATGTTCTCATCAGCATCGGCCATAATCACTACTCTCTGTAAGCACATGAGGAAAGTGAAGAAAACCACTGAAGGTTTTAGTAAAGTGAGTCTTGATAGCCACGTGACAGCAGCTAAAACAGTGACATATCTCCTTGTCCTTTACATGATTTTCTATGTGGCACAAAATATAATGTACGTTTTGCCAACAAAGATGGGCTCTCTGATTTCCTCCCTTTGTGTTATTGTAATCGCGTGTTTTCCAACAATTAATGCTGTTATTTTAATTACAGGGAACAAAAAGTCTAAGAGAGTTTTAGAACAACTGTTACGAGGAAAATTCAATAATAGGAACAGTGAAAGCAACAGAGACGCCAGATCTTTCTAATAATTTGTGTTGATTGTCTAAATGTGTGATGGTGGTAGAGCGTGATGCCAACTACTGTATCTGATCTTATATTACAGGAGGCACACATTGTACATGTAGAATTCATTTTCCGTGGTTCAATTACATTTCTACCAATTGACAGCCTTAAATACTCTGTGCTTATATAGAGCCCTATTCAATTGGCCGAATCGCAATTTAATAAGGCTGTAAGTCTGGTATTTATATTCCTTTAATTTCTCATGATATCTTACAAATGCCCTTAATATAGACTCAGAATGTAACTTACTGATGTATTAATTATATGTTGCAATTTAACCCAAATCAACTCATATAGCAGAGTTTTGGGTTGTAGGATGTTAATTTAAAGTTGTAGGATATAGTGGGATGTATCTGCTAGACATATTGAGTAGGGTTTGGTATTGGTAAATTGTAGAATAAACAAATAATTTCTATTTACTACAGCTACGTCTATTAGATATTACACCTTCTAGAATTCAACCTATTGCAACAAATGATTTATTTTATTCTTTAACTCTGCATCTTTGTGTTTACTATGTTAAATAATGCAATAAAATCAAAAACATATTTAAAATTATATACTGATGATTATCAAAATAAACATTATAGATATTTAGTTGTAGTCTATGTTTTATTTTCACAAATACACACTAAATGATTACTATCTAAATGTTGTAATGTATCTCAAAAGTATTTTGGGCGCAAAATCAAGAGGAAAAAAGAAAAGTTCTATTACAAGTTTGATAGATTTCAGTACAGAAATACCTTGTTTAGCGCTGTAGATAACAATAGGAGTGCTAAGCAAAACCGCTCTAAAAAGGCATTTTAACATGAGGAAGATAAGGTGCGGGGAACTCATGAAAAAAACACTGAATTTCAATTGAACTTTAAACTTTTTTGGTTTTATAAGAACAGCAAACATAACATAGTTACATAGTTACATCAAGTTCAACCTTTTAAGATCTCCTCTGATCTGCAATATGCAGGTTAATTGGTAATTAATTGATCCAGACGAAGGCAAACACACAAAAAACAAGTGAAACTTTTCCAATTGTCTAAAAGGAAAAAAAAAAATCCTTCCTGACCCCAGATACTGGCAATCCAGGATAACCCTGAATAACCTTTTAAATTAAAAACAAGCCAAGTCCCCCTTTAACGTTATCTATAGAATCCGGTGTCACCACCTCCTCTTGTAGAGAATTCCACAGATTAACCACCCATACTGTGAAGAACCCTTTTCTTTCTTAAAGGGGAAATCTTTTTACTTCTAACCTCAGAGGATGTCCTCTGGTCAGTTGATAACCTCTTGGCACAAAAAGCTTCCCTGATCTTTTTACTGACCCTGGATATATTTATCTAAGGTAATTATATACCCTCTTAGATGCCTTTTTTCTAGAGAAAATAAGTTTAATTTGGTTAGTCTTTCTCCATAACTTAGCTCCTCCATTCCTCTTATTAGTTTTTTTTTTCCCTCCTCTGTACCTTCCCCAGTTCAAAAATGTCCGTTTTATGAAGTGGTGCCCAAAATTGTCCTCCATATTCCAAATGAGGACGTACTAGAGATTTGTATAGTGGCAGAATTATTTTTGCTTCCCTGGCTTCTATACCCTTCTTAATACATGTTAATATTTTATTTGCCTTTGCAGCTGCTGCTTGGCATTGAGCACTGTTACCTAAGTGGTTGTCCACAAGCACTCCCAAATCCCTTTCAATATCTGATACCCCTAGATTTGCTCCATTAAGATTATAAATTGCATGGCTATTTTTCCTTCCCGGATGTATAACTTTACATGTGTTCATATTAAATCTCATCTGCCATTTAGATGCTCATTCCTCTAATCCTCTAATTTATGTAAATCCCTTTGGAGGGAAAGTACATCATTATCTGATTTAATTTACCTTGCACAACTTAGTGTAATCAGCAAAAATGGAGACATTAGTTTCCAGTCCCACCTCTAAGTTAATAATAGATATTTTAAAAAGGAGAGGACCTAATACTGAACCCTGAGGAACCCCACTTACCACATTAGTCCAATCATAGTATGTTTCATTTACCACAAACCTTTGCTTCCTGTCTTTTAGCCAGCTCTCAATCCATGAGCAGATATTTACTGCAATTCCTGTATCCCTTAGTTTTCACAGTAGTCTTTCATGTGGCACTGTATCAAAAGCCTTTGCAAAATCCAAAAAGACTACATCCACTGAGTTACCTTGATCCAGGTTCCTACTAACCTCCTCATAGAAACGAATTAGATTTGTTTGACATGACCTATCCTCATAAACCCATGTTGACTCCTACTTATAATCCTGTTCAAATAGACATATTCTTGTATATTATCCCTTATTAACCCTTCTAAAAGCTTTCCCACTACAGAAGTGAGGCTCACTGGTTTTTAATTTCCCGGATTTGCTATTGCTCCCTTTTTAAATATAGGTATCACATCTGCTTTTCATCAGTCAACTGGTAGCAACCCTGTGTTGAGCGAATCTTGAAAAATTAGATATAATGGTTTGGCTATTACAGAACCCAGTTTGCTCAGTAATCTTGGAAGTATTCCATCAGGACCTGGGGCTTTATTAAATTTATTTTTTCCAACCTATTTTGGATTTCTTCCTGCGTTAACCAATTATTTGGTGAAGGTAGTGTAGCCCCATTATGTTGCAGTGTCAACCACTGGTACCTCCCGTGTGTATACTGAAGAGAATAACCTATTTAGCTCATCTGCCTTTTCCTGGACACTAATTGTCAGATGGCCTGTGTCACATTGAATTGTTCCTATAGCTTCCTTCCTGGCCTTGTTTCCATTAATATATTTAAAAAATATTTGAGGATTAGTCTTACTCTTCTTTTTAACTAATTTTTCATTTTCCATGTTAGCCAATCTAATAGCCCTGTTGCTGTCTTGGTGATTCCCTTGTACTCTCGTAAAGCAGTCTCTGTCCCCTCTTGTTTGTATAATATACATGCCTTCTTTTTACTCTTTATCTTGATCTTTAAATCATTGTTAAGCCACATTGGATGTGATTTGCTTCTTTTACTTTTATTCCCACATGGTATATGCCGATGTGTATGTCTATTTAATAAGGGCTTAAATGTTGTCCATTTATGTTCAGTAGTTGTACCCATCAGATCTTTGTCCCAGTCTATACGTTGTATTGCTGCCCTTAGACCATTACAATCTGCCATTTTAAAATTAAAAATTGTTGTTGGCCCCTTACAGTTTTTTTTTTTATTATTCAATCTTAAATGAGACTGTGTTGTGATCACTGTTTCCCAAAAGTTGCTCTATTTCATCATTTGACACATATTGATATTATTTGTGATTACTAAATTCAAGATAGCCTAATTTCTAGTAGTTTCTTGTATAACCTGGGCCAGATAATGATCCCTGAGTGTACTCAAGAACCTGCTCCCCTTCGCTGGACCGCTGGTCTCATTTATCCAGTTTATTTCAGGGTAGTTATAATCTCCAACAAAACAAGAACAAAAATAGATCAGGATCCTACTAATTAGATTCACTGATATCACTATAGCGCGTTTCCACAACTAAATCAAAGTTCTATTACCACTTAATAGCTCTTTGGGTATTTCCACTTCACCTCCCTAAGAAAGATTTTACAATGTGGGTTAAAGATTGTTCAACTAATTTGACCAATAATTATGTCAAAGTCTCAGAGTAACTCAGTTAAATTGATATATCACAATAAAATCTTCAACTTCGGGGTACTTAAGTGAATTGAAAAACGTCACTGAGGGTAACTGCACATCTCCAGTCTGGATTAGTTCAAATCCCCTCTTGCTTAGACGTAGATGTAGAATAGTTCATATGGTCCTTATCCAATCAATTAGTGGGGCAGCCGTCTCCAAAGCTCTGGTCACAGCAGAGCAAAAACTAGAATGCCAAAAATAGAAAAACAAGAGAGCGCACACCACTTCCTAGTGCGGATCAATAAAATCGTTAATATAAAACACACTTAAATGATGCAATAATCATTGTTTTTATTGCACATTGCTGAAATTATGACAGTGGTCAGTCTATAATCTTGAAGTGCATTATACCATTGATAAAGCTCTTGAAAAGGGAGAAATGCGTCTAATATAGTTAGACACTGTTTTGTGTCTTTTATCTCCTAATTTTAGGATATTTTCTATGTTTAGTTAAGTGTTTTTAAATTGTAACTATTTTTTATATACTGTGTGCATATTTATTTGAGAGTATATATTCTCTGTATATGTATCATTCGATTTTGTTCAAGATTTACTAATACCTCCTTTTTTTAAAGACACAGTCACCTACCCCAGACTCCATATATTGGGGTCGAATAACCTCTAAATAGGGAGACTGGAGATAGGAGTTTTATAAGACTCCATAGGTAGACTGTGGTACTTTCATTGGAGGAATAGTGTATTTTGAAGATATTAGGCATGGAATCCATCTTGGCCTCAACATCACAAATCATGTAATGGAACGATCTATATAAAGTCGAATGTGGATACATACATGTGGAAGGTGTTATCTTCACCTGTATATGTACATGGAATACCTCTTGTTGTAGAGGATATTAAATGTGAGTGTGTATTTGTCATTTAAGTATGTTTTATATTAAAGATTTTATTGATCCGCACTAGGAAGTGGTGTGCACTCTCTTGTATTTCTATTTTTTGTTTTAATCTCCCATTATTAGAACCTGCCCATGCTTAGCTGCATTTCCAATCTGTAATAATAATTGCATGTCCTCCCTTTCAATTATATTTGGGGGTTTATACCATATTCCAACTAATATTCTTTTGGAATTTGCTGCTCCGCTATTTAACTCAACCCACAAACATTCAACATTACCACGAGTTCCAGCATAAATATCTTCTCGGACTATAGGCTTAAATTCAGGCTTAACATACAGACACATCCCTCCTCCTCTTTTACCATTTCCTCTCTCTTTCCTAAATAGGTTATAAGCATCCAGAGTAACAGTCCAGTCATGAGATTCATCCCACCATGTTTCGGTAATGCCTATTAAATCCCATTTTTCATTAATTGCCAATAATTCTAACTGTCCCATTTTTACTGGCAAGCTTCTGGCATTAGTAAGCATATACTTTATGTTATGAGTCTGTACTTTTGAGGTGCCTTCCCCTTGTACTTGAGTTACCTAGTAATACCTCCCTATTGACTAACCCTACCGCCCATATCCTCTCCCATGACTAGTTAATTCATCCCTTATCCTCTCTACACTTTCTACCCCATTACATTCATCTAGTCCCTCCCCCCACCTACTAGTTTAAAAACTCCCTCATCATTAAGTTGCAATCCATCCCTGCTATAACACAAACTGAACATTAGCAGAAATATAAACTTTAAATTATTGATGTTGAAGCTTCTGGGTCATCCTGGATTCTGTATTCTTTGGGAAAAAAACAGTGTTATAGTGTATCAGAGCATTAATAGGGGTCCAGTTGGCAAAAACAGCGTTATAGCGGGGTTTAGCATTAAAAGGACTGGTAGGAAAAACAGCTTTTATTGTGAAATAACTCTAAAAGAGGTAGCTTTAAGCGGGGAATACCTGTAGGTTGTGGTAGACAGACACCTAAATGGTCAAGTCAGCCCTTTTTTTAATGTTGTTTAGTGACCCAGTTTAGTGGTCAAGTAGGCTAAATTAATGGTGGGTAAACAATTAAGTACTGGTGGGCATTTAAAATGGTTGTAATCATGTCCTTATAGGGCCTCACCAGAATGGACAAAAAGTAACAAGGGTTTTTGAAAAACAGGTACCAAACCAGCGAGTACTGTTACTTTGGCTGGGAAGCATTATTTTTGGAAAATCGTAAATGCAGTTTAAGTAGAAAACAACATATAAGTGATATTAGATTGTTTCCCTCAAGTTTTGTTTTTCTATCAATCAGTAAGAACCCTACGGAAAAGACATCTGGAAACCATTTAGTTTGCATTTGTCAGTGGCCACAATTTGACAAGCATTCTGTTGACTTGCAAATACTTTTTTGCTGCCAAAATTTTGTATGATCCAGGGGATGGTATATCATGTAGATTTATGGTTAATTGAGGTGACTATAAAATGCTTGTTTAGAGCTAGATATTTCTATTGTCTCGCTATTGATGAGAAGTTTGAAGGAATCTCCTCACTGAACATCATACTTTTCTGAATAATCTATGACTCTTCAGTACTGAGGACCAATAAGCTGTTCAATGTAACATGACCGACCCACAGTTGGAAAAGAAACTGCCAATATCTTAAAATCTGTGTACATCATCAATGAAGACTATATTGTTCCTGAAAAAGGTATCACAAAAAAAACTAAACTTTGCTTTCTCCAGATTAAGTAATTTGTACTTTTATAATACTGTCTTATAACTGGATAAAACCCAACTTTGTGTGCTCTCAAGCATTAATTATAAATACTTGTTAGATAAATTGATATTAGAAGTAAAAATATATTTTGAAGGAAAAACATTTAATATAAAGAATAGAGAAAGTCAATCTCTACTGCTTGTCCATTCCCTGGAACTGATGAGGAGGAGTTTTCTTGACAATAGAGTAAGATTACTATGTTGTTTCTGAAAATTGGAAAACACTCACCATATGTAAAACAATTGGTAACTAGGGATAATATATGTGTAAGGCATGTAACTCTGCATTCATTTATGAACCTGGGGTGAAGACAGGAACATATTCCGATCATCTTTTGGTATGGAAGGCTTACCACCCCTTGCTACGGTGTCTATGCACATTGTATTGTTTGTGACAGGAATATCTGGAAACATTTTTATTCTAGTGGTAAATTTTCTCGACTGGTTGAAGACCCATGAAATCAGTACTTCTGATCTTATAATCACCTGCATTGGGTGTTCCAACATCTTCCTCCAAGGAGCATTGATTTTGAAGGAGATCTCACTCTTCATGTTTTACAGGGGGGTTTCCCAAGACTGGATGTTCAAAGCACCAGTGGCTATACTGATTTCCGTTGCATTCTGTAGTCTCTGGTTTTCCACGTGTTTGTGTTTTTACTACTGTATAAAGATCGTCAATCTCAACACAGACATTTTATATAAACTAAAAGCGAAGGTCTCCACAATAATACCCCGGCTGTTGGTAGCATCTACAGTTATGTCTTGGATTACTGGACTGGTATCATATTGGGACCTGGAAATTAAAGCTCACACTACTATCGCGGCCAATGATTCTGGGATTCAGCCATTAGGTTATAGGTTCACCAGCAGATGTTCCTGTCTGTTCCAGATATACATTTTAATTTCTGCATTGGCTTTCACCATTATGTCCTCTTCTGCAGTGGCCATAATCACGACTCTATGTAAGCACATGTGGAACATGAAGAAAAACACTGACGGTCTTGGTAAAGCGAGTCTTGACAGCCACGTGACAGCAGCTAAGACCGTGATATTCCTCCTTGTCTTTTACATGATTTTCTATGGGGCTCAAAACATAATTTACAATTTGCCATCAAAGATCGGCTCTCTGATTAACTCCCTTTGTCTTATTGTAATCGCATGTTTTCCAACAATTAATGCTGTTATTTTAATTACAGGCAACAAAAAGTCAAAGAGAGTTTTAGGACAACTTTTAAGAGCGAAATTCAATAATAGGAATAGTGAAAGCAACAGAGACGCCAGATCTTTCTAATCATTTGTCTTGATTGTCTAAATCTATGATGGCGACAGATATTGGTCCTACTATTGTGCCTATCTTTGTAGAATTAATATTCTGTTGTTCAATTTCTACTATAAAAGTATTCATTTTTATAGACTCAGAATGTACGTAACATATATTAATCCTACACTGTGATTTAACTGAAATTGATTCATAGTAGAGCTTTTGGTTGTAGGATTTTAATTTAAAGTGATAGGATAATGAGGGATATATCTGCTAGACATATTGAGTGGGGGATTAGTTAATTGTAGAATAAACAAAGAGTTGATATTTACTACAGCTACCTCTATTAGACATTACATTTCCTAGAATTAAACCTATTGCAACAAATGATTTATTTTACTCAGCATCTTTGTCTTTACTATGCTAAATAATGCAACAAATGTAATAAAAAATGTATTTAAAATGGTTTACTTATGATTATCAAAATAAAAAATACAAAGACTTAGTTGGGGTCTGTTTTTTTCACAAATACACACTAAGTGCTTATAATGTAAATATTAAAAAAGTACGGTATATCAAGAGTATTCTGGGTGCAAAACCAACGGAAAAAAATAAAGTTCTATTACAAATATGATACATTTTAGAAGGTTGTGATAAACAGACACAAGAGTGAAAGAGGTTAAAATTGAGAAAGATGAGTTGTATTTCACTGATGAACAAAACTGAGAACACTTATGAATCCACAATATGATCTCTCACGCCATCAAGTTGCCTTCCCTAGAAACCGGTGGTGGAGTAACTCACCCAGTGTCCAACCAGAGTCCAAGGCAACAAGAGCGACATTGTAGGACAATATGACAACATCTCATTGAAAGTAATAAAAACAAGATATTCTTGATATTTAAAAAAGAAAATCATAATACAACAAATAATTAAAATATATAATTTGGTTCACATTCCAGCTCTACTCTCACACCCAGCCTCTTATCTTTTCCTATTTACTTTTCCCTTTTTGTTGTGTCTAAGCATCGCAAATAACAACACTTTTGTACAGTAAAAAAAGACAAAATATGATAAATGGTGTCCAATGATACAAAACATCCCATGTTTCAGTGCTCTCCCGGGTACATACAATATGAAGTGATACAAAACAAACACCAAACATACACTGGAGGCCAAGGAGAAGAGGTAGTACAACCGAGAAATAACCCACCACATGCACCAAGGAACCAGAAGGTGGCAGTGGAACATCATAAAAACCAGAACAAAGACTAGAACAACATATTGTATCAGATTCCAACAAGATGTAATATGGTGGTTCACATCACATTTATTCTGCATCTAAATTTTCAATTTACACTTGTTCAAGAATCCCTGAAGCAAGAATCCTGAGAAAGCAATAGAGCCACACTTCTTGGTATAAAGCTTCTGTGGTGACCGCCAATACTCTAAAATGTGTTAACTTAAAAGAAACGTATTTTAAAGTTATCCAAAGATGGCACTTAATACCCACCCAAATCTCCAAATTTAGTAAAGGAAATGATATAGATCTTTGCTGGAGATATGAAACAGGTTCTTTGGAACACATATGGTGGAAATTTGAAAATGTTCATAGTTTTTGGTCTTCATATATAGATAATATGAAAAGGATTGTAAAGTGTGACATTGATTTTACACCTGAATTTGCATTGTTCCACATGTTTCCAGATGATATGGGTTGTAGAGTTAAATACACCTTAGTTCACATCTTATCAACCATGAAATTGCTGATCGCTTTAAATTGAAAAAAAAGAAACCCTTCCCACTTGGGGAGAAGTAAAAGATATAGGGCCTCATTCAATTAGCCCCTGCAAGTTATGGAGGCATAGGATGTATATCTGCAGGCCCAACGTGGATGCAACTTATGGTGCTATTCAATACGGCAAGGCCGCAAGTTAGGGGACGATAACGAAAATCGTACACCATGCAGTCGTCAGTAGCATTCGCGATCATGAACCTGATCAATTAAGCAAGGCCGTAACTCCCGAAGTAAGAAACAGCCAATGGAAACAGAGATCATCATCACGACATCCAACCTGCAAGCCGGTAGGACTTTGCAAACTGAAGGTTGGATTTCAAAGTCCTACGGGCTTGGAGGTAATTCAAGTCCGTAGGACCTTGAAATCCAACTTCCATTTTCAAAGTTCTTTGGGCTTGGAGGTTGGATTTAAAAGTATTCTGTTTTGGCGATTTGCGAGCTTGAGAAAATTGTGCTATTATTTCTAAGACCTAACATCACTTTGCTTTTTAATAAAAGTACAGTATTGATTTATTATTAGGATTTGAAGTGCTCCCGATATGTCATTAAGCCCTTTGCGAGTACTCCTCGGTACCAGTAACTTGTGGTTAGACTTTTGCCATTTGCGGGCTCATTTGCAGGCTGGACGGGGTGGTTAGCAAAGGGGAAATCAGAGCAACTGAATAGCAATTTGTGATTTTAGCATAGGCATTGCGGCCGTGAAAGATCAAAGGCTCAGCTTCTAATCTTCACCATCGCAATGATTCGCAGCCTGGGATCCGAAACTCGATCGGAGCCCGCAAGAAGACACCAATTGAATAGCAAATTAACTTAGGATCTCCATTTCCGAGCCTGGATCTCCCGTAAGCCTTAACTGAATGAGGCCCATAGTGTCTAGAAATTGAGTTATCGAAAAAGTCTTCATTTAATTTAACCTGAATACACGACTGAAAACTAATATCGGCTGGAAAATGTGGGATGACTGCATAGAAGCACGTAACTAACTTATGGCTCTCTTCTTCGTTCTTCGATATGTATTGATGGAAAATGTTTATGTTTTGTATTATTTTATATATGTATTTGTGAGTTGTATGTAATACAATAAAAATAAAATAAAGAAAAGGAGAAAAAAAAATCCCTGAAGCATATGATACATTTTATTGCTGCCTTAAGTGATAGCAAACCTTTTCACAGACCACACACCCAGGTGTGAATTTATATATATATATATATACAGTATATATATATATATATATATATATATATATATATATATATATATATAAATAAATAAATAAATTTAAAAAAATTATTAAAAATTAGTATATGGTGAGCTCAAGAGTAAGTGAAGCTCTCCATCGTACAGTAGACAACAAGTAATACATTTGTAAGCTCATTTGCATGTAAAGTGCGGGGAAATGCAAATAAGAAGAAAACTTATCTCACTCTTTTAATCCAAAAATAAAAATGTTATACATAGCTCCCTTAAAGCATATGCTCGATATATAAAACAGCTTTTAAGCAAAGCATGGGGTTGGACTTTGTACAAATCAAGAATCCACTCATATACAGTACTGTTTCAAGCTTGAGAGTGAGATACATTGTCTTCTCATTTGCATGTCCCCAGCTTTTAGACATGCAAATGGGCTTACAAATGTGTTACTTGCTGTCTATATATATATATATATATATATATATATATATATATATATATACAGTGTCGGAGCTAAGGAATGGATATTTCAAAAATATATATACTTAGAAATATATACAGTATATATATATATACACACACGCATATACAATATATATATATATATATATATATATATATATATATATATATATACTGTATATATATGTACAAAAGAGCAAATACTTGGGGCCTCATTCAATTGTGATTTGGCCAATTGAATAGGGCTCTATATACTGTAAGCACAGAGCATATTTTTTTACAGACGTTTTTAGTTAGTTAAGACCTTGCTTTTTTATAGGAGTTCATGAACTAAAAACTTCTGTAAAAATAATATGCTCTGTGCTTATATAGAGCCCTATTCAATTGGCCAAATCGCAATTGAATGAGGCCCTTGGTGTGTAACAGAGAACAAGTCCATTGTGAAGTTTAAAGAGGAGATGACACCCAAATCCATCTCTCTGCACCAGAACTACCCCCTCCTTTCTAGCTCAAGTGGCCAACTGCCTCTCAAGTATAGCCTCCTGAATGTCCACCCATCAACCCAAACATGTCAGACTGAACTCCTAATCTTCCCACCCTCTTCCATAGCTTCCACTCCTCACATATCTCTCGCCGTTGACAATGTCATCATCATGCCCACCTTAATGGATAAAGCCCTCAACAATTATGCACCCTCTTATATCTCTGCTCTCTGTACGCTACCAACAGTCCTCTTTGTTCTGCTAACAACCTTCTTATTTCTTCTCTTATCACCTCCTCTCACTCCCGCCTTCAGGAGTTTTCTCATGCAGCCCCCATAGTCTGGAACTCCTTGCCTCGCTCTATTAGACTATTCCCTGCCTCAAATCCTTCAAAACCTTAATAAAATGCATCTGTTTAAAAATGCCTATCACCTTCAGCCTTAATATGCCCAATGTATTGTATCTCACCTTTCTATATCTCACCCACATCCTCTTAAACTGTAAGTTTGCAAGCTTTCAATCGTGTCTGTATTTTATTAAATTATTATATTTAATCTAATTATCTTTCATTATCTGAGTTTTAAAAACAGTAAGGTATACAGTATTTTAACAGTGTATAACAAACTGGGTATTTTTGGGGGGCTGGGGTAAATGTGGATAAGCATGTTAACTGTTGTTAATCATAAAATTATCCCTACATTAAATAAAGGGTCACTTCAAACTGTTTGATGAATAGACTACACATAGGTAGAATAACACTTCCCCTTTATTACCACTAATCCCGACTTATTATGGAAATATAGGTGATACCTAGTTGCATGAGCCAAGATGTCTCATTACCCTCTATAACCCCTCACAATTAGTTTAAAACAATGCATTGCAACATATGAAAGACATCACGCATCAAAAGAAAAAGTCCCAATATAACATTAATAATCTTTAAGTGTCTGCATAAGCTCTGGGATATTCTACAGGTCGTTGTATGTCAGCCTTACATAGATGCAGGTCCAATGGATGCAGCTCCATCACTTTAAGTCTGTGTTCTCCCAGGCTTTTTCTACTGACAATGATCTGCCAGAAGGCGAATAGAAAATGATTATACATTCTCAATAACACTAAATTAGCATACTCATAGCCAAAGACCACACTCCGTTCTGCCTACGAGAAAAGAAAGAATCTGAATCCTCTAATATCATCATACGTTTTCATAAGTGCTCTTTCAACTACCCATTACTCCTCTCCACCAAACCAGCTGCCAGTTTTTGATAAGTAACATGCAATATCCATGTTATGCATGTCTCTTTGGCATATTTCCAGTAAAGTGGTTAACATTATGACTCTAGATTTGTCAATGTTGATCAGGTATTGCACCATCTTCATAGTAGCCAGTTGTACCACTCTTTTCAAAGCTATAGAGCCTCATTCAATTGAGCAATCTTAAATTACTGTAGCCCGTAAATGAGGCTGTCAGTTAATTTACTGTTAAATTGTTTTTTTTGTGGACGCTGAACGGGTTACGGTTATGTCCTTGAAAACTTTGCTGTGGTTAATCCCGGAACGTACAGTCTCCCGAAGCCTTTGATTTTTCACGTCCGCTAGAGTTCCAATCACTAAAATCGCAAATCGATATTCAATTGCAAAAATCGCTCAAGACCGGACCCACGGTAAAGCACGCAAATGGCAAATGTCAGCCCAAAGCTTACAGCTTCCAGATAGGACCCGCAAAGGGGTTACAGATTAGTTTGGAACAGTGCAAAACACAATAAAAACACAACAATGCACTTTAAAATATGGGGAAAGCAATGGAAGGCATAAGAATGACTTGCACAACGATTTTGAACTATCAAATATTGCAAAAAATAAAATGTTATTTTCCTCATAGGTTGTAGTGGTCATGCTGATGCCAATATAAAAAGCCATGCTGCAACATGCTGAACGCTATTAAAGACACACAACCTCATTAAATTGCCAAACATATACATACAAATGGCTGACATATTAACCCTTTCTCACTCACAGAGGCTCTAAATTGGACCCTAAAAATACAAAGACCATCTTATATACATCTCATTCATCACATCTACATTGGGAAAACCAATAGTGGCCACATTACACCGCCACATGGCATATATAAAGTACCAGGGGAACATTTTACATTTGGTTGTTCAGTCCCTCTGTTGTGTCCGACTCTTTTTGACCCTATGGACTACAGCACACTTACATATGTCTCTGTCTGTGAGTATCCACAAATTTTGAATCGAAAACATACTGGAGTGGATTGCCAGTTCATTCTCCAGTGGACTGTGATTTGTCTGACCTCTCTGCTATGACCTGCCCACCTACAGTGGCCCTACATGGTATAGCTCACAGCTTTATTCAGGTACTCAAGCCCCGTCACCACCACCACTTAGCAATCTGGAAGGGGAATATCAGGAAGGGCTGCAAAAACACATGGAGGCTGCGCAGAGGCACGTGGAGCAACAGCCAACTCGCCTGCATCTCCGCTACGCCCATCCTGGAAAGTCCCAAACCATTGCTGATGGCCATGTGCCAAGATGTATACCCATTATCATTTGGTAACCTCCTTTTAAGTGTTTTGCTATCAATCAATTCATATTATGACCTATCATATTGTTATCAGGCCTACAGGGGAATGTTGATACTCCACAGTATGACACATTGGACTTTGCATGTGTATTAAACCTTTATTATCAAATATTATATATATTATGATATAATATCTCATTATATTATTACTATTATTATTATTGTTATTATATGTATTAATGCATTGCATAGTAACAAGGGCTCATTAGTTTACTGATATAGGAATGTGACACAAATGTGATGCATGTGGATGTCCCATAACCCCAACCATTGAAAACACACTGACACAGTTAGAACAGTATAACAAAGCTTTATTTCATACACAGAGCACAATCAGAAATGTACAAAACTGTGCATTAATATCATGGGTGTGGTGTGGGCGGATTCCAGAAGAGCAAGAGGCTTGGGGGGGAAAGGGGATGCCTACAGGGGCTAATGTGATAGTATACAATAAGCATGATGCATAGCACCTACCAGGGTCACATGTGGCCACTATACCACTGCAACCGGAATCTGATGAAAAAAAGGATCATCAGAAATCACTTCATTAAATTGAAGAAACCATTAATGTGGGTAGCACTTAGACATTGTCTAGGCCTGCTCAATGAAATAGATGATTCAACCTCTGGACTGTGTAATCCAATCCAGTTTCACACATACAGTCTGTTGACAAAACAAAAATCTAAAATAAAGTGGTAAAAAAAAAGGAGGATAAAGAAAAATATGCATGTACAGTACAGCGCTAAATACTGTAACTGTAACAATATACAAACTCACCTGATTTCCATCTGCAAGCATTACTAACTATTATCTAGTTCTCAGAAGAACTCACTGGCCATGACCATTAATATTGATTTGTCATCTCACAATAAATGCTTAGCTGGAGCCTCAGTTATGACAAGTCCAGGAAGTGACTAGATTGGCTCTAGTCGGGCGGATGGCGGTGGTCGGTTTGGCATGCTGCGTCTGAGCGAATACACGCTGTGCAGTGCTGTGCTGAACTTTTGGCAGAGAGAGGGGGTCTCACAAGGGCTCGCTGTGAGATTTTCATATATAAGAAGATGCTGAGCATGGATACCATGGCGGAGATACCAAAATACATTTAAAGGAGGAAAAAGGAAACAGGGAAGAGAGGAGGGGTAGAGAGAAGAAGGAGAAAGTCTTTGAATGAAGGGGGAGTCTTACATAACCTCTACGATACAGAATAAGAGAGTTGGCTGAAGTCTAGATACTACAAAGGTCTGAAGTAAGTGCTGGACTGCTTTTTTTCTCTCTCTCTTTCTCTTTCCTCTCTCCTTTGAAGACACTAAAGATGGTGGACATGAGCCTTTAACTTTGCCTCACAAAGTCTGAAGATAAAGATATGAATGTATGTGTAATACACCGCTACAGACAAAAAGACCTCCAATTTATAAATGTAATCTGTTGTGGAAGAGGAAAGTATATTGGGCTATCATAGAGGGCGCTTCTTTCCTACTGAGAGTATACCACGAGAGTAATATTTAAATATGTATTAATTGAAGGAAAAGAAAGAAAGTAAAAAGACTGTGGATGAAAGACAAGGGGTGAAAGGAGAGAGTTAAATCAGCTATATAAGAATAGAGATTTTGGGAGTTCACTGAGGCTCGGTAGCTGCTGGGGTCTGAGACTGAGACTATAGAGTTGGTGAGAATTGACCCTCAATATGTCCTTTTTGCAGTGACTGCTATTCAGGTGTAATATACACCCCGGAAAATAACTTTATTCTCTAAATGCAATCTGTGGCTGAAATTTTATTAGCTATCATAGATAGCTGTTCTTTCCTATTGAGAGTATGCCACAAGAGTATTATACAAATATTTACAAATTGAAGTAAGAGGGGAAAAGCAAAAAAGATCTTGGAAGAAAGACCCTGAATAAAAGGGGAGAGCTGGATAATGTGATATCTAAGATTATGAGAGTTCAATAAGGCCCAGTGGACCGGATATAATTTTGATACAATGCAAGAAGGCTGTTGGAACTTATAAACGATGCATGAGGAGGGAGGATTGACATCTTGAGAGCTCCAGACAAAATTATTTACACATTAGTATCTACTGAATTTTACCGGAGACTCAGAGAGTTTTGAAGGACTCGCTATAGACGGAGAGAAACCATCAGATACCATACATTTTGCTGACAAAGGACACAGTGTTGAAATTGAGTTATCGGTTAGTGAGCTATAATGAAAAGTCGTGATAACATTGTGTATGAAGTAAGAAGATCCTCATGGATCGGAGTATTTATATATGGTTATTGTTTATAAATCTTACTGTATTTATTAGACAATGAGTATAAGAATTTTCCCTTGTTAAAAGAAACCCTGGTAAAAGAAGAGGTAGACTAGGAGTAAAAGAAAGAGAATAAAGGTAAACGGTTACAAATGAGTAAACTTGAAAAAATGAGAGACAGAGAGAATAAAGGTAGTAAAAGTAAAGTGAGAGATAAAAAAATACAATAACAGTAAGAGAAGTAGCTCTGTCTCCACAAAAAGGAACTAAAGTGGAAAAACAAATGGATAGTTCTTCTAGCTCACAGTTAGACTCTTCAAACACCCAATCTGGGTTGGAAGAGGATCCGATAGCTAAAACAAAAGAAGTTGATCAAGAAGAGGGGGAAGAAAGAGTAACGTTGAAATCGATTAAAATACTTTTCAGAGAATTTCAAGAGACAATAAAAATAGAACTGTCTCAGGAAATAGCCAAGAATACAGTAGCTACAAAGCAGACAAAAGCAATACAGGGTTTAGAACTTAGCTATAGGGATCTTTCTCTAGAACAAGTGAAATTGAATAAAGGACTTAAGAGAGCAAATGATCGAACTTAATTCTAGAACTGTCAGGTTAGAATCCAATGCTAAAAGAAACAATATAAGAATTAGGGGGATTGATGAAACAATACTAGCTAAAGAATTAAAAAAAAACTATAATTACAACAAAAGAAGAAGGAGAATCCTTTATGCAAAGTGGTGTAAGTAATTACTGGAGAAAATTAAAGAAGTGGAGGATGGTTGATGAATTTATTTCCCAATTGCCATCTAAGTACAATCTTGATCTTTCTGGAATTTACCCTTATTTAGTAGGAATGTTATCACCTATATTATTTTTTATATAAAGAGGATAAGGTAATCACTGCAATGAAATTTAGGTGTTGATATTATAGGAACACTATTTATTGAATGTATTTTTTCACTTATAAAGCACTTTAATGTATGAATATCATCCCATTTAGTTTTATATAGATAAATGATATAGAAGTATGGTTAAATGAATGATGGGAAAGAGAAGGAAGAGAATGATATAGTAATAATTTAGTTGTCACATACCACTTTAATGTATAAAGCACTTTAATAGAAACTAAATTAATCTAGAGGATATAAAATATATTTTTTAGAGTATTATAGAAATCATGGGTGATAGTATGAAGAGGAAAAGTAAAACTGGAAAAGGAAGTAGATCATTTTTAGCACTGATATTTAAATTGTAAAGTAAAACAGTAAATAAATGATTAAAAAAGAGATTAAAAACAATGGATAGAAAGATGGTGTAAGGTTAAAGCACTAGAGCCCTTTTTTTTTTTTTTAAAGGGATTGATAAAAGAGAAGAGGGTAAAGAAATTAAATAAAAACAAGGGTGAAAGTTATACGGAATGTAAAGAGAGAGTATGGGTAGGAAGCTTAAAAAAAGTTTTAAGATATATGGGGAATAACAAGAGCCATGAGGATAGAACTATAGGAAAGAAGAGTTGAAACAATTTGCCAAAGGTTGCACAGGTTTATTGGGGAAAAAGCAAAGTTTATTATGTATAGGGGGATAAGAGATATGGAAATGACTACCACCAAGTCATTCAAACTTTTTTTTATAAGTTTGCCCATTGCCACTTAGACCCGCTCTCTGCTACTTTGCTTAGTAGAAGCTGGAAGCAGGAAGTGGTTCAGGGTGTTAATTGGGACAGACTGAGGAAGACAGGTGTATGATGATAGAATATGTTGTTAGTGTTTATTTGTTTCACCCGCCCCTTTTTTTTTTTTTCTCTTTTCCATTTTTTGGGGCATTTCTGGAGCGGGTGAAAGCAGGATTTTGAATTTTATATAAAGTAGAAGGGTCATTAACATCATGACATTTAATTGTCAAGGCTTGAACCATCCAGCTAAAAGGAATCATATAGACAAATTAGTAAGAAGGGAAAAAATAGATATTTTATTATTACAAGAAACACATTGGCAGACGGATAAGATCCCAAAGTTTGTTATTAATGGATATGATACGATATAAAATTAGACTTTTAAAAAGAAAGCTGGAGGAGTATCCATCTTGTTTAATAAGGATTTATGCTTGAATGAAGAATTGGTTATATATGATCCTAATGGTAGATATATACTTTGGGTTGGGAAAATTGTTCAAGAAAAAAATCTCTTTGCTAAATATTTATGCACCAAATAATAAACAGAACTCATTTATTAATTATGTATTGGCTCATTGGAAAAGATACGCACAAGGGACGTCCATAATTGGAGGAGATTTTAATATAATAATGAATTGTCAATTGGATAGAAATTCTGTTAAACATTTAGAATGTGATGCTAATACAAAAAGGAAAAATAAACTATTTGTAAAAAGTATATTGAAATATATTCTCTACGATACTTGGAGGGTATTATATCCTAATCAATTGAATTATTCTTTCTTCTCGTGTAGACATCCTACTTATACAAGAATTGATTATGTCTTTACAGATAGTAAGACAATTGCAAAAGTTAAGGAAGTTAAAAATGGTCCAATTGATATTTCAGATCATGCTTTTGTTCTGGTTAAACTAAATCTGGGAATAGATAAAGTTAAGATTCCATGTTGGAGAATGGATAACTCATTATTTGAGGATGAGGATAAAAAAGAAAAAATGAAAGAAGAAGTTAAGAAGTTTTTTTTAAATAAATGCAGGATTGGTAGAACATAAATCCACTATGTGGAATGCACAAAAAGACTTTATTAGGGGGATGTTGATCATCTGGAAGAGTATAAGAAAGAAACAAAGAGGACCCACCTTAAGACAGTTGTATACTGATTTATATAAGTGGGAAATGCTAAATAAACAAAATCCAGAATTAGCTTTGTTTAATAAAATAAAAGAGTGTCAGGCTCAAATAAAATAAAAAACATAAATCAAATGATATCAGATAGATCTGTATGGAGGATTCAGCAGAAGTTGCATCGGTATGGAAATAAAATAGGTAAAATATTGGCTAACAAAATTAAAAATAAAATAAATAGGAAAAGAATAGAAACTTTATATAGTGAAGGTAAATGTATTAGTAATCCATCAGATATTGCTATGGCATTTGTAAACTACTATCAGGAACTGTATAATGTAGAAGCAAATTCACAATTTATAAAACCGACAACAGAACAAATTCAGGAATTTTTAGATAAAATATCTCTTCCGAGTGTATCAGAATCCCAATTAGGATATCTTAACAGCTCTTTTACAGTAGGCGAGGTTGAAGAAGCCATTAAAGATCATAAATTATATACATCACCGGGGCCTGATGGCCTCACTAATCTCTTTTATTAGATATGTAAACCAGTTATAGTAGAGCATTTACTAGATCTTTATAATGAAATAAAAGACACTGGTAAAACTACAGATGAGTTCTTACTTTTAACTATTGTTCCAATTCCTAAAAAGAAACAGGATAATTTACAATGTAGTGAATATAGACCTATATCCCTTTTAAATACAGACTTTAAACTTTATTCAAAAATCTTGGCCACCCGGATGAAAACTATAATACAAGATTTAGTTGTGAAAGATCAGAATGGTTTTGTTCAGGGTAGGCAGGGAAGTGATAACTCATGTAAAATAGTGAATCTTATTGAGTATGTGGGAAGAAACAATACTCCTACCCTGTTCGTTTCTCTAGATGCAGAAAAGCATTTGATAGAATAGGGTGGGAGTATATGAAACTTACTCTAGACAAATTTGGTTTTGGGGCAATTGGCCGTTCAGCTATAGGTGCTATATATACAAAGCAAGAAGCAACTGTGGCTAGCTTGGGATTTAGATCGAATAGATTTTCTATAAGGAATGGGACAAGACAGGGTTGTCTCCTGTCCTATTTACTTTATTAATAGAGCCTATGGCTGAACTAATAAGGTCTGAAAAGAATATAAAAGGAATTGAAGTAAAAGGAATGGAACATCAAATAGTTTTATTTTCTGATGACATAGGGCTTCATTCTATTATCGTCCGTAAATCGTCCGCAAAGATGCGATTCCTTGCGGGGCTCCCGTTACCTTGCAATTCAATTATACGGCAGCGCAAGGATATCCCCTTACGGACGGCCGTATATCTTGCAACTGGCAGTAAGCTCAGAAATCTTTAAAAGCAAAAATAAATTCAAGACGGCACTGTAAAGCTCTGTAAATGCTAGGGATTATAATGGGGGACATGAGGATTAATAGTAACCCCCTCTCAAGCTTGCACATCAGCCCAAATCCGAGATTTAATTAACTGTTTATTTTCCGGCCGCAGCGTGGGCGGGTCTGAGGTGCTCCAAGCCCTCAGGACTTTTTACATGGATATGTGACATAAATTATTTTTTTTTTTATTGATTTGAGTGTAGGGGAATGTTGTGCTATTTTTGCTAACACCTACAATCACTTTATAGTCTCCTCAGGGTGCAGGATGGCTTTATTATGGCTTTATAATGTGCTTAATTGTGTGCCTGCGGGACGTTTTGCTGCAAGTAAGCTGCGGCTCGCTTTTAGCCTTGCAGAGAGGGTTCCCGGAGCAATAGAATAGCAACCAGGATTTTCTTGCGGCTGAAACTCTTGCGGCCGTTTAAGATCAAAGGCTTTCCACCGGCGCGTGCGGCCGCAAGGGATAACAAGGCGCCGGCCGCAAGCCTGCCGGAATCCCCGGCCGGAAGGGAATAGAATAGGCAAATAGCTTGCGGCCGGTCCTTGCGGCCCCGCATCTCCTACGGCCGATAATAGAATGAGGCCCATAGTATTAATGTTGACCCAACCTAAAAACGTGCTGAAATATCTATATGAAATATTAAAGGATTTCAGCTTTATTTCATATTACAAGCTTAGGGCCTCATTAAATTCCAGCCTCGTAAATAAGAGGCTTCTACTTAAGCCCTACGTACTGCAAAGTTTCTCTAACTTACAATGCTATTAAATTAGCCCTGCTGCGAGCAACGTATGAGCTACGCAGCAGGCCCGTACGTATCTACACTGCGTAAATGTACATGAGGAGTGACAGCCTGCGAGATGATATCGCAGGCTCCCACTCCTCATCAAGTGCTGCGGGGGTCCTAAAAGGGACCTCCGCGGCAGTCCCCCACATAAGCCCTGCCGTGGGGGGTACTCCAAACCCCCCCCTAGGCACCTAAAATGAACCCCCCCTCAATGCGGGGGTCCCTGTCGGGACCCCCGAAGTGTCCTCACATGAACACCTTGCTGCAGGGGTCCATAGGAACCCCCGCAGCCCCCACACATTAACCCCTTGCAGCGGGGGTCCCCGATCGGCACCGATCAGGCCCCCGCTGCATTTAAAACTTTTAAATTCCCCGCCGCGGCTCCTTAAAGGGGCCGCGGCACACTATTACCCAATCCCGGCCGCGGCACTTAAAATTAACCCCCCTCTATGCTGGGGGTCCCCATCGGGACCCCCGAAGTGTCCCCATATAAACCCCCTGCTGCGGGGGGCCCCGATCGGCACCGATCGTGACCCTGCTGCAATTCAATTTTAAATTTCCCGCCTCGCGGGTCCTCAAAGGACCGTAAAGGTCCTGAAAGGACTCGCACTAAAAATATTAACCCCAGGCAACTATAATTACCCCATTAACTCATGATGGTCAATACAGACCACCATAAGGCTCTAATTAACCCATTAACTCATGGTGGTCAATACAGACCACCATAAGGCCTAAATTAACCCATTAACTCATGGTGGTCAATACAGACCACCATAAGGCCTAAATTAACCCATTAACTCATGGTGGTCAATACAGACCACCATAAGGCTCTATTTAACCCCATCAGTCCCATAAGGGTATATTATTACCATTATGGGCCTGTTACAACCCAACATTAACCACATAAGTGCCATGATGGTCCTCAAGGACCATCATGACACTAACTACAAACACTACACTATAACCCCCAATAAACCATTTAATCTAAACTAACCCCCCTCTACACTAATCTATTAACACTTACACTACCTACCTACACTACCTACCCCCTAATAAACCTCCCCAACACTCTAATTACAAAAAACAATAAACCTACAGCACAGAAAACAAAAAACCTACAGTACAAAAAACAAAAAAACCTACAGTACAGAAAAAATAAAAATTACAACCCCACCCCCCACTACAGAAAACAAAAAAATACATTACAACCCCACCCCCCACTACAGAAAATAAAAAAAATTACACACCTGAAAAGGAAAGACAGATAAACACAATACATTACATACATTACATACAATACATGACATTACATACATTAAATATAATATATTAAATATAATATATTACATATAATATATTACATATAATACATTACATACATTACATACAATACATGACATTACATACATTAAATATAATATATTAAATATAATATATTACATATAATATATTACATATAATACATTACATACATTACATACAATACATGACATTACATACATTAAATATAATATATTAAATATAATATATTACATATAATATATTACATATAATACATTACATACATTACATACAATACATGACATTACATACATTACATATAATGTATTACATATAATATATTACATATAATATATTACATATAATATATTACATATAGTCCTAATCAAATACCCCCTATCTATCTAACATACAATCTATTTAATTTAAAATAAATCCTAACTATATCAAATACATCCCCCTATCTATCTAATATACAAAAAATCCTAACTACATACACAGACCCTAATTCTAAGCTAAAATCAATAAATTAAGACCACTTACCTTTAAGATGTTGCTTCAGATCACTAACCTATGGGTCAAACAAAAAATAAAAATTAGTACAAAACATTAACATCAAATAAATAAACATTCTATACATTCTAAATATTCAACTCACCTTTACAGCATGTCCAGTCACTGTTTAGCTCTTCCGGCGCGGCCCTGTTAAAAAAAAAACACAATACATGAATACATGAATACAATATATAAACAATAAATAAAATACACAAATAAACATCTAAATATACATTGAACTTACCTCCCCGCGATGTCCCCGGCCTTCTCTCCTTCAGCCCCGGCTGGGCCGCGGAACCATCCGCGCTCTAAAAAAAAAAAAAAAAAAAACTAACGGAGGTCTGCACTGGCAGACCTCCCCGACGCTACTGAACCTCCCGGAGTCGTTTCCGGGAGGAAATTGGCATTGGCGGCTTGTGATTGGCTGAAAAAGCTGTCAGCCAATCAAAAGTCGTCAATGTAGGAGCCAATCAGGATGCGCAGATGTCTTCTACCAATCACTCCGTGGGGGTGTATCCCATAGTGATTGGCTGAAGGCATCTGAGCGTTGTGATTGGTTCCCAGAAAGATAGACAAGTGTTTAAGCCAATCAGGGTGGGATATTGGGGTGTATCCCATCCTGATTGGCTCACACATTGACGACTTTTGATTGGCTGAAATTGATAGACAGCTTTTTCAGCCAATCACAAGCCGCCAATGCCAATTTCCTCCCGGAAACGACTCCGGGAGGTTCAGTAGCGTCGGGGAGGTCTGCCAGTGCAGACCTCCGTTAGTTTTTTTTCTTTTTTTTTTTTAGAGCGCGAATGGTTCCGCGGCCCAGCCGGGGCTGAAGGAGAGAAGGCCGGGGACATCGCGGGTAGGTAAGTGAAATGTATATTTAGATGTTTATTTGTGTATTTTATTTATTGTTTATATATTGTATTCATGTATTCATGTATTGTGTTTTTTTTTTAACAGGGCCGCGCCGGAAGAGCTAAACAGTGACTGGACATGCTGTAAAGGTGAGTTGAATATTTAGAATGTATAGAATGTTTATTTATTTGATGTTAATGTTTTGTACTAATTTTTATTTTTTGTTTGACCCATAGGTTAGTGATCTGAAGCAACATCTTAAAGGTAAGTGGTCTTAATTTATTGATTTTAGCTTAGAATTAGGGTCTGTGTATGTAGTTAGGACTGTAATTATTTTATTTTACTTTAGAATAATGGTCTGTGTATGTAGTTAGGATTTTTTGTATATTAGATAGATAGGGGGATGTATTTGATATAGTTAGGATTTATTTTAAATTAAATAGATTGTATGTTAGATAGATAGGGGGTATTTGATTAGGACTATATGTAATATATTATATGTAATATATTATATGTAATATATTATATTTAATATATTATATGTAATGTCATGTATTGTATGTAATGTATGTAATGTATTATATGTAATATATTATATGTAATATATTATATTTAATATATTATATGTAATGTCATGTATTGTATGTAATGTATGTAATGTATTATATGTATGTATTGTATTGTGTTTATCTGTCTTTCCTTTTCAGGTGTGTAATTTTTTTATTTTCTGTAGTGGGGGGTGGGGTTGTAATGTATTTTTTTGTTTTCTGTAGTGGGGGGTGGGGTTGTAATTGTTTTTTGTTTTCTGTACTGTAGGTTTTTTTGTTTTTTGTACTGTAGGTTTTTTGTTTTCTGTGCTGTAGGTTTTTTATTTTTTGTAATTAGAGTGGTGGGAAGGTTTATTAGGGGGTAGGTAGTGTAGGTAGGTAGTGTAAGTGTTAATAGATTAGTGTAGAGGGGGGTTAGTTTAGATTAAATGGTTTATTGGGGGTTATAGTGTAGTGTTTGTAGTTAGTGTCATGATGGTCCTTGAGGACCATCATGGCACTTATGTGGTTAATGTTGGGTTGTAACAGGCCCATAATGGTAATAATATACCCTTATGGGACTGATGGGGTTAAATAGAGCCTTATGGTGGTCTGGATTGACCATCATGAGTTAATGGGTTAATTTAGGCCTTATGGTGGTCTGTATTGACCACCATGAGTTAATGGGTTAATTAGAGCCTTATGGTGGTCTGGATTGACCACCATGAGTTAATGGGTTAAATAGAGCCTTATGGTGGTCTGGATTGACCATCATGAGTTAATGGGTTAATTTAGGCCTTATGGTGGTCTGTATTGACCACCATGAGTTAATGGGTTAATTAGAGCCTTATGGTGGTCTGGATTGACCATCATGAGTTAATGGGTTAATTAGAGCCTTATGGTGGTCTGGATTGACCATCATGAGTTAATGGGTTAATTAGAGCCTTATGGTGGTCTGGATTGACCACCATGAGTTAATGGGTTAATTAGAGCCTTATGGTGGTCTGGATTGACCACCATGAGTTAATGGGTTAAATAGAGCCTTATGGTGGTCTGGATTGACCATCATGAGTTAATGGGTTAATTTAGGCCTTATGGTGGTCTGTATTGACCACCATGAGTTAATGGGTTAATTAGAGCCTTATGGTGGTCTGGATTGACCATCATGAGTTAATGGGTTAATTAGAGCCTTATGGTGGTCTGGATTGACCACCATGAGTTAATGGGGTAATTATAGTTGCCTGGGGTTAATATTTTTAGTGCGAGTCCTTTCAGGACCTTTACGGTCCTTTGAGGACCCGCGAGGCGGGAAATTTAAAATTGAATTGCAGCAGGGTCACGATCGGTGCCGATCGGGGCCCCCCGCTGCAGGGGGTTTATGTGGGGACACTTCGGGGGTCCCGATGGGGACCCCCAGCATAGAGGGGGGTTAATTTTAAGTGCCGCGGCCGGGATTGGGTAATAGTGTGCCGCGGTCCCTTTAAGGAGCCGCGGCGGGGAATTTAAAAGTTTTAAATGCAGCGGGGGGCCTGATCTATGCAGATCGGGGCCCCCCCCTGCAATGGGTTTATGTGGGGACACTTCGGGGGTCCCGATGGGGACCCCCAGCATAGAGGGGGGTTAATTTTAAGTGCCGCGGCCGGGATTGGGTAATAGTGTGCCGCGGTCCCTTTAAGGAGCCGCGGCGGGGAATTTAAAAGTTTTAAATGCAGCGGGGGGCCTGATCTATGCAGATCGGGGACCCCCGCTGCAAGGGGTTAATGTGGGGGTGCTGCAGGGGTCCCGATAGAGACCCCTGCAGCATGGGGATGTGTATAGGGTGCAGGGGGGGAGCCTCACACTGCTGTCTCGGGCTGTTCCGAGGCAGCACGTAGAGGCTTTCGGATCCCTTGCGTGGACTTTTTGTCCACGTAGGGATTCTTACGATATGCGAGACTCGTGCATAGATTTAAGGCTACGTAGCTCTCTCGGAGCCTATTCTCGGCCATTTTCTCGCAGTCATATCGTAAAGCAGGCTGCGAGAGATTCGGTTCTCGCAAACAGCAGGAAAACTGCCTTTTGCGAGCACCGAGAGAACTATGAGGGAGAATTTAATAGGGCCCTTAATCTTCAAAAAACAGAAATATTAGATATGAATTTAAAATTGGAGAATAAAGAACTTTTAAAATCAAAATATCCTTTTAACTGGTCAAGTGGTAAATTTACACATTTGGGAATAGTTTATGAGAAAGATATAAAGAAGATTATTCCATTAAACTATAAAAAAATATATGAAAAATGTTATAATATTATACAAGATTGGAAAAATAAGAATCTCTCCTTTTCAGGTAGAATAGCAGCTATCAAAATGGCTTTTTTGCCAAGATTTAATTACTATGTGAGAAATATTCCAGTTTGTCTTCCGTTGTATTGGATTAAGAAGTTTCAAACTTTGTTAGATAATTATGTGATGAATGGAAGAAAATCAAGAATTAAAAAGGATATTTTAATAAGAAAATTTAAGAATGGAGGTATATCATATCCGGATCTAAAGCTTTATTATGATGCAGTAATACTTTCTCAAATAGTTAAGTGGATAGATCCAAGGGAAACATATTCATGGACACAAGTTGTAGAGGCTAGTCTGAAAGCAGGTAATTTAAGACATTTGATTTTCTGTGAAGAACCATTAAAAAAAAAAAAAAAAAAATACGGATTCTTGGATTTTTTAAAAAGCTATAGTATTTTGGTATAAAATAAATAAAAAGTTTGATTTCATTCCATATCCAAGTTTAATTACACCAATGAAAGACTTAGAAAGAACACTACATATTTCTATTTAGAAGAAATGGATTAATAAGGGTATAGATACATTACAAAAACTTTACCTAGGGTCAGAATTTGCACCATTTGACCACTTTGTTACATTACATAATATCTATAGGAAAGATTGGTTGGAATATTGACGACTGCAATTGGCAGTGAAGATATCTAATTTGCATTGTATAAAGAGAGAAGAATTGACTGATTTGGAAAGATTGCTAGTTCAAAACAATAAAAAGCATTTAATATCTAGATTCTTTAAAATTATTAGAGAACCGTCTCAAAAACATAAAACAATAAATATGGGAATTTGAGAAAAAGAGTTAAATCTGGTCTTCTCTATAGAAACTTGAAAGAACGCTCTTTCAATAACTAATAGATATATTAAAAATCCAACTTTAAGAGAAGCTCAGTTTAAGGTTTTAAATAGATGGTATCTTGTCCCTGAGAAAATTAGTAAATTTACAGTAAACCTAGGCCAAAATCTATGCTGGAGAGAGTGTGGTCTTTTAGGCTCTTTCTTTCACATATGGTGGGAATGTCCACGGATTGAATTCTTTTGGACTAATTGTTTCTTGAATATATCACAAATAGTGGGTACATCCATTGTTCCATTACCAGAAATGGTTATCTTGCATATAATGCCGCCTGGATTAAATTATCCAACAAAAGCCTTCATTTTGCAAGTTCTTTCAATTGCAAAATGGAAGGTGGCTTGTTATTGGAAACAACAAATTACTCTGTCTTGGAATGAGATATTAAATGTATTGAAAAGAAATAGAGCATTGGAGAAAGATTTCCAAATGACCCGAGTTAATAAAGCAGGATACAATGAAATTATTTTGATAATAAGGAAGAAGAAGTATGATCTGGGTAAAAAATGGAAAAGTGGTTCAGCCTCATGGAAAATGTAAAAATGCTTTGAAGCTATATCTCTTTCCAGAAATACCACTCTCCTCCCTTCCCCCACCCCCTCTTGTTTTTTTTTCTTTCTTGGTGTTGTTGAAGGATTAAGAAATAGAAAAGAAAATTGTGCAAGAAATATAGGGCTGTTTTTTTGTAAAATAATCTGTTATGTATAAGTCTGTAATGTTTTTTTTGTATTGTATTTTATGTATTTTGTCTTTTATTAATGTAGAAAAAAATAAATATATTAAAAAAAATAAAAATAAAAATAAATGCTTAGCTGTGACCAGCGTCAGTGGTCAAGGTGTGATATCACCTTTGCAATATGATATTGTTCATTAACATTGATATTACATCCATCAGCTATACAGGTGTTAGCACATGTTAAAGGATACTTGTTATATCAGCAATAGGGGAAAATAACCATTAATAGAGATGTCCCGAATAGTTCGCCGGCGAACATAGCATGACCCGCCCCCTATACTTTATCATTGAGCAAACTTTGACCCTGCATGTCACAGTCAGCAGACACATTCCAGGCTATCAGCAGCATACACTCCCTTCCAGAGCCTTCTAACTCATGGACAGCAGCCATTTTGGAATCATAACGAACTTGCAGTCTTACTGAGAGGAGGCTGAGTGTAGGTTATACTGCATCAATAGGGAAAACCATAGCTAGGCTACTGTACACAGTGTGCAATACAGTACCGAAGGACTCTTTGGATCTCTGCTGCAAGGACACTCCTGTGTCTCTTCCCCCCTTATCATCATCCTCCCCTCACCTTAGCACCCAACCCTAACACCCCTCACACTTATCCATAACACCCACCAATCTAACACCTAACCCTAACACCTAACCCTAACACCCTCACACTTATCCCTAACACCCCTCAACCTAACACTTATCCTTAACACCCGCACCCTAACCCTAACACCCCTCACACTTATCCCTAAAACCCCTCACCCTAACCCTAACACCCCTCACACTTATCCCTAACACCCCTCACCCTAACACCTAAGCCCCTCACCCTTATCCCTAACACCCCTTACCCTAACACCCCTCACACTTATCCCTAACACCCCTCACCCTAACCCCCTCACACTTATCCCTAACACCTATCCCTAACACCCCTCACCCTAACACCCCTCACACTTATCCCTAACACCTAACCCTAACACCTAACCCTAACACCCCTCACACTTATCCCTAACACCCCTCACCCTAACCCTAACACCCCTCACACTTATCCCTAAGACCTAACACCCCTCACACTTATTCCTAACATGCCTCACCCTAACACCCCTTACACTTATCCCTAACACCCCTCACCCTAACACCCCTTAACACTTAGCCCTAACACCCCTCACCCTAACACTTAACCCCCCTCACCCTTATCCCTAACACCCCTTACTCTAACACCCCTCACACTTATCCCTTATCATCAAGGGAGGGGGGAGGAGGATGAGGGAGGGGGGAAGAGACACAGGGGAGGATGATGAGGGAGGGGGGGAAACAGACACAGGGGAGGATGATGAGGGACGGGGTAAAGATATATATGGGAGGATGATGAGGGAGGGGGGGAAAGAGACACAGGGGAGGATGATGATGGAGGGGGGAAGAGATACAGGGGAGGATGATGATGGAGGGGGTAAAGAGATACAGAGGAGGATGATGAGGGAGGTGGGAGGATGATGAGGGAGGGGGGAAAGAGTCACAGGGGAGGATGATGAGGGAGGGGGGAAAGAGACACAGGGGAGGATGATGATGGAGGGGGGAATAGATACAGGGGAGGATGATGAGGGAGGGGGTAAAGAGATACAGGGGAGGATGATGAGGGAGGTGGGAGGATGATTAGGGAGGGGGGAAAGAGACACAGGGGAGGATGATGAGGGAGGGGGAAAGAGACACAGGGGAGGATGATGATGGAGGGGGGGAAGAGATACAGGGGAGGATGATGAGGGAGGGGGTAAAGAGATACAGGGGAGGATGATGAGGGAGGTGGGAGGATGATGAGGGAGGGGGGACGAGACACAGGGGAGGGTGATGAGGAAGGGGGGAAAGAGACACAGGGGAGGATGATGAGGAGGGGAGGGAGAGACACAGGGGAGGATGATGAGGGAGGGGGGTAAAGAGATACAGGGGAGGATGATGAGGGAGGTGGGAGGATGATGAGGGAGGGGGGAAAGAGACACAGGGGAGGTTGATGAGGGAGGGGGGAAACAGACACAGGGGAGGATGATGAGGGTGGGCGTAAAGAGATACAGGGGAGGATGATGAGGGAGGTGGGAGGATGATGAGGGAAGGGGGATGAGACACAGGGGAGGGTGATGAGGAAGGGGGGAAAGAGACACAGGGTAGGATGATGAGGGAGGGGGAAGAGACACAGGGGAGGATGATGAGGGAGGGGGGAAAGAGACACAGGGGAGGATGATGATGGAGGGGGGAAGAGATACAGGGGAGGATGATGATGGAGGTGGGAGGATGATGAGGGAGGGGGGGAAAGAGACACAGGGGAGGATGATGAGGAGGGGAGGGAGAGACACAGGGGAGGATGATGAGGGAGGGGGTAAAGAGATACAGGGGAGGATGATGAGGGAGGTGGGAGGATGATGAGGGAGGGGGGAAAGAGACACAGGGGAGGTTGATGAGGGAGGGGGGAAACAGACACAGGGGAGGATGATGAGGGTGGGCGTAAAGAGATACAGGGGAGGATGATGAGGGAGGTGGGAGGATGATGAGGGAAGGGGGATGAGACACAGGGGAGGGTGATGAGGAAGGGGGGAAAGAGACACAGGGTAGGATGATGAGGGAGGGGGAAGAGACACAGGGGAGGATGATGAGGGAGGGGGGAAAGAGACACAGGGGAGGATGATGATGGAGGGGGGAAGAGATACAGGGGAGGATGATGATGGAGGGGGTAAAGAGATACAGGGGAGGATGATGAGGGAGGTGGGAGGATGATGAGGGAGGGGGGAAAGAGACACAGGGGAGGATGATGAGGAGGGGAGGGAGAGACACAGGGGAGGATGATGAGGGAGGGGGTAAAGAGATACAGGGGAGGATGATGAGGGAGGTGGGAGGATGATGAGGGAGGGGGGAAAGAGACACAGGGGAGGTTGATGAGGGAGGGGGGAAACAGACACAGGGGAGGATGATGAAGGTGGGCGTAAAGAGATACAGGGGAGGATGATGAGGGAGGTGGGAGGATGATGAGGGAAGGGGGATGAGACACAGGGGAGGGTGATGAGGAAGGGGGGGAAAGAGACACAGGGTAGGATGATGAGGGAGGGGGAAGAGACACAGGGGAGGATGATGAGGGAGGGGGTAAAGAGACACAGGGTAGGATGATGAGGGAGGGGGGGAAGAGACACAGGGGATGATGATGAGGGAGGGGGGTAAAGAGATACAGGGGAGGATGATGAGGTTGATATAACTTCTGCAAGTGCACAGTCCCACTCATATCTGTTGTCACAGTAGCTTGCACGCATAGTACCAATCTGTCAAAACCTGTAATGATGAATGAGGTCTAGAGTAGCCTGGTTCCCTTATCCTCTACAGGTTGAGACATAATGTTTGGGTGACTCCAGACCAACACATAAGTACAAGCAGCACACAAACTCAAAGCCGCCATCCTCCTCCTGGTCCAGCATCATCAGCCACATCAACCACTGCTGTCCTCCTTGCCCCCTCTCAACCATCCCCCACTCCGTCTCTCGCCTTGAGCAGTTCCTGCTCATCTGCCCATAGTCAGGTGCCTGTAAAGGACATGTTTGAGCGTAAGAAGCTAATGTCACAAAGTTCCCCAAATTTGAAGTGATACGACCAACCAAGCATCTTTTTGCATCTCCCGGTCCCAAAAATCCAGGCCTTATACACGCCCCCTGATAGGTAACATAACAAGTATTAAACTGATAAGAGTAGTACTTACAAACACGCCACTCCTATCTGGTGGCACCTTTGATTGCACGTGCCATGCCCCAAAATTGAAGTGATACGACCAACAAAGCATCTTTTTCCATCTCCCGGTTCTAAAAATCCAGGCTTTATACACGCCCCCTGATATGTGCTGTAACAGGTTTTAAACTGATAAGGGTAGTACTACTTAACACACCTTATAATAATGCAGAGAGAGGCAATGCAGTGAGAGGAGTCTGAAGAAGAGGAGTCAGAGGAGGAAGGTGGCTTTGAGGAGGTGGGAGACCAAACACAGCAGGCATCTCAGGGGGCTTGTTGTCACCTTTCGGGGACCCTTGGTGGCTGGGTGGAGGAAGAGACCTTCAATTACATCAGTTAGGACAAGGAACGGGACATGGCTAGCTTTGTATCCAACCTTGTGCAAATGGGGAGTTTGCGGTTGTGCAAATGGACTGTTTGCGGTTGTTTGCGGTGCGTTAAACGGGGAGTTTGGTCTGGTACTGTGAAGCGGGCCTAACCCTTACACTACTTGATCGATACAACATCATACCTGATGTTTTAAAGCACGTTATTCCAAACAATTTAGGAATGTTAGGTAATTTATGCCCTTTATGGCTTAAAACCAAACTCTGCATCAACTATGTAATTTTCCGTGGGAGTTTTGCCATGGATCCCCCTCCGGCATGCCACAGTGCAGGTGTTAGTCCCGTTGAAACAACTTTCCCATCACTATTGTGACCAGAAAGAGTCCCTGTGGGTTTTAAAATCCGCCTGCCCATTGAAGTCAATGTCGGTTCGCCGATGTTCGCAAACATTTGCGGCGGTTCGCGTTCACGGTTCGCGAACCGAAATTTTTTTGTTCGTGACATCACTACCCATTAATAAGGAGAGGACACAAAGGACAACAGCCAGATTCAATGTTACTTACATTAGACCCAAAGATCTGTTCACAGACTGATATTGAGGTCAGGATCATATACTTCACTAATGCATAGATTAATGCTGGCTGCCATTAACATCCATTGTGAGACTTTTGCAAGTCCTCTGCCATAGCGGCCTAAGTCTACATTTAAGTTACAACAATCATGTCTAAGATATCTGGCTATATGATAGATGTAATATTGTGGGAGCTACATGTTAAGGGAGGGGTGGCATTGAAGGAATGTCTATCTGAGAGGCACTGTGAAAACCTTAAACCTTATAGATTTCCTTCACAATGCTTGTAGATGCAGAAGATGCCTTCATGGACCTGAATTGTACCTAAAACAAAACAACAACATAACACCTACAAAATAAGGCCTTAAAGAGATAAGGACTGCAGGATCTCTTCTCAACAGCATTCCTCAGTGACTATGAATTGGTGAAATGTTAAACAAAACACTTCATGTCCACAGAGAAGAGGATCATGGACCATGTGATGTGAGGTAGCCATCTGCATACAAAATATCCCCATCACATAGGCCAAGATCCAAAACTCTGTAGCCAGGGTAGATTAGGTTAACATTGTGACCAATAGGTTATCTCTGAGGAGTGTAGTTGAGAAGGCACAAACATAGGCGCTGCCCCTAGGTCCTCCTCCGCCTAGCCACAGGGCCCCAATCCCCTGTGTCTAGCTGCCATCTCCCTGGTGGTGGTGGGGGGGAGCAGGGAGAGGCATCACCCCAGGAGGCAGCGGCACCTGCAGTTGCGGTGGTGGAGGCATGGGGCGAGGAGAGAAGGGGCAAGGCTGCTGGTGGATGGGGGATGCCTCTGGGGTGGAGGAGGTGGGGATGGGGACCACCCCCACCCTGAGCAGCCCAGCCAGGTACGATTCAGTCATAGTGGGGGATCAGGGGATAATGGGGGGTCACATCTCAACAGTGTGGCTGGTGGTCCAGTTGGTAACCACACTAGCCAGATGACATCCTCCTCCTCCAAACCAAAGCCCTCTTCTCCTCTTCTTTCCTCCTTCCCCTGTGCTGGTTCCTTCTTGGAGGGTGCTTGCTCCTCAACATCCTACTCCCCCGACTCCCCTGCCTCTGGCTCACCACTGGACCCAGACCTCCTTGGTGCTGAAAGAAAGAAAAGAAAGGTATATGTTGTTAGTATGTTGAATAATACATTGTTTTGTGTTCATTCCTAACTATCCGACATCTAGGCTTGAACCTGGATGATTCCAGATTAGCTATCATTTGCTCTATATGATCTATTCTTTGGTTATTGGTCTTGATTGTTCTTGGCTCCTAAAGCTATCTTGATTCCGTGTGCAGTCTATAACTGCAAACGCTGCAGTGGGAACACCAATACATGGAATCTCTATTGCTTGATTACTGTTGTTGTGCCCATGAATGACAGTGATTTGTCAGCTTCATGGATTTAATGATGCATACATCTAGCCCTTGTTAATTCCATAAAGCTGACATGTCAGTGTCCTTGTTGGTCATCATGCTGGTGTATGTCATATTCACCAGACATGGAGACTAGGTCCTGCTGGGCCACCAGGCCTGAAGCTCCAGTGGCGGGCACCTGGTCTTGGCCACCCTCTCCCACATGTTGTAACACACAGTTACTTTGGGGCCACTACTTGGTGATGTCAAAACGGTGCTTGACTGACCTCACATCCCTTTGTTCTGTGCCCACTGCTGATCCCTCAGCCATTACCTCCTTCCATGTCCGGGCCCTAGGCCCTGGCCTGGCTCCCCTCCCCCTGCAAGGCCTCAGCCTGTAGCTTGAACCCTTGCTCAATTGAATAGCTCTGGAATCGGAGACGAATGGGAACGACCGCAGATATACGGCCAGGGTCTCGTTAGATGCAGGCTTCGAATTTAATCAGGCTCCTAGTTTGTAACAACCTGAGTAGGTAACCAATGCTGCACAGTAGTATTGCAGGTTTCCACTTGCTGTGGGCAGCTGGATAAAGTCTATTTGCCAGTCAGTGCCAGGTTGGATTACACTGGCCTATTGTTCTTTTTTCAAACAAACACTGTTTTAGTTGGCTAGAGTGATCACAATTCTTACTTCTTACTTTACTCTTGGTCATTAACCAGGTGATTGGAAGGCCTCGCTGAGCTCCTAGATGTCCACACTATGCTAATGTCAAGACCCAGATTTGGGGCTCAGAACACCCCTAATTATCCCACTGTAGCCTATAGAGGCAACCTGCAGGTTGTGACTTTTATATTCTTATTGGCACCCAGCATTTAAGATCAAAATATCAGTCATGGAAAAACAGGAGAAATCAGACCAGCAACAACATTTCTTAGTGCATAAAAAAGTGACCTTTATTTCTGGCTTCAGTCACATTTTAGATATCAAAAATCACCATCCCCCTAGTTCTATAGCCACCCCTTCCTCCCCCCCCCCCCATTACTATGATTACCAATCCCCTCCTTCCCTGTTTCATGGGTCTGTTCTTCCTACTGTGACCTACGAACCCCGCCACTAGCCATAAACACTCCTCCCATCCCAGGTACCAGAGCCTAGATGTTATCTGGCCAGTTCATGTCAAATGTTAAGGCTGCTCTTTGATCACTCATGAGATAATATGGTGCGGGTAGAGTAACATCTTGGAATTGCACCTCTGGACCGAATTCATCAGAATATCACATAAACCCTTTCTGCTACCTTACATCAATAACAGCATATACATTGTAACCAAGAAACCATGACAGTAACTACTGTATATGCACACATGAATTCTTTAAACATGATACATACATGAAAGACAAATTGTCACAATCATTAAATCACATCCCTTGTCCATTTTGATAGCCTTTATGTTATCAATGAGATATGCCAGAGTCCCAAAAAAGTGGTACTTGTTGGAGTGCAGAGGAGCCCCAACATCAGTCATGACAGCCAACTTCTTCAAAACTGGAACAACAACTTCACTCTCCATCACATCTGTAGATATCTTCTTGGCTAGTTTTGCCATGTCATGTTCTGGATGACCAGTATGAGCATCTACATGGCAAATGAAGGTCTCTTGCAAATACCACTTCCTTTCATCAGGATATTTTTCAGTGCCGATGTCATTTTGTTGGCTGAGTCTTCACAGTGACTTGAATATCGCAAGTACAAGTTTCTTTAAGCTACAGCACAGTGACAGATGCCAGCAATCTGTTATCTGTTTTCTCAAGGTGTATGCATTTCTATTATGCCGCTAATAACTAATTTGGACAGAATTCTGTTGGAATATTCTATTTTTGACTCAATTGGTTCTTCTTATACAGACCCCAGGGCATCACATGTATAGGGTTCAAAGTCAATCTTAAGTTGGGGCCATGGGTCCTGGAAAGCTTTGGAATGAAAGTTCTCCAGGACCCATGCCCCGAACAAACCACTGGGCCTCTGCAACACTTGTTGGTACTAGTATGGCTTGAATATTCTGTATAGTCTTTTTCTGGTATATCATGGGGGTCAAAACACACCATCCCCAAAAAGGTTACTTCTTGCGTTGGCCCTTGGACTTTTGTTGGATTGATCTACCAGAATAGACTTCTCTTCTACTCGAACAATCTTGGCAGGATCTTAGCCACTCCGTCTCTAGTTCCCATGGTCATTATATCATCAAATTCTAACTTCACTAAATCTCTTGCCACAAGTCCTTGACATATTGCTGGTGAGTGCACATATGCAGGTAGCAGCATTTGGAAGGTGTACTAGCAGCCATCCCAAGTAAAAGCAAATTTATCTTAGCAGTCAGGATCAATGGGTACTAAAAGGAAACTTTTGTCTGGTTAATCACAGTATGGCCCATATCGGCCTGCTCGACCAAATTGCAATCTGTACTTGTACTTATTACCTACTAGCTACTTTCCTGTAAATAATGACTGGAATAAAATTTTAAGCCTGGCAATGCTGTTTGCCACCCAATGTGAACACATTCAGAGCTCATTGCGAGCCCCGTGCTGAGCGCCTTCTCTCCCCCTGTCTACTTCCTCTCTTGTATCTCATGTCCCGCCTCTCCCTCCCTTGTGTCTAATTTCCATGTCCTCTAGCTCGCTTGTGTCTCATTTCCCCCTCTTCTCTCTACCTTGTTTCTCATTTCCCCCCCTCCTTTCTCTCCCTTGTGTCTCATTTCCTCCCTCATTTCCCTCCCTTGTGTCTCCTTTTCCCCTCCTCTCCCTCCCTTGTGTCTCCTTTTCCCCCTCCCCTGTGTCTTTTACACCCTCTTTCTCCCCTGTGTCTCTTTCCCCCTCTACCCCCTCCCCTGTGTCTCTTTGCCCTGCTCTCCCTCTCCTGTGTCTCCTCCTCCCTCCCCTCTGTCTCTCCCCCCCCCCCCCGCTTGCAATTACCACAACTATTTAGCTTGCAAATTGCAAGTTGGCATGTGCAATGTCCTGTGTCAGCGGGAGGGGGGAGATACACAGTGAAGGGAGAAGGGAAAAAGAGATGGGAGGGAAGAGAAACACAGGGGAGGGAGAGGGGGAGAGACACAGGGGAGGGGGGGAAGAGACAGAGCAGGGCAGAAACAAAGGTGAGGGAGAGAGACACAGAGGGGGAAGAGACACAGGGGAGGGAGGGGGAAGAGACACAGGGGACACAGGGAAGAGAGGGCGGGAGAGATGGGAGGGAGGGGGAGAAACACAACAGGCTTCTCAGGAAGAGAGGAAAAAGCAGAGGGATAGGGGAAAGGAGGCACAGGAGAGGGAGAAAGTAGACATAGGAAAGAGGGAGGGGGAGAGACACAGGGGAGGGAGGGGGAAGAGACACAGGGGAGGGGGGAAGAGATGGGAGGGAGGGGAGAGAAACACAGAGGAGAGAGAGGGGAGAGACACAGGGGAAGGGAGTGGGGGATAGACACAGGGGAGTGAGTTGAGCGGGGAAGAGACACATGGGAGGGAGAGGGGGAAAGAGATGGGATGGGAGAAACACAGGGGAGGGAGAGAGGGAAAGAGATGGAAGGGAGAGAAACAGGGGAGGCAGAGGGGGAGATACAGGGGAGGGCAAGGGGGAGGGTGGGGGGAGAGACAGAGGGGGGGGAAAGACACAGGGGATGGATATAGACACAAGGGAGGGAGGGCAGGGCAAAGAGACACAGGGGAGGGAGTAGAGGGGAGAAACACAGGGGAGGGAGAGGGGGAAGAGACACAGGGAGGGACAGGGGGAGAGATACAGGGGAGAAGGCAAAGGAGAGGGAGAGAGACACAATGGAGGGGGGGAAGAGACACAGGGGAGGGAGAGGGGTAAAAGGAGAGGGAGAAAGGAGGCACAGGAGATGGAGAGTGGGAGAAGGAGATACAGGGGAGGGAGGAGGAAGAGACGGTAGGGAGTCGGACAAACACTGGGGAGGGAGAGGGGAAAACCTAGAGATAGGGGAAAGGAAGCACAGGAGAGGGAGAGTGGGGGATCAGACACAGGGAATGAGGGGGAAGAGAAACAGGGAAGGGTGAGACAAAGGGGAGGACAAGGGGGAAGAGACACAGGGGAGGGAGAGGGGGGTAAGAGACACAGCGGAGGGAGGGGGGAAGAAATGGGAGGGAGGGTGGAGAAACACAGAGGAGAGAGAGTGGGCAAGAGACACACGAGTGAGAGGGGGGATAGATAAGGGAGAGCTGGGAAGAGACACAGGGGAAGGGTGGGGGAAGAGACACAGGGGAGGGATAGGAGGGAAACAGACACAGGCGAGGAAGAGGAGAGAAAGAGACACAGAGGAGGGAGAGGGGGAAAGAGATGGGATGGGAGAAACACAGGGGAGGGGGAGAGGGAAAGAGATGGGAGGGAGAGAAACAGGGGAGGCAGAGGGGGAGATGCAGAGGAGGGCAAGGGGGAGACACAGGGGAGGGTGTGTGGGGAGAGACAGAGGGGGGAAAAGACACAGGGGATGGATATAGACACAAGGGAAGGAGGGGGTGAGACAAAGAAAGGGAGAGGGGAAAAGGAGTAACAGGAGAGGGGGAGAGGGAGAGAAGACATGGAGGGAGGGGGGAAGGAGACACAGGGGAGGGAGAGGGGGGAAGAGATGAGATGGAGGGAGAAACACAAGGGAAGGAGAGGGGGAAAGGAGAGGGAGATAAGGAAAGGAGGTACAGGAGAAGGAGAGGGGGAGGAGATACGGGGGAGGGGGAGACACAGGGGAGGGAGAAGAGACACAGGGGAAGGAGAGGGGGGAATGAGACAGGAGGGGAGGGGGGAGAGATGAGATGGAGGGAGAAACACAAGGGAAGGAGAGGGGGAAAGGAGAGGGAGATAAGGAAAGGAGGTACAGGAGAAGGAGAGGGAGAAGAGACACAGGGGAGGGGAGGAAACACAGGAGATGGAGAGGGGAAGAGATACAGGGAGGGGGAGACACAGGGGAGGGAGAAGAGACACAGGGGAAGGGAGAGGGGGAGAGACACGGGAGGGAGAGGAAGAGGGAATAGACAGAGGGGAGGGAGAGGAGGGGGAAGAGACACAGGGAAGGGAGGGAGGAAGAGACACAGGAGAGGGAGGGCAGGGCAAAGAGACACAGGGGAGGAAGTAGAGGGGAAAAACACAGGGGAGGGAGAGGGGGAAGAGACACAGGGAGGGACAGGGGGAGAGATACAGGGGAGAAGGCAAAGGGGAGGGAGAGAGACACAGTGGAGGGGGAAAGAGACACAGGGGAGGGAGAGGGGTAAAAGGAGAGGGAGAAAGGAGGCACAGGAGAGGGAGAGTGGGGGAAGGAGATACAGGGGAGGGAGGGGGAAGAGACTTCAGGGAGTGGGACAAACACTGGGGAGGGAGAGGGGAAAACCTAGAGAGATAGGGGAAAGGAGGCACAGGAGAGGGAGAGTGGGGGATCAGACACAGGGAATGAGGGGGAAGAGACACAGGGAAGGTAGAGACACAGGGGAGGGCCAGGGGTAGAGACACAGGGGAGGGAGAGCTGGGAAGAGACACAGGGGAAGGGTGGGGGAAGAGACACAGGGGAGGTAGAGGAGGGAAACAGACACAGGTGAGGAAGAGGAGGAAAAGAGACACAGGGGAGGGAGAAGGGGAAAGGAGACACAGTGGAGGGAGAGTGGGCAAAGAGACACAGTGGAGGGAGAGGGGGCAAGCAAACACAGTGGAGGAAGAGAGGGAAGTGAACACATTCAGAGCTCATTGCGAGCCCCGTGCTGAGCGCCTTCTCTCCCCCTGTCTACTTCCTCTCTTGTATCTCATGTCCCGCCTCTCCCTCCCTTGTGTCTAATTTCCATGTCCTCTAGCTCGCTTGTGTCTCATTTCCCCCTCTTCTCTCTACCTTGTTTCTCATTTCCCCCCTCCTTTCTCTCCCTTGTGTCTCATTTCCTCCCTCATTTCCCTCCCTTGTGTCTCCTTTTCCCCTCCTCTCCCTCCCTTGTGTCTCCTTTTCCCCCTCCCCTGTGTCTTTTACACCCTCTTTCTCCCCTGTGTCTCTTTCCCCCTCTACCCCCTCCCCTGTGTCTCTTTGCCCTGCTCTCCCTCTCCTGTGTCTCCTCCTCCCTCCCCTCTGTCTCTCCCCCCCCCCCCCCGCTTGCAATTACCACAACTATTTAGCTTGCAAATTGCAAGTTGGCATGTTCAATGTCCTGTGTCAGCGGGAGGGGGGAGATACACAGTGAAGGGAGAAGGGAAAAAGAGATGGGAGGGAAGAGAAACACAGGGGAGGGAGAGGGGGAGAGACACAGGGGAGGGGGGGAAGAGACAGAGCAGGGCAGAAACAAAGGTGAGGGAGAGAGACACAGAGGGGGAAGAGACACAGGGGAGGGAGGGGGAAGAGACACAGGGGACACAGGGAAGAGAGGGCGGGAGAGATGGGAGGGAGGGGGAGAAACACAACAGGCTTCTCAGGAAGAGAGGAAAAAGCAGAGGGATAGGGGAAAGGAGGCACAGGAGAGGGAGAAAGTAGACATAGGAAAGAGGGAGGGGGAGAGACACAGGGGAGGGAGGGGGAAGAGACACAGGGGAGGGGGGGAAGAGATGGGAGGGAGGGGAGAGAAACACAGAGGAGAGAGAGGGGAGAGACACAGGGGAAGGGAGTGGGGGATAGACACAGGGGAGTGAGTTGAGCGGGGAAGAGACACATGGGAGGGAGAGGGGGAAAGAGATGGGATGGGAGAAACACAGGGGAGGGAGAGAGGGAAAGAGATGGAAGGGAGAGAAACAGGGGAGGCAGAGGGGGAGATACAGGGGAGGGCAAGGGGGAGGGTGGGGGGAGAGACAGAGGGGGGGAAAGACACAGGGGATGGATATAGACACAAGGGAGGGAGGGCAGGGCAAAGAGACACAGGGGAGGGAGTAGAGGGGAGAAACACAGGGGAGGGAGAGGGGGAAGAGACACAGGGAGGGACAGGGGGAGAGATACAGGGGAGAAGGCAAAGGAGAGGGAGAGAGACACAATGGAGGGGGGAAGAGACACAGGGGAGGGAGAGGGGTAAAAGGAGAGGGAGAAAGGAGGCACAGGAGATGGAGAGTGGGAGAAGGAGATACAGGGGAGGGAGGAGGAAGAGACGGTAGGGAGTCGGACAAACACTGGGGAGGGAGAGGGGAAAACCTAGAGATAGGGGAAAGGAAGCACAGGAGAGGGAGAGTGGGGGATCAGACACAGGGAATGAGGGGGAAGAGAAACAGGGAAGGGTGAGACAAAGGGGAGGACAAGGGGGAAGAGACACAGGGGAGGGAGAGGGGGGTAAGAGACACAGCGGAGGGAGGGGGGAAGAAATGGGAGGGAGGGTGGAGAAACACAGAGGAGAGAGAGTGGGCAAGAGACACACGAGTGAGAGGGGGGATAGATAAGGGAGAGCTGGGAAGAGACACAGGGGAAGGGTGGGGGAAGAGACACAGGGGAGGGATAGGAGGGAAACAGACACAGGCGAGGAAGAGGAGAGAAAGAGACACAGAGGAGGGAGAGGGGGAAAGAGATGGGATGGGAGAAACACAGGGGAGGGGGAGAGGGAAAGAGATGGGAGGGAGAGAAACAGGGGAGGCAGAGGGGGAGATGCAGAGGAGGGCAAGGGGGAGACACAGGGGAGGGTGTGTGGGGAGAGACAGAGGGGGGAAAAGACACAGGGGATGGATATAGACACAAGGGAAGGAGGGGGTGAGACAAAGAAAGGGAGAGGGGAAAAGGAGTAACAGGAGAGGGGGAGAGGGAGAGAAGACATGGAGGGAGGGGGAAGGAGACACAGGGGAGGGAGAGGGGGGAAGAGATGAGATGGAGCGAGAAACACAAGGGAAGGAGAGGGGGAAAGGAGAGGGAGATAAGGAAAGGAGGTACAGGAGAAGGAGAGGGGGAGGAGATACGGGGGAGGGGGAGACACAGGGGAGGGAGAAGAGACACAGGGGAAGGAGAGGGGGGAATGAGACAGGAGGGGAGGGGGGAGAGATGAGATGGAGGGAGAAACACAAGGGAAGGAGAGGGGGAAAGGAGAGGGAGATAAGGAAAGGAGGTACAGGAGAAGGAGAGGGAGAAGAGACACAGGGGAGGGGAGGAAACACAGGAGATGGAGAGGGGAAGAGATACAGGGAGGGGGAGACACAGGGGAGGGAGAAGAGACACAGGGGAAGGGAGAGGGGGAGAGACACGGGAGGGAGAGGAAGAGGGAATAGACAGAGGGGAGGGAGAGGAGGGGGAAGAGACACAGGGAAGGGAGGGAGGAAGAGACACAGGAGAGGGAGGGCAGGGCAAAGAGACACAGGGGAGGAAGTAGAGGGGAAAAACACAGGGGAGGGAGAGGGGGAAGAGACACAGGGAGGGACAGGGGGAGAGATACAGGGGAGAAGGCAAAGGGGAGGGAGAGAGACACAGTGGAGGGGGAAAGAGACACAGGGGAGGGAGAGGGGTAAAAGGAGAGGGAGAAAGGAGGCACAGGAGAGGGAGAGTGGGGGAAGGAGATACAGGGGAGGGAGGGGGAAGAGACTTCAGGGAGTGGGACAAACACTGGGGAGGGAGAGGGGAAAACCTAGAGAGATAGGGGAAAGGAGGCACAGGAGAGGGAGAGTGGGGGATCAGACACAGGGAATGAGGGGGAAGAGACACAGGGAAGGTAGAGACACAGGGGAGGGCCAGGGGTAGAGACACAGGGGAGGGAGAGCTGGGAAGAGACACAGGGGAAGGGTGGGGGAAGAGACACAGGGGAGGTAGAGGAGGGAAACAGACACAGGTGAGGAAGAGGAGGAAAAGAGACACAGGGGAGGGAGAAGGGGAAAGGAGACACAGTGGAGGGAGAGTGGGCAAAGAGACACAGTGGAGGGAGAGGGGGCAAGCAAACACAGTGGAGGAAGAGAGGGAAGTGATGGGATGGAGGTGTGGAGAGAAACAGGGGAGGGAGAGGGGGGAATGAGACAGAAGGGAGGGGGAGAAACACAGGGGATGGAGGGGGGAGACACATGGGAGATGGGGGAAGGAGGGAGGGGAAGAAACCCAGGGGAGGGAGATATGTGAAGAGACACAGGAGAGGGAGAGGAGGGGAACAGACACAGGGGAGGGAGGGGGAAGAGACAGAGGTGGGAAGAGACACAGGGGAAGGAGAGAGACACAAGCGAGGGAGAGGGGGGAAGGAGACACAGGGGATGGAGGGGGAGGGAAGAGACACAGGGAAGGGAGGGTGGGAGAGATGGGAGGGAGGGGGAGAAACACAACAGGCTTCTCAGGAAGAGAGGAAAAAGCAGAGGGATGGAGGAAAGGAGGCACAGGAGAGGGAGAAAGTAGACATAGGAAAGAGGGAGGGGGAGAGACACAGGGGAGGGAGAGGGGGGTAAGAGACACAGCGGAGGGAGGGGGGAAGAAATGGGAGGGAGGGTGGAGAAACACAGAGGAGAGAGAGTGGGCAAGAGACACACGAGTGAGAGGGGGGATAGATAAAGGAGAGGGAGAGAGGGAAGAAACACAGGAGAGAGGGGGAGAGACACAGGAGAGGTAGAGGGGGAGAGACTCAGGGGAGGGAGAAGGGGGAATGAGACAGGAAGGAGGGGGAGAAACACAGGGGATAGAGGTGAAGAGACACATGGGATAGGGGGAAAGAAAAACAGGAGAGGGCGGAAGAGACACAGGGGAGGGAGAGGGGGAAGAAACACAGGAGAGAGGGGGAGGGAGAGGTTGGAAGAGACACAGGGGAGGGAGAAGAGGGCAACAGACTCAGGGGAGGGAGGGGGAAGAGACACAGGGGAGGGTGAGGGGGTAAGAGAAAAAGGAGAGGGTGAAAGAGACAGGGGAATTACAAATATAAAATATTCAGTCATTTGTGATGGGCAAGTGGCTAGTATATATATAGTTGTGGACAACAGGCTTCTCAGGGACTATGTGCGGTCCTTCGAGACTTCACATGCAGTCTGTATTCTGTTATCTATAGTGGGAGCGGGGGAGATCAAAAGCCCCATAAAATTTGAAGCCCGTAAGGGCAACATGAAACCCGCAATGGCTGCGGGCTTGAACTTTGGCTGTTACAGAGCTATTAAATTAGAACAGGGAGCGAGTTACGGGCTTGAGACGCAAACCTGTAAATCATTCTTGAGCACGTTGAATGTGCAGCCTGAACGGGATCAATTAGTCAAACCCGTAGTAATGGGTTTAGAGGGAGTCAATGGCAAAAGACATCATTATCATCATGACATCACTGAAAAATGGAGGTTGGATTTCAAAGCCCTACGGGTTTTAATTACGGGTTTCGATCGGACACGCATTGCGAGTTCCATTATATGTATTAACAGACTGATTGCCGGCATAGATATAACACAGAAAATAAACATTAAACAAAGTATTTTATATTGCAGATTTGCGAGCTTGAGAATGTTGTGCTATGTAACAGAGCACCCCCTTCTGACGGGGGGGGGGGGGCTGCGTCCTGTTCTCCTTGCTCTTCAACTTATTTATGGAGGAAAACACAGCAGGTATGTCAGAAGCTTTGTTTTACTGCTGTTTTATTTTGTCAGTACAAACAGAAAAATAGTGCTTATCCTCATCAACGAAATAGAATTCTACATAAACAGGCTTACTATAACCTGGAACACCCTGACTCGCCCTGAAACCGCTTCTCGGCCTGCAGGTAAAATTATACAGTCCACAGTGTAAGCTCTCTGCTTCTTTCTTGGATCTCTTGAGGACCTTTTTCCTCTTCTCTCTCTGTCAATAGCGGGTGAAGCATAGGGCCCACCCTTCTCTCCCTTATGCTTCACCCCAGGGACCCTTGTCACCCTCTTGTGATGAGGGATGATTACTCTTTCTTAATACTCTCTTCTCCCTGGGGCATTTGTAATCCTTTTTCTGGGTATGATGAAAATAATAAGTATTTGGCACCAACCTTTTATCCTCTAAGTTGTATCCGGTTTATCAGGAATGGGGGGGGCTTTTGGATGGCTCCTTACTCAGCTTGATTTCTCCTGAACAGAAGCGTGCTGCTCTCTCCTTTAGGAAAGTCTCTCAGTGACACCCTCCTCCTCAGACTGCTTGGCAGAGACTGCAAACTTCACTGAGCAGCCTTTTTAACTGCTCATGAGCAGGGTCAGTGTTGTCTTAATTAGGCTGAAGATTTTGGATTAACCTTTTCTATGTCAGTCCAGGGTATATGGCTTTTGCTCCATCTGCGGCTTATATATCTTCCCTGATGTACTGTGTTGCAGGTTATCAGGGATTCCTGCTGCACTTTATTACAGCTATTAATTTTAATACCAAACATCACTTTCACTTTAATGTTGAGTACAGTAGTGTGTTTATATATGCATTTACAGTGCTACGGATAGGACTAGTGGGTCCTCACTGGTACCCGTTGGATTTTGGACTCCATTTGCGGATTACGGGTTTGAAACGCCAGTGAATTTGTTGCAATTTCATAGCGATTTTCGGGCTTGATTAAAGGAGCCCAGTTAAAATTTTCACATCCCATAGGGTTTTCTCGCTCCTAACCGCAGATCGCCAGCGGGTTGCTTTATAAGGCCAATTTAATTGCCGCAAGTCTTGCGAGTTACGTTACGGGCTACGTTTTTACACACTGAGGGAATTTAATAGGGCTGCAAGTCTCTTTTCTAAAGCACATAACCAATTTCAACGTTCCTCAGTTAGTATATCACTATATTTTGCCCCAAATCCGTTACCCTAATAATTTCAGTTACATACTGATGGAAAGTGTAAATATTATTGTGCTGCCCTTTAGGGTATTTTTAGGACATTCATAAAGCTTTTGAAAATAAATGATTTGCCCATCACTGATACATATAGTAACTTTACACATATAGGCTAGTACCTTGCCCAATCAAGTAGTGGCTGTCCCATGGGTTTATTTAGGTTTTATGCTGCTCTAGGCTATCCAGATTTGTGCTTCCCACATGTCTGTTTATATGTACAGTATATGGTGGTTTAGTCATTCAGTCGAGTCCAACTCTCTGTGACATTATGAACCGCAGGACGTATACCATGTCCATATATGGAATGTCAAAAAGTGTCAAGTACTCTTAAAGATAGAAACATCCATGCATGTAGATGTTTCTGTGCATATGCAAGCATTGCTCAATGTACTGCACTGTGTTTTCAGACAGTTTACTGCCCCCTGAAAATGTGCTGCCCAAGGCCTGAATCTCGGCCTCATGGCCCTAGGCAGAAACTCATTTCTGGTCTGTCCATTGTCATTGGCAATCTTCTTCTCCCTTTCTCATACCTGAAAGGTCTATGTGCGCGAAACACAGGACATCAAATGTTATGCAACATTTTTTAATTGCCCTTACTTTTTGGAACCTACTATCTCCTATATATATATATATATATATATATATATATATATATATATATATATATATATATATATATGCGTGTATGTGTTTCATAACTGGGAATACTTGCAACATTGTTGTGTCATAGTGTTGTGTTGCAGCATGATTTTCTTCTTGTTTGTTTGATTGATGAAGTCTCTGATATTTTATTTAGACAGAACACTAATATATTCACTTATCTGATACCCTATGTACATTAAACTATTTTAACATTTCTTTATTTTGCCTTCTACCTAAATAGATTCATTTTTCTAATAGAAACTAATAAATCTTTTAGGCTGTTTAAATCAGACACGTTTTTGTACAAAGCAGATCAATTATGGTCAAGTTATTTGGAAACCACCTCATTTGTATATGACAAATATAAACAGTAAGAGCAATTTGTCATGTATTCTGTTGACTTGCAAATCTATTTTGTATGGCACGGTGAATGACAAATAAAATAGATTTTGTGAGTTAGTATCAACCAAACAACAAGGGATCAAAGCAAGACACCTCCTTTAATCTTGCTGTCATTGGAAGCCGTTCCGCGGCATGAAATCAGTACAGAACACCAAATAAGGGTTCATTAGTACATCATTATTACCACTTCAAGGATAATGTCCGGGGTGTCGAGAGCTCTGGAACTCATCTGTGAAGAACATTTTATTGGACATTTAAGAGAATCTACACCTGCTTCTCCCAGACCATAACTATAAATGGTGCTCATATCTCTTCATGATAACCGAATTACAACTGACTTAATCTACTCTTCAAAAATCTAACACTGTTTTGTGAAGACGTCTTAGAGCCGACTGTTAGTGATCTAGGATTCAAGAAAATGCATGTAACATAAAATAGAAGCTGGACTATACATCATACCCTTCCTGACCGAGCTGATTTGAAGAAGTAAAAAAAATGAATATGATGTGGCTTCTGGAAATAAACCTGAAATACTAGGTCAGTGCACCTACACCAGATGTCAAACACTTGGGTAATCAGGATTCTTTTTTGTTCAGTCGTGTCCAACTCTCTGTGATCATTGAGATTTTCTTGGCAAAGATACTGGAGTGGGTTACCAGTTCCTTCTCCAATGGACAATGATTTATCTGAACTCTCTGCTATCAACTGCCCATCTTGGGTGAACCAGCATGATATAGTTCACCATTGAGGTACACAACCGCCTCCACCAGGACAAGGCAGCAAACCAGAACAGACTATTAGCTTATTAATTAAATATTATATCCACATATGGTTGTAACATTTACAATCTTTTTTGAGGTTTGTTTTGTTTCCCTGATTTAATTTAAAATGATTAATCTAACTCCTATTGTTTCTTTCACTTTGCAAATCGTGTTTTTTGTAACCGGCTTAACTGGAAACATTTTTATTTTGGTTGTGCATTTCATGGACTGGTTGAAGACTCGTGGCATTAATTCTAGTAACCTCATCATCGACTGCATTGGGTTTTCCAACATCTTCCTCCAGGCATCATTGCTGCTTAATGAGTCTTTGTACTTCTTGTTTAACAGTTTTTACTCTCAACATTGGGTAGTCAAGTCAATATTGGCTGTAACAATTTCTCTTTCCTTCTCTAGTCTCTGGTTCTGTACCTGTTTGTGCTTTTACTATTGTGTAAAGATCATCAACCTCAATGCAGGATTTTTTCATAAGCTAAAAACGTATGTTTCCACAATGGTCCCCTGGTTATTACTGGTTTCGGTTACTCTGTCTTGGGTTGTTGGACTGACATCCTACTGGGACCTAAGTGCAGAATCTTCTATTGCTGCTAATGCTTCAGGGAATTCAACATCACTGTCTACTTATTCTTTTAAAAGTAGATGTTCCTGTCTCTTTCAGATATACATGGTTATATCTGCAGTGGCTTTCACCATCATTGTCTCCACAGTAGTGGCCATCATCACCTCTCTTTGTAAGCACATGAGAAGAATGAAGAAGAACACTGAAGGTTTTGGTAAAGCCAGCCTGGACAGCCACTTGGCGGCAGCAAAGACTGTAACATCTCTCCTAGTTATTTATGTCACGTTTTATGGTGCTCAAAATATAATGTTTAGTATGCCAACGAGCATGAGCTCTGCGGTTTTCTCCATCTGCATTATTGTGGTTGCAAGTTTTCCATCAGTAAATGCTCTTGTTTTAATTATGGGGAACAGAAAGTTAAAAAATGTATTAAAGCAGCTTCTGGGCAGCAAGTTCAGAGTAAACAGTGAGGTTAATAGTGGTTTCTAATACATTGTGAGGCATTTTATATGTATGTGGATTTAAAAATATAAATGATAAGTTCTCAACGTCTCATGTTAAACAAAATTATTAATGTTTCACACAATCTGTCAAATAGACTCCATGGAGAGTAATTATTAGAGTAAAATAATGTAGTAAGCGGCTGTAGGAAGGTTAATAGGAATTGAATGAAGTTCAGATATAAAAAATCTCAACGTCCTCTGTATTATATCCATCCTACTTATCCATCAGGTATAAACTTTACACTATTTGATAACTCTCTCCCTATAAAAGAAAGGAAATTGGAATATATAAACACAATGTTTAACCCATAAAAAATTATATATATATACTGTATATATATATATATATATATATATATATATATATATATATATATATATGTACACAGTAGACTCTCAGTTATCCAGAACTAAATAAAAATAAAATGTTACAGGGCTCAACAAATGGCAGGAGCCAGGTTATCATGCCACAAAATGCTTACAGGCACCTATATGTCATCCACTGTATGTCTCTCCAATTCATTGTTTACCTGGAAGCAGATGGGCATGAGTGACTGAGCCAGGGCAGTGTTGGCGTTACATTCCCCGGGCATGAGTGACTGAGCCAGGGCAGTGTTGGGGTTACATTCCCCGGGCATGAGTGACTGAGCCAGGGCAGTGTTGGCGTTACATTCCCCGGGCATGAGTGACTGAGCCAGGGCAGTGTTGGGGTTACATTCCCCGGGCATGAGTGACTGAGCCAGGGCAGTGTTGGCGTTACATTCCCCGGGCATGAGTGACTGAGCCAGGGCAGTGTTGGGGTTACATTCCCCGGGCATGAGTGACTGAGCCTGGGCAGTGTTGGGGTTACATTCCCCAGGCATGAGTGACTGAGCCAGTGCAGTGTTGGCTTTACATTCCCTGGGCATGAGTGACTGAGCCAGTGCAGTGTTGGCGTTACATTCCCCAGGCATAAGTGGCTGAGCCAGGGCAGTGTTGGCTTTACATTCCCTGGGCATGAGTGACTGAGCCTGGGCAGTGTTGGCGTTACATTCCCCGGGTAGGAGTGACTGAGCCAGGGCAGTGTTGGCGTTACATTCCCTGGGCATGAGTGACTGAGCCAGGGCAGTGTTGGGGTTACATTCCCTGGGCAGGAGTGACTGAGCAAGTGCAGTGTTGGCGTTACATTCCCCGGGCATAAGTGGCTGAGCCAGGGCAGTGTTGGCTTTACATTCCCTGGGCATGAGTGACTGAGCCAGGGCAGTGTTGGGGTTAAATTCCCCGGGCATGAGTGACTGAGCCAGGGCAGTGTTGGGGTTAAATTCCCCGGGCATGAGTGACTGAGCCAGGGCAGTGTTGGCGTTACATTCCCCGGGCATGAGTGACTGAGCCAGGGCAGTGTTGGGGTTACATTCCCCGGGCATGAGTGACTGAGCCAGGGCAGTGTTGGGGTTACATTCCCCGGGCATGATTGACTGAGCCAGGGCAGTGTTGGCGTTACATTTTCCTGGGCATGAGTGACTGAGCCAGGGCAGTGTTGGCGTTAAATTCCCCGGGCATTAGTGACTGAGCCTGGGCAGTGTTGGGGTTACATTCCCTGGGCATGAGTGACTGAGCCAGGGCAGTGTTGGCGTTACATCCCCTGGGCATTAGTGACTGAGCCAGAACAGTGTTGGCGTTACATTCCCCGGGCATCAGTGACTGAGCCAGAGCTGTGTTGGGGTTACATTCCCTGGGGTCAGCTCTGCACCCTCCAGCTGAATGTGCCTGTGTGTAAGTGAGGAGTGAAAGCTGCTGCTGGTAGAACAGCCCTCAATGACAAATATACTTAGCAGAGCATCCTATGTGAAGCTAATCTAGGCCTCTTTTAATAGTAAGTCTCAAGCAAGCAGAAATTACATTTATCCGGCATCTACCAATCCACATAGGTGCCGGATAACTGAGAGTCTACTGTATATATCTTTTCCTGTAACAAGCTGTAAACTTACTCTCAACACACTCTTCTTGTCTAATAAGTGTTGTAGAGTTGCAACAATATGAAATCACTGATATTCTCATTTTGATCTCATTTTTATGTCGTATATATTTATTTTATCATGGTGTCTGATGCATTTCACAACCTCATTTACCTTCATGACCCCCATGACACTTGATGTAATAGAGTAAAACCACTTGTGCCTTGTTTACTCACAAATCATTTCATCACACACATGTCACCACCATGTTGGCCACTGAAGTTCTTTGATGTTACAGACAAATTAAGAGAACTTTCCTATTTCAACACTCCCCACCAACCAGGCCCTAATAAATATTTCTTATAGAGAGATGTAGATTGCATTCACCTGAACACAAAACAGTTCCTGCAAACATCCACTATCATGACTTATCTTCAGCCATTGTCCAGCTACCAGTAGGTGACACAAGAGCACACGTGCAAAGCAAACTCCCGCACTGTCCTAAAACTACTGAATAATTTCTCAAATCAAATTAACTCAGACCCCAACATTCACATTATGTTCTACGCCATGTCCATTGCTCTAACTTCAGTATATTTTATTTTGCTTTCCATACACCATCCTTTTATCCCCACCCATGCTTTTCATAATACCTTTGTCTACCACGGCCCGTTTCACTCCTGTAACTGTTCAATTTGTCCCAACCCACCTCACTTTCCTTGGCAGACTTCCCTCCCCCTCGGCCCCCTGTAGCTTCCTATAATCCTGAACTCCCTCACTCGTCACAGTCCCATTCCTTTCCTCTGCCCATTATTCCACTCCTCACTTTTTATCCCACTTCATTTGAACAAACTCCCAACAGAAAGTCACCCAATGACTTACCCACATTCAGTAACTACATAAAAAAACATCTCCCATATTGTATATAGACCTCAATAAGCCAACATGCCAAAGACTGGCTCCCCAAACGTGACATGGCATGCCTACAAACATAGATTACATTCTTTTGCAGTACCTTGGGCAAAATAAAGTTAAAGTTATAGCTTAGTATAAAAATAATTACTCAGCATAAATATTTCAATTCAAATCATCTAGTATGAAAATAATAATTTTGCTATATATTCTGTGTATATGTCATTGATATGTCCCAGTCTATGATATGATGATGTGGGACCTACCAAGATACTGTATACATTGTAGAGAACAATGTCTAGGCCTGATGTTTACAAGATATTAATTAAATTTGGTTGGTTAGTTCGTTCTCTGATGAGCACCTCTGATTTATTTGTATTTATTTTATTTTCTTTATGTTTTTTATTTTTTTATTTTTTTATTTATTAATTTAATTTGGCTGTAAAATAGTTTCCTTCTGTATACTTATTGAGTAGGGTTGAGCTGTTCATCTCAATGTAGAAGAAGCATCCAAAGCTAAATAATAATTTGTTTTCAAACCAGTTGCCTGGATTAGCCATTGCATTGTATATATTGTGAGCTGTTGGAATAAAAACGCTTTCTCTCAAGTGTGTTGTTTAGTATTACCAAAGTATCCACTATATGAGGAAGACCAAAGAGATGTAAAGTGCAGATTTGTATCCAGGGAACATGAAATGCAATATTACCATTGGCATAAGGTTGAAAAATTTATAAATAATCTAGAAATGAGATGCTTAGGTTACTGTTTGGGACAAAGACCCCCTCCTTTACCCGTCCTCTTGTCCTAGGAGGGGGCTTTGCAATCTTTGCAATCTGTGTGTATTAGGCTTAATACTTTATGTGGAGAAAATGGGGAGAAGAGATGGGCTTAGTGCTCAGGATGGATCTATATGTCCGACCCCTGAATACACCATCCAATCCTATGAACAAGACACACAACAATATTTTCATGGTTTCTTTATGAAATGATGTGCAGCTCACTGTAAACATGATTATTAAAAGAAATGAAAGAGATAACATGTTTTTGTCTGGCTTTCTTCTATTATTTTCCACAAAACAAATCAAACCAGATCTTTCTAGAAATGATGTGTCCACTGCACAGAAGAAAGAACATAAAGCTGTCCTGGGTAAGAACAAGGTGTGAAAAAATTTTTTATTTGAGTTTGCTGAATTTCAAGAGCAGGAACTGGAAGTGGCAGCGTGTTCAGACCCCAAACAGTGTTTTATCTAATCAGCCTAGTGAAAGCTTGGGTTTTGAGCATGCTCAGTCTTTTCATTTTCATATTGAAGACAATAGATATATATATGGTGGGGTAATCAGCAATTACTGGTAGTGATCTCCCATTAGCAGGAGATTCTGGGTAGGTCAACCAGCCATTCTGACCTAACGAGATAGTGAAATGTATTTGTGTGATATGTAGCTTCACCAAACTCCCAAATTTACATCAGGATATATTTGAGGAATTAAAATAATTTGCCAGTAAAAATCAAACGGTACATATATTTTTATCATCCATTTAGAAAACAGTATTGAGTTTTATTACAAAAGTGGGGATTTCTGTTACAATAATATATTTGAAGCTGACCTCATTATAAAACGGAAATATTAGTACATAGTGATGTCGCGAACATAAAATTTTCGGTTCGCAAACCGCGAACGAGAACCGCCGCAAATGTTCGCGAACCGGCGAACCCGGCGAACCGCCATAGACTTCAATGGGCAGGCGGATTTTAAAACCCACAGGGACTCTTTCTGGCCACATTAGTGATGGAAAAGTTGTTTTAAGGGGACTAACACCAGGACTGTGGCATGCCGGAGGGGGATCTATGTCAAAACTCCCACGGAAAATTACATAGTTGATGCAGAGTCTGGTTTTAATCCATAAAGGGCATAAATAACCTAACATCCCCCTCCATCATCATCCTCCCCTGTATCTCTTTACCCCCTCGCTCATCATCCTCCCCTGTGTCTCTTTCCCCCCCCCCTTCCTCATCACCCTCCCCTGTGTCTCATCCCCCCTCCCTCATCATCCTACCACCTCCCTCATCATACTCCCCTGTATCTCTTTACCCCCTCCCTCATCATTCTCCCCTGTGTCTCTTCCCCCCTCCATCATCATCCTCCCCTGTGTCTCTTTCCCCCTCCCTCATCATCCTCCCCTGTGTCTCTTTTCCCCCCTCCCTCATCATCTTCCCCTGTGTCTCTTCCCCCCTCCCTCATCATCCTCCCCTGTGACTCTTTCCCCCTTCCTCATCACCCTCCCCTGTATCTCTTTACCCCCTCCCTCATCATCCTCCCCTGTATTTCTTTACCCCCTCCCTCATCATCCTCTCCTGTGTCTGTTTCCCCCTCCCTCATCATCCTCCCCTGTGTCTCTTCCCCCCTCCCTCATCATCCTCCCCCCTCCCTTGATGATAAGGGGGGAAGAGACACAGGGATAAGTGTGAGGGGTGTTAGGGTAAGGGGTGTTAGGGATAAGGGTGAGGGGGTTAGGTGTTAGGGTGAGGGGTGTTAGGGATAAGTGTGATGGGTGTTAGGGTAAGGGATGTTAGGGTTAGGTGTAAGGGTAAGGGCTGTTAGGGATAAGTGTAAGGGGGTATTGGGGTTAGATGTTAGGGTGAGGGGTGTTAGGGATAAGTGTGAGGGGTGTTAGGGTTAGGTGTTAGGGTGAGGGATGTTAGGGTTAGGTGTTAGGGATAAGTGTGAGGGGTGTTAGGGTTAGGGTAAGGGGTGTTAGGGATAAGTGTGAGGGGTGTTAGGGTTAGGTGTTAGGGTGAGGGATGTTAGGGTTAGGTGTTAGGGATAAGTGTGAGGGGTGTTAGGGTTAGGTGTTAGGGTGATGGGGTGTTAGGGATAAGTGTAAGGGGTGTTAAGGTTAGGTGTTAGGGTGAGGGATGTTAGGGTTATGTGTTAGGGATAAGTGTGAGGGGTGTTAGGGTTAGGGTAAGGGGTGTTAGGGATTAGTGTGAGGGGTGTTAGGGTTAGGGTGAGGGATGTTAGGGATAAGTGTGAGGGTTGTTAGGGTTAGGTGTTAGGGTGAGGGGTGTTAGGGATAAGTGTAAGGGGTGTTAGGGTTAGGTGTTAGGGTGAGGGATGTTAGGGTTAGGTGTTAGGGATAAGTGTGAGGGGTGTTAGGGTTAGGGTAAGGGGTGTTAGGGATTAGTGTGAGTGGTGTTAGGGTTAGGGTGAGGGGTGTTAGGGATAAGTGTGATGGGTGTTAGGGTTAGGGTGAGGGGTGTTAGGGATAAGTGGGAGGGGTGTTAGGGTTAGGTGTTAGGGTGAGGAGTGTTAGGGATAAGTGTGAGGGGTGTTAGGGTTAGGGTAAGGGGTGTTAGGGATAAGTGTAAGGGGTGTTAGGGTTAGGTGTTAGGGTGAGGGATTTTAGGGTTAGGTGTAAGGGATACGTGTGAGGGGTGTTAGGGTTAGGGTAAGGGGTGTTAGGGATAAGTGTGAGGGGTGATAGGGTTAGGGTGAGGGGTGTTAGGGATAAGTGTGAGGGGTGTTAGGGTTAGGTGTTAGGGTGAGGGATGTTAGGGATAAGTGTAAGGGGTGTTAGGGTTAGGTGTTAGGGTGAGGGATGTTAGGGTTAGGTGTTAGTGATAAGTGTGAGGGGTGTTAGGGTTGGGTGCTAAGGTGAGGGGAGGATGATGATAAGGGGGGAAGAGACACAGGGGTGTCCTTGCAGCAGAGATCAAAAGAGTCCTTCAGGACTGTATTGCACACTGTGTACAGTAGCCTAGCTATGGTTTTCCCTATTGATGCAGTATCACCTACGCTCAGCCTCCTCTCAGTAAGACTGCAAGTTATTTATGATTCCAAAATGGCAGGGTATGATGCTGATTGGCTGGAATGTGTCTGCTGACTGTGAGTTGCAGGGTCAAAGTTTGCTCAATGATAAAGTATAGGGGGCGGGTCGAATATTGCATATGTTCGCAGTTCGCCGCAAACATGCTATGTTCGCCGGGAACAGTCCGCCGGCGAACTATTCACAACATCTCTATTAGTACATAAAGAGAATCAGCCGACTCCACAATTAATGTGTTTGTTACTACTTTGTCCTATAGTCAACATGGCCTCAGTGTTGTAAAACATAAACATGGTACAGGGTAAATATATGGGGAAGATTCAAAGGCACTGTTGGGTATTTTGCTGGGGGGGGGGTGTATCTACAGCTGAGGAACTTTAAACCTCCTAAAGTGTTTAATCTGTGTAGAATTTGAAATTGAGCAGTCGGTTGTACTTTTGTAATCCAAATCTGAATATAAATTGTCCCCATAGCAATTTGTGGATAATTACCCACAAAGTGAACACACACTAGCATCGTCCCTCACCACTATCTATCTATATAAACCAGTTGCTATGACAATAATATAAAGTAATGCAGGGGGTTTATGACCCCTATCTCTATGACAGGTTACCCTCTATGAGCCCTGGGATTCCCCTTTCCTACCCACTATGGGATCCCCATCGAAAGTATAACCAAGGGGGTTCTTATAGACACCCATGGAACCAAATATGAACCCTTTACCACAGGGGTCCCAATCAAAAATATACAATGGGGATCGCTATGAACCCCCATGGCACCTAATATTAACCCCATATCACAGGAGTCCTCAACAGAACCTCATGGCACCTAATACTAACCCCCATACCACGGGGGTCCTCAACAGACTCCACTCCAATACTATGGGGGTCTCTACAGTCCCCTATTGTATACTAAGCTACAACCATGCCGGTCCACACATGGCACCCTTCCTACCACCCCAGGGATCTATATTGAACTCCCATAGAGCCTAATCCTGCATAAACATAATAAAAAATACTACAAAAAAAAAAAAAAAATTACAACTGTAACTGGGCAAAACAGTACATTACATATCCTATGATATTCCTCATCCCCACTCTTTGGATCCGGATAAGCAAGCACTTCCATGTTGATAGAAGAAACAGTCTTCTTCTGTCTTGATTGACGCCCTTGGTCCATGTCTTTGACCTGTGGAAATGGCCCTCTGCTTAAAAATCCCTCCGCTCTAGAAAAAATATTCTAATGAAGCTCCTCCTTCCACGACTAGCAGTTTTTGGAGCATGGATTCACCTTATATACTAGTTTTAAGGATTCAGGTTGGCTGAAATATGTGTCAATCATATTTCAGCAAATCAGAATAGAGTATTCTAATTACTCCCGCCCCATTTCTAATTGGTTAAAAGTCTAACCAATCATAATTCCCAGATTTCAACAGGCACTCAGGGCTGATGATATTAGGGACATTTGGAGGAATTGGATGGTTAAGTTTAGGTGTGATTTTTTTATCTCAGTGGTAATTTATAAGAGCACTTCACTCGGCTCTTACTGGAGCAATGTAATGAAGGCCATAAACAGTAACTTTACACCTATAGGCTAGTACCTTGCCCAAGCAAGGAATCCTTGTGCTGCCTGTCTCATGGGTGTGTTTAGTTTTTATGCTTCCCTATGTGCTCCCCCATGTCACATTCGCAGCTCCCTCTTTCCCTTTTCTATGTCAAATCATAGGTTTATGTATGTTTACTGTATATATATATGGTTTGTTATAAGTGTCAAATACACTTATAGATAGAAATATCCATGCATATAAACATTTCTGTCCACATACAAACATACATCAATGGACTGCACTGTATTTTCGAGCAGTTTACTGCCCCTAGAAAATGTGCTGCCCTAGGCCTGAGCATCAGCCCTGTAGGACTAGGCAGAAACACATTACTGGACTGTCTCAGTCTCAGATCAGTAAATAAAGTATAAATTATACAATTTGCCCTGACATTGTGAGATATTACTGTAGCAACGAAAGTCACTTAGGTCTGTCCAAGGAATCTGCTTGATCTTCGTCTCCCTATCTCATTCTTGAAAGGTCTATTTGCAGGAAGCAAAAAACATCAAGTGTTATGCAATATGTTTTAATTATTTCTAACTTATTGGAAATTATTATTTTCTATATGTGTGTGTTTCTGTGACGTTTCTGGTAATACTTGTCATTTTGTTGTATGGCAGCATCAGTTGATAATTTTATTTTTGGATTATTGAAGTCTCTGATATTTTAATTTGGCAGAACACTACCAATAGTTTGTAACTGTAGTAAACTAACATTTCTTTATGTTGCCTCCTACCTAAATTATTTCATCTTTCCATTAAATGTTTTAGGCTATTTTAATCAGACTTATTTTTTTGTACAGAGCAGTGAAATTCGGGTAAGAGTTATTTGGAAACCACCTCATTTGTATATGCCGAATATAAACAGTAACAGGAATTTGTCAAGGATTCTGTTGACTTGCAAATCTTTTTTGTATGGCACGGTGAATGGCAAAGAAAGTAGATTGTGCGAGTTAGTATCAAATGAGGAAAACATCCATCAGCTCATTGGATCTGTGAATCTGTACTGAACAACGACTGGTCAAACCTTCAATCTTCAGTATTGTAGACCAAATAATGGTTCATTAGTACATCATTATTACCACTTCAAGGATCATTTTCTGGGTATCGAGAGCTCTGTAACTCATCTGAGGACATTTAAGAGAATCTACACTCGCTTCTCCCAGACCAGAACTATAAATGGTGCTCACATTGCCTCATGATAACTGAATTACAACTGACTCCATCTACTCTTCAAAAATCCAACACTGTTTTTGTGGAGATGTTGGAGAGATGACCGTTAGTGACCAACAGCTGGATTCAAGACAACGTATTTAACATACAAGTAGAAGCTGGACCTTCTAGACAGTGCTGGAGATTAGAAGAGGTCAAATGAACTTGTCATTACAATAACAGGATTATGTGGCTTCTGAAAAAGGCATGAGGTACTAGATCAGTGCGCCAGATATAAAACACTCGGGTAACCAGAACTACTAGCTTATTAATTAAACATTCTGTCTACATATATTGCAGTAAAATTCACAATATTTTTGAGGCCTGATTTTTTTTCTTCTTGGAATAAACCAATCCAGCACATCCCGGTCTTCTCTTAACATGATTGAACTAGACCCGATTGTTTCTTTCACTTTGCAAATCGTGTTTTTTGTAACCAGCTTAACTGGAAACATTTTTATTTTGGTTGTGCATTTCATGGACTGGTTGAAGACTCGTGGCATTAATTCTAGTAACCTCATCATCGACTGCATTGGGTTTTCCAACATCTTCCTCCAGGCATCATTGCTGCTTAATGAGTCTTTGTACTTCTTGTTTAACAGTTTTTACTCTCAACATTGGGTAGTCAAGTCAATATTGGCTGTAACAATTTCTCTTTCCTTCTCTAGTCTCTGGTTCTGTACCTGTTTGTGCTTTTACTATTGTGTAAAGATCATCAACCTCAATGCAGGATTTTTTCATAAGCTAAAAACGTATGTTTCCACAATGGTCCCCTGGTTATTACTTGTTTCGGTTACTCTGTCTTGGGTTGTTGGACTGACATCCTACTGGGACCTGAGTGCAGAATTTTCCATTGATGCTAATTTTTCAGGGAATTCAACATCATGGTCTACTTATTCTTTTAAAAGTAGATGTTCCTGTCTCTTTCAGATATACATGGTTATATCTGCAGTGGCTTTCACCATCATTGTCTCCACAGTAGTGGCCATCATCACCTCTCTTTGTAAGCACATGAGAAGAATGAAGAAGAACACTGAAGGTTTTGGTAAAGCCAGTCTGGACAGCCACTTGGCGGCAGCTAAGACTGTAACATCTCTCCTAGTTATTTATGTCACGTTTTATGGTGCTCAAAATATCATGTTTAATATGCCAACGAGCGTGAGCTCTGCGGTTTTCTCCATCTGCATTATTGTGGTTGCAAGTTTTCCATCAGTAAATGCTCTTGTTTTAATTATGGGGAACAGAAAGTTAAAAAATGTATTAAAGCAGCTTCTGGGCTGCAAGTTCAGAATAAACAGTGGGGTTAATAATGATGTTTAATCATTTTGAGGCATTTTAGTTAAACATAAAGATGTTAAGTTATCCAATTATCATGTTAAACAAAGGTATTAATGTTTTAAACAATCCTTGGAGTATAATTATCAGTGTCAAAAATGGCATATGTGATAATAGGCAGGTTCATTTGAATGAAGTGGTTAGGACATAATTATCTCAACATCCTCTGTTTTACATCCATCCTACTTATCCATTTGGGATAAACTTTACACTATTTGATAAATGTTTTTATATAAAACAAAGGATGTTAGGGCATAATGCCATTTTAGCCCATTTATTGCCACTCTGATAAATGTATCTTAAAGGAATAACAAGCAAAGTTACTCCACTTTGACCATCCTTTGGTAAATACATCACGCTGTATCTATATATTCCTGTAACAAGCTGTAAACATCCTCCCAACACACTCTTCATGTCTTAGAAGTGTTGTAGAATCACATTAATATGAAATCACTGATATTCTCACTTTGATTATTTTCATCTCCCTGTAATTAAATCTTATTATGTTGTCTGATATATTTCACAACCTCATTTACCTTCATGACCCCCATGACACTTGATGTAATAGAATAAAACCTCGTATGCCTTGTCTACTCACAAATCATTTCATCATACACATGTCACCACCATGTTGGCCACTGAAGTACTTTGATGTTACAAACAAATTGAGAGAACTTTCCTGTTTCAACACTCCCCACCAACCAGGCCCTAATAAATATTTCTTATAGAGAGATGTAGACCACTGAATAATTTCTCAAATCAAACTCGTTCAAAAGCGAAAATTCACATTACGTTCGACACCATGTCCATTACTCTAACTTTGGCATATTTTCTTTTACTTCCACTTATCTCCACCCAATCTTTTCATAACACATTTATCTACCACGACCTTTTCACCTTATCTCCAGTCACTATTCAATTTGTCACAACCAACCTCACTTTCTTTGCCAGAATTGTCCTTCCCTCGGTCCAGTGCAGCTTCTTATAAACTGAATCCCTCTCACCTGTTACAGCTCCATTCCTTTCTTATGCCCATTATTCCACTCCTTACTTTTTGTCCCACTTCACTTGAACAAACTCCAATCAGAAAGTCGCCCAACTACTTAGCCACATTCAGTAATTTTACGAAAAACCATCTCCGGGATTGTACATAGTCCTCACTACTCTGCCACCATGCCCCAACACGCTCTCCAACATGACAGCTGACAAAATGAATTAAGCCTCTGGGTGATATTTTTTTGCAGTAACTTGAGCAAAATTAAGTACATTTTGCTTAGTTCAAAACTAATTATTTAGGATCTTTACTTCAGATATTGTAATAGACCATAAATGTTTTAATGGAATTGATTGAATAAGAAAGTCATAATTCTTCCAGATATTCTGTGTATATGTCATCGATATATCGCATCTATGATAATGAGGTAACTACTGTAAGATACTGTATGTGTTATAGACTATAGACTATGATTACGAGGCCTGTTGGTTGCAGGATATTAATTTAATTTGGCTGTAAAATAGGTTCCTACATTATATTTAGTGGGGTAGAGCAGTTGATTTCAATATAGAAGAAAGAATCTCCAATAATGAACTACTGTAGATTCTCCTAAGAAACTACCAAGAAGGGGGCCTGGTGAAGCTGAGGGGGCCTACTGGAGCCAGGTGGGCATGGGCTGCGCGGGGGGAATAAAAACAAATTTCAATACAAAAAATTAAATTAGATCGCATTGAGGCTGGGCTATCTGTGAATGCCTGCGGGGTGTATTAAACTTAATCCGTTATATAGATAAAATTGTGAGAAGAGATGGGTCCAGTGCTCAGGATGGACAGATATATCCTACCACTGAATACTCCATCCCATTCTCTGAGCAAGACACACAGCAATATTTTCACATGTCCTTTAGGCAGTTTTTTGTGAAACTTTATTTATGGAAGAAATAAAACACGGACTATAAGGAAATGTTCAGCTCACTGTAAACATGATTATTCAAATAAATCAAAGAGATAACTTTATAATATGTTCTTTGTCTGTTTTTTTCTATTATTTTGCACAAAACAAAGGACATTTGATCATTTTACATAGATATAGATATCGACACTGAACAGAAAGATATCAAAGCTGTCCTGGGAAAGAACAAAGTGTAAAAATACATTTGATAAAACATTTACTCAATTTCAGGAGCAGGAGCTGAGAATGGCAGCATGTTCAGATCTCAGGCGGCAGAATTTATTATAATCATCCTAGCTAAAGCTTGGGGTTTGAGCGTGCCAAGTCTTTTCATTTTTGTATGGCTTTAAAAGGCAATTACTGGCAGAGATCGCCCATTAGTAAGAGATGCTGGGTAGGCCAATCAGCCTTTCCGACCTACTGTACTCAAATGAAATGTGCTTTCATAAAACTCCCAAATTTATATGAGGTGTGGCAAATTGCCCTTCTTCTCTCGAGTTGTGGCCATGTTTCTTAAACGTATAGTGGAACACAATCACACGGGAGGCTTCAATGTGTTTTTCAATGTTTACTGATTCTTCTTAGAGTGTCACAAGAATTAATAAAACAAAAACCATAAAATGAAAAGTCCTAAATTCCATGAAGCATTACCTTTACTTTTGATAGATCCCTCTCTTACAGTGATTCCAACCAACTAACTTTTGATAGGGCAAAAACAGCAAAGTAAGGCCACACTTATTGATAAGTTTGATTTTCTTTTCATCAGTGTACGACTTTCAGTTTCCATGCTGCAGTCTCCTTGACTTTCTTTTACTCAGTGACTTGACTATCAGTTTCCACACTGTGACACTCTCTCTGGGCTTTGAGCTGCAACTGGACTTTCAACAGACTGTCCAGGCCTTTTCACAGCTGCAGCCACATTGTGATTTAAGAGAGCTTTTAACACCTGCAGTACTGGATTGGACAAATGCCTCTATCCAGATTGAGGCTCACACACCAGTCCTCTAAGATTCTCCCACATTTCTTTACAGCTTTGTTACACAAGATAACTTTGAGGGCTTCAAATAATTTACCAGTTAAATCCATAAGATGTTACCATCCAATTAAAGTATTTATAATTGAATTTTTGTCATTTGTCATGGAGACTTATTACAAAAGTTGCGATTTCTGTTACTACAATATCTTTGAGTTAGATCTCATTATAAAAAACATGATTTTTTTTTTTGCTGGCACGGTTTTGTCTGGAGGAAACCAGCACTGCTGGAAGTGAAGGGGAGGCTGGAATCCTCAAAGAGGCTCTCTCAGTTCCAACCCCACTTCCACCTCCCTGTTCCCCTTCCCTGCCACGGTCATGCCAACTTCTTTCTATTTCTCTCTTATAGCTGGAATATAGGAGTAATAATTAGGTATGGCATTGTATGAGTCGACAGAGGAGTGTATGGGTTATCTGACCACATGAGAGGTCCAGATGTAATGGAAGGAGATGAAGCTTTCCGTATGCATATACCTTTTCTTTTTAGTTATTTTGTGCAAAGCCCTGAATGTTTTTACAGTGAGATGGAGCTGTTGGTTTTCTCCCTAAGAAGTTTATTAGTTTTTTGGGTGGGACGATGACTTTTCCCCCTTCATTCTTAGAGGCTCCACCAATTGTCCTTACTCACATCCTCCATCCATTTTTCTGTGCCAGGTGATGGACAACAGATCTTCAATGGCGATGGACAACAGTTCAAAAATCAAAGGCATAACTCCCACGCTGCTAGTGCTACTAGTTATAAAGGTGTGCTCTTCCTTTTTTCTGCTTGTAATTACTAATTACACTAGTGAGAGATTGGTACCTGTAACTATTGTCATGGTCATTTCATAAGAGCCATCCTAGTCCTCAGAGTGCATGAAGGTTGCTAGTGATGGGGTGGGCTCTGTCATGGCGCCTCTACAGTGAAGTTATAGAATGTGATACCAGGGACGTTCAAGTTATTTTGCATATCCTGAGATCTGTTTTCCTGTCCTCTGGATACTAATCATGGAAGCTGATCAGTAACAACATGGCAGACAGCACCTCACTGCTCGCTTGTTCTGCTCTGCCGCCTGGTGTACCTGCTTCTCTGATATTGGATGTAATATTGTTTTGTGTTGGACCTGGTAAGACCCTGACCTGACACTTTGTTTACCTGCCCTCTGAATTCATGCCCACGACAGTTTGCAAACTAGATGCAAAGAGAGAATTAATGAGATGGAGGGCTATATTTATCAAAGTGGAAATAACACGGAGTTAAATAGTCACTTTTTCTATTTTTTATATTGTGGCTATTTATTAAACAAAGTTAACGTATTACCCTTCTTGATAAATAGGTCCCAAAGAACATTTAGGAAGTAGATATTTTATGTTTTATCTTTAATTAATCCCATTTATCCTCAATATTTGTAAATATACCCCAGAGGGTTCAAATTACTCTGGGCAAAATTTGGTCCCGATACACAGGTAGCCCCATGTGGTAAATGGAAGTTGTCATGTCTTTGTACCAGCAAAGATTAAGCCTGGGATCTTTCCCTTTTCGACTAAGCCGCATCTCTAGCAACAGAGAGAGCACACCTGAGCGCTGCACCACAGCACTACCTTGTGGTGTTGTGGAGTAATGCAATATATAGACGTAAAAATAAAAAATAAATAGGACCCTAACTGTAGGCTAATCCCAACCCTATGCCTTATCCTAACCCTAACCCATAACTCTATGCCTGGCCCTATACCTAACCCTAACCCCTATTCCTAACTCTAACCCCTAACTATGCCTAACCCTATGCCTAATCCTAACCCCTGTGCCTAACCATAACCCCTATCCCTATGACTAACCCTGACACCATGCCTAACCATAACCCCTATGCCTAACCATAACCCTAATCTTATGCCTAACCATAACCCCTATGCCTAACACGAAACCCTAACCCTATGCCTAACCTTAACCCTATGCCTAACCCTAAACCTAACCCTAACTCCTAACCCTATGCTTTACCCTATGCCTAAACCTATGCCTAAACCTTTGCTGAACCCCTAACCCAAACCCCTAACCCTATGACTAACCCAAACCCTAACCCTATGTCTAACCCCTAGCGTAGCGAGGCGAGCCGTTAAACCGTAGCACTTAGAAAAAAAAATATGAGATGAAAAAAATTACGAGATAAGCGGCCGAACCAAAACAATAAAAAAAACACTAAATACACACACAAAAAAAAAAAAAGGTCACTTACAGCATGGGGAACCAGGCAGGACGTCTGGAAGTGAGTTGGAACTCCAATTTACATCGATTTAGCCGAGTTACAAAGATCGAAAATCGGCTAAGCAAGAAAAAAATGGCCGCCAAAAAAATGAAAACGAGGCTATACTACTACAAACTGCGTAAAACACTGCCACAGACGTATGTGTTTGAAAAACAACGAGATAAAGGATGCGGATTAACCGCGCAATGAGTAAAAAGACAGTAGCGAGTACATTTTACGAAACGCAATTACAGATTTACGCATTAACACAGATTTAACGCCTTTGTCTCGCGCAACATCGGATTTCCCGCCTAAAACAACGCATTTGATGAAATATAAGTTGAAACTTACAAAAAAAAAAAGTTAAAAAAAAAATGTGTATTTATTTTAAGAAAAAAAAAAGGGACAAATGTAGCTGAGTCATGTTGTGTGCCAAACAAATTTCACAACATTTAATTTTTATTGACCGTCATTTTACCCTTTTACCATATTTACTGTTAAACCGTAGGCAATCATATCCCGGCGAGCCTCGCGCAGCAAGGCGTGCCGTTAAACAGTAGTACTTTGGCAATGAGCGCCGCAGAAAAAATGGCGGACAAACAAAACGAAAACGAGGCTACAGCACTATAACCACGGAAAACATGTACCGATAATCCGCTAAGACGCATACCACACATTATCCTCCATTTTAGGATAATGCGGAAGTACACAGCTACGCTAACGGTTTCGGCTCGCGCACGCACACTATTACACTGCACACGTTCAGCACGCTTACACAGCAGCTCCACACCACTAATGCTGCAGCAACATCAACTCAGATTGCCAGCTCTTCAACACAATGCTTGAAAATACGTATATTCATTTATTAATTTGAATTCTATATTTCAGTAGTACACAGAAAACAACATTAGCTACCTTACAATTCCATATGTATATTAATAACTAAACAACTTTAAAAACATACACATCTCATTGCCGTCATTTTTTGACGGGCAATACACTAGTACTTATATAGTGATATATAATTATTTATGTAGCTTTCAGCAAATTAATTTAAGTGTGGCTAAAATGTTATGTTTGAGGTCAAGCGCAACATCAAGTTTTATGTTTACAAGTCAAAATACTGAGGCGCATCAACCATTAAATAGTATTATGTCACTCCTTATATATGAAGATAAAGAAATAAAACAAAAGACAACAAAATACCAGACAAAGGCAATATAATTGTAGTAATGATATAATCTGTTCTGACACATACACGATTGCTACAGGACTTATAGCTTTGACGTTCTATGTAAAAATGTCCACTCTTGGTGGTGAACCTTGAAACTAGTCTCACATATTCGTAGTTTGTTCATATTCTGTTGACGTATAAAATTGTATATTTGGGGGGGGGGGGGCACCTATGTAAGGAGCACAAGAGATGTAAATCCAGCCTTGCATGCAAGGGGTCACAGGGAGGGCTGTGGTTGGCTTCATATCTTACTTTGAGTCTCTTTAACGGATTATGACGCGTCAGGTGCCGCGCACACGCCATGCAAATAGTAAGCAAATAATCAGTGTTTGGGTGTTATGTGACTAAGCACTGGCTGATGTGCAAACAGAGTTTTGTTTACTTAAGAAAATTCTAGAAACGTAATGATGGAGAGTTAGTTACCACTTTCTTATTGAGTTACGCACTTGCTAAACTTGTGGTTGACATGTTGGGCTAAGTGTACTAAATGGTGAAATATTGGAGAACCAAGTCCTTAGTTATCCTACAGTACTAAGATCTGCCATGAAAGAAAGAGAAACTCAGCCTAAATATGTGCGTTATGGCGCTTATTTCTTAAAATATAAACCTTTACCCAGTAGTGCAGTTAGTACATATTAAATATAATATTAAACTCATATAACTGCTGAGAATCACTTAAGGAAGTTGGTGAATAAATTGCTGTTTAGTAGCTTTATGTCTCTGGTTGTGCTTGTCCATTAAAGTTATTTTTTAATTTCATGGCTACAGTCATATCCAGAGATCTTGGACCTTAGGAAAATAAAATCTGTCACTGCCTCCACTTCTTCCTCGGCTATTTGACAGGAAGTGAGATTGCCGTTTGCCATGATCTTCGTCTTTTTAATGTTGAGCACCAGGCCAGCTTGTGCATTCTCTTCTTTTACCCTCATCAATAAGTCCTTTAGTTCCTCCTCACTTTCAGCCATCAGAGTAGTATCATCGGGGTATCTGAGGTTGGTGATATTCCTTCCAGCAATATTAATTCCGGCTTTGGATTAATCCAGTCCGGCCTTACACATGATGTACTATGAGTATTAGGTGAATAAATAAGGTGACATTATACAACCTTGTCGCACTCCTTTTCCGATCTTGAGTGTACTCCTACCACCTCTTCTTTATCTGATCTTCTTCTGTTAAGTCGCTACCATTTTGTCTTTTATCTTTATCTTTGTCTTTTATCACTCCCATTTTGGCATGAACGGTGCCTTTGATATCTCCATTTTTTTTAAAGAGATCTATTGACTTTCCTTTTGTGCTATTTTCTTCTATCTCTTTACATCGCTCACTGTAGAACATCTCCTTGTCTCTTCTTGCTCCTCTGGAACTCTGCATTCAGTTGGACAAATATTTTCTTATCTCGACAACCTTTCACTTTCCTTCTTTCCTGGGCTACTTTCCAAGCCTCATTGGTCTGTTTCCCTTCTTAGTTTTCTTTCTTTTAGGGATATTCTTTGTTGCTGTCTCCTGGATAATCATTCCAAAGTTCTTCAGGCCTTCTATCTTTCCTGTTCAGTCCCTTACATTTATTACCTCCACTGTATATTCACAAGTGATATTATTTATTTCTTGATATTTTCCCTCTTTTCTTCAGTTTAATTCTGGACTTAGCAATAAGAAGCTCATGGTCTGAGCCGCCGTCAGCTGCAGGTCTTATTGTTGCTGGTTGTATAGGGCTCCTCCATCTTTGGCTAGAAAGTCCAGTATATATTTTACATTTCTTAAACATTCCTCCAAGACTTACATGACTGCTCAGAAAAAAAACAAGCAACTTGATATTCATCCTTTATTTCCCATGCCTGTGTCTTCTGTAATGTATGATGTATATGCAAGATGTCACCTGCTCATTATATATTCATTTCACCTACCCACAAGATGCCCTGAAACAAAACAGCGCACTTACAGAATTTGAAATATATGTGTAAAGTTTTAGCACTACCTACCAGACAGGACTGTGATGCTGGGAAATATTGAAGATGGTAACTCAGTTACGTAACTGAAACAGTGAGCATGAGCTTGAGGAGCTCAGAGGGGCAGTGGCTGATAGACGTGTCTGAAGTGCTGCAGTCCATATGATCATGGATAGTTGGACCAACTTGCATTTGCCTGTAGGGGGAACCCTGTCCTTCCTCTTGACAGACATAATATTCCTGTACATTCAAAGTCTCCTTCACTTCAGGAAGTTGACCTACAGAAACTAAAATGGCAAATGGCACAGCAGCACAGTTGCACAAAAAAGGTCATATGTTAGAGGATACATTATTTTCTTTTCCAATTCCATTCTAAAAAAGTAAAAATATTTTCAACAAACACTGAGCCTTATTCATTTGGAAGAATTTGAGATCCGGAGGCCCGTAAGTAAGCTTGCAGTCAGATTTGATATTCAATTGGCATCTTTTTGCAGGCTTGGATCGGGTTACAAGTTACATAGTTACATAGGGCCTCATTCTATTAGCGGCCGCAGCCGTTGCGGGGCCTCAAGGACCGGCCGCAAGCTATTCTGCTATTCTATTCCCCTCCGGCCGGGGATTTGTATATTACCCCTTATTAACCCTTCTAAAAGCTTCCCCACAACAGAAGTGAGGCTCACTGGTCTATAATTCCCTGGATTTGTTCTTGCTCTCTTTTTAAATATAGGTATCACATCAGCTTTTCTCCAGTCATCTGGTAGAGAACCTGTGTTGAGTGAATCTTGAAAAATTAAATATAATGGTTTTGCTATTACAGAACCCAGTTCCCTTAGTACCCTTGGATGTATTCCATCAGGACCCGGGGCTTTATTAACATTTATTTTTTCCAACCTCTTTTGGATTACTTCCTGTGTTAACCAATTATTTGGCAAAGGTAGTGTAGCCCCATTATGTCGCAGTGTCCCAACCGCTTGTACCTCCCTTGTGTATACCGAAGAAAAGAACCTATTTAGCTCATCTGCCTTTTCCTGGTCACTAATTATCAGATGACCCGTGTCACATTGTAATGTTCCTATAGCTTCCTTCCTCGCCTTCTTCCAATTAATATACTTAAAAAATATTTTAGGGTTAGTCTTACTCTCTTTTGCAATTAATTTTTCATTTTCTATTTTAGCCAGTCTAATCGCCCTTTTGCAAGCCTTGTTGATTTCCTTGTATTCCCGTAAAGCAGTCTCTGTCCCCTCTTGTTTGTATAATTTAAATGCCTGTTTTTTACTCCGTATCTTGATCTTTAAATCATTGTTAAGCCACATTGGATGGGATTTACTCCTTTTACTTTTATTCCCACACGGTATATGCCAATGTGTATGTATATTTAGTAAGGATTTAAATGTTGTCCACTTGTGTTCAGTGTTTTTACCTATCAGTTCTCTGTCCCAGTCTATACTTTGTATTGCTGCCCTTAGACCATTCAAATCTGCCCTTTTAAAATTAATAGTTTCTATTGGCCCCTTAAATTTTGTTTTTTTAATTGAATCTCAAATGAGACTGTGTTGTGATCACTGTTTCCCAAAGGTTGCCCAATTTCAACATTAGATACTATATCAATATTATTTGTGATGACTAAATCTAAGATAGCTTCATTTCTAGTAGGCTCCTGTATAACCCGGGCCAGATAATGATCCCCGAGTGTACTCAAGAACCTGCTCCCCTTAGCTGAACTGCTGGTCTCATTTATCCAGTTTATTTCAGGGTAATTAAAATCTCCCATTATTAGAACTTGCCCGTGCTTAGGTTTTAAAGGTACGGTTGGGGCCTATATGGTCCCGCTTTGTGTAATGTGGGTTTTTAAGGTCCGGTTGGGCCATATATAGTCCCGCTTGGTATTTTAAGGTTTTAAAGATCCGGTTGGGGGCTACATGGTCCCGCTTGGTGTAATGTGGGTTTTTAAGGTCCGGTTTGGGCATATATACTACGGCTTGGTATTTTATGTTTTTTAGGTACGGTTTGGGCCTATATGGTCCTGATTGGTGTAATGTGAGTTTTTAAGGTCTGGCTGTGGCCTATATAGTCCTGCTTGACATACTAGGCTTTTTTTGTATTACGGTTGGGGCCTATATAGTATCGCTTTGTATAATATGGGGTTTTTAGGTATGGTTGGGGCCTAGATAGTCTTGCTTGGTTTCATAAGTGTTTTTAAGTACGGTTGGGGTCTTGCACTCTCTGATTTGTTTGCTTGTTTTATATCACCCCCAGGTCCAAATGCTCTGCGGCTGCAGACTACTTTGGACTACTACACTTGAAGACACCCCGAGAAGGAGAGTCAACTGTTGGTGAGTGTCATTGCATTCATGCAGAAGAGAAATATTATTTGCCTGAATCCCAAGATTCTAGAATTTTTGAACAGTATTAAAAAATCAGTGGGTGGAGTCTATTGCAATGGGTGGGGCAAGAATAAGGTCATTGGGTGGGGCATATAAAGGTCAATATGACATTAGGGGAGGAGTTTAAAAATGGGTGGTGCCTGTGTTTTCCATTCTAAAAAAGTAAACATATTTTAACAAACACGGAGCCTTATTCAATTGGAAGAATTTGAGATCCGGAGGCCCGTAAGTAAGCTTGCAGTCAGATTTGCTATTCAATTGGCATCTTTTTGCAGGCTCGGATCGGGTTACGAGTTAAGATCTTAAAAAAATGTTGGCCGTCAAACCCATAACTTACACACGTGGAAGCCTTCGATCTGTCACTTTCGCAAGGCTAAAATCACAAATCGGTTTTCAATTCCTCCAATTTCTCAAGTTCGAAAACGTGTCCACACTTGTAAATCTCAAATGGAGGAGAAATTTCTACATGTACTCGAGAGGACCCGCAAAGGGGTTAAACACCAATTCTTAGCACTGTAAATGCAAACATAAGATCGATCCTGCACTGAAAAAAACGTGGAACAAGATGACAGACATTGGAATTAATTGCTCAACAGTCTCAAGATGGCAAAACTTCAGGAAATAAGTTTTATTCTTATGTGTCATTTCAGGGTTAAATGATCTTGGGTATCAATGAGTTAAAACATATCAGGTCACCCATATGGACTAGAACAGTATTGGCATTCATTTTCATAATTCTTCATTTTCAAAGTTGTGCGAGTCTGATCGCATATCGGACCCCTGAACCTAATTGATTGACTCGTAACCTCCATGTTTTACTGCAGTAATTGTGACAGTCTCATTTTCTATTGGCCAATTCGAAATGGGCTGTTACGGGTTCGGTGAATTGATACGGTTCCCGCCCGCAACTGCTCCGAACCAGTTCATGGTTTATGGAGCTGGCTTCAGGATTCCAACGGGAGCCCGCAACACACCCTCACACATGTGGCTGTCTTGCGATCGAGTTACGGGCTTGGAATTGAATGGGGCCCACTATATTTTAAATTTATTTTAACACAGTGGTCATTTAATTTAGTGAAATATAAAATATTCTTCTGTCCTGCAAATAGAATGACGCACCCGGGCCTGCAGCAAAATAATCTGGTAGACCACATGATCTCGTCTCCGGAGCTGCTTGTTGTTTATTTGAAATCAAAACAGAGAAGATTTAATTTGTTTCTCATTTACATGAAAGACGCGGGGATGTGTATGCTTATGGATAAGCACGTACCATACATGTGTAGTGTTTGTGTTTCTGTGTATTTATAACATACACAGCATTACTACTCACTGCCCGTGTCACTAGTTTGTTTATGTTTACTTAAAGACATCCAAATACAGCAAATAAACAGCAGCACAGACCACGTACTAATCACGTACATCCTCTACAGAGCGTCAGGTTTGGGGGTTCTGAATGGATTACAAATTGTACTTTCTATGAAGGAACCCTGAGGAGGCATAAGACAGCTAAGGCAGTAACACATAATGGGGTATATTTGGAAAATTGGACATTAAGTTGGGTTGTACAAATTGGGGTCACATATCCCCACCTCATATGTTTTCTGTAGGATATAATTATTGAACGGATTACGTTTATTACGACACCCCCAAGGACGAGACCACGCTCCGTGTTGAGGGTTAAAAGTGAACTCTCTTTTATTGAAACAACACACATTTTTAAACCCTTCACATACACAATAGGGGCAGTGACAACCTTTGGTCAACCCCTGATTACCTCTGGCCCATCAGACAGAGTTAAGGCGTCTCTCTGTCTGTTAGGACCTTATTGTTCCTGGTTGCTATCACTTAAGTGTGTGTACTTAAGTGATTAGCCTTTGTGGCCAGCTGGGTGCCCTTCTCATATTGCAATATGTATGTTGCAATGTGTACAACAGGACTACCACATAATATTATATACATCCATATATATTATTCCATGGACGGAGGCAAAACAGACGAACTAGCAATATCAGTCCATATAGATGGATCTGTCACACGGCTCCCTCCATGTGGGACACTCCGGCAGACCCGGCTTGACCCTTTGGTGGGTCAACTTGGGGATGACCGGACTAGGAAGCGGTAGGGATGTCAGTTTGCCGGGACAATCCATCAGCATTCCCGTTCTGCTTACCGGGTCGGTAGCTGATGGTGAAGGTATAAGGTTGTAGGGCTAAACTCCACCGCAGCAGTCTACCATTGTCGGGTGCACATTGAACAGTATGTGTGATTGCAGTTGGATAAGATCCCGAACCTTCTCTCGGATGGTGATGGAGGTTCTTGAGAGTAGTAAACAGCCCCACCAACGCAGGGTTTCACATGGTCATACCTGCAACGGGTGCCATAAACACACTGACCTTTCTGATAAAACCGACAGATTGTTGATGGTTTACTTGTCGCCAAGTCATGTGAGAACATACATCTACTTCCTTCTCTGCAAACTCCATGCATAAAATACCTGCAGGTCACGTGCTTGGTGCTCATCCTGCGGTCTCGCACTCGGTCGGCCCTTCGTGTTCTTGTTGGTATGGTCGCTCCTGCTGTATCAGCCTCTTTGGCTCCTCCCCCTCCCATCCACGAGCTCCACCCTCCTTGGTCCGGTTCCCTCCTGTATCTCTCTGGGGTATCCCGGTGGGCAGCTTGGACGGGGTCTGCCTCGTGCAGGATGCCCCAACATTCCTCCTCCTCTACGCAGTGGGCAGCAGGCGGAGGGTTGCGCTGGTTTCCGCTGGTGGGTCTCCTCCAAGACTGAGCCTGGTTAGCGGTATTCAGCGGGCACTCTGGTCGTTTGTGCCCCAGCTGCTTGCACCCAAAACACCGGATGGGCGTTGAGTAGTCCCGTGAATTAGGCCGGGGCGGCTGAGGGTAGTTATTAGCTGGAGGGGGGTGCTGCTGGTCGGTACTCCATTCTGGCAGGAGTCTTAACAATAGCACTGTCCAGTTTACGGGCATCCGTGTACTCATCTGCCAGACGGGCTGCTTCATGCAGGGTGGAGGGTTTACGGTCCCTTACCCACTCTCTGACACCTGGGGATAATTTCTCAAAACAATGTTCCAGCAAGAACATCTGCAGCACCTCTTCTCCGGATACGGCTTGACACCCCGCCATCCAGTTAGCGGCTGTGCGGTGTACTTTACATGCCCATTCGACGTAGGAATCCCCAGTTAGTTTTGCAGTGTCTCTGAACCGCCTCCGGTTTGCCTCCGGTGTGACGGCATACCTGGAGAGCAAAGCTTCCTTTACAGCCACATAATCCCCGATCTCCTCATCAGGAATGGCCCGAAAAGCATCACTGGCCCGGCCGGATAGCTTTCCGGACAATATAGTAACCCAGTCTTCTACAGGTACCTTGTGTAGCGCACATTGCCGCTCAAAATCAGCAAGGTACCCATCAATCTCCCCTTCTGTTTCAATGAAGGATTTAAAAGCTGCAAACGGTACCTTCCTTTTCTCCACCGGGGCTGCTGTAGCACCGCTTTGGCGTCGCAGGTTGGCATCCACAGAGTCCATGACCCGGCTGATGATCTCTGGAGACGGGTTGGGACCATAATGAGCCAGTCTGATTCTTACCGCCCGGTCAAAGCTTGCCTCTTCGGGGGTTCTGTCAGCTGTGCTGGGCCCATTGGTTCCTTCATCCATTTCGTTTAGCATTGCAATAATCTCCCCTTTTTTGAGATTACTGGCTTGTCTGCCTCTTTCTTCCAGTAGGTCTTTAAGGGTAGCTCTTTTCAGCCCTTGGTATTGTATTTCCATTAATCTTAGATATAGTTGTCTCTCTGGGCGATGAGGTTCATTCATTCACTTGCCACCAGTTATTACGACACCCCCAAGGACGAGACCACGCTCCGTGTTGAGGGTTAAAAGTGAACTCTCTTTTATTGAAACAACACACATTTTTAAACCCTTCACATACACAATAGGGGCAGTGACAACCTTTGGTCAACCCCTGATTACCTCTGGCCCATCAGACAGAGTTAAGGCGTCTCTCTGTCTGTTAGGACCTTATTGTTCCTGGTTGCTATCACTTAAGTGTGTGTACTTAAGTGATTAGCCTTTGTGGCCAGCTGGGTGCCCTTCTCATATTGCAATATGTATGTTGCAATGTGTACAACAGGACTACCACATAATATTATATACATCCATATATATTATTCCATGGACGGAGGCAAAACAGACGAACTAGCAATATCAGTCCATATAGATGGATCTGTCACAACGTTTATCCCAGCTTTTTTCTCCATTCTGCCTCCGTTCACTCACCCTACGTTTAAAAACTTAAACTACTCCATGTGACAACAGCTTTGATGGGGGGAGAATCTTTGTTTGTTTTTTTAATGAATTTTTATTATGAGAAAAGTAGGTTATGACGCATTTGAACATGTCTTCAAAATGAAAGAATACAAAACATTGTCGTATGACACTTTCTCACTAATTTTTGTTTTTGTTAAAGAAGTACACTTAACTTCTCCTAGTATTTCTAATGTAATACTAAGCAATATTCTAACAATAAAAATTGAAAAAAAATGAAAAAGAAGAATTAAAGAAGAAAAAGAAGGAAAATATTACCCTCTTTCAAGGTCCACATTCACCAACCTCATCGGCCAACTCTCAGTGGCCACATATCCCAGCAGGAGGCCCATTTCCTGTATTTTGCATCTATCTCAGCAGATAAGACACTCATTGGGGCAAATAAACTCAATCTTATGTACAACCAAAGACTGGAACAGTTTTTCTCCAATGTTTGCGATTATGCTTCTAGTAGCCACAAATATCTGATTCGATAGAAATTGTGCATTTTTAGAAAGTCCTGGGAGTGGTAGGCCTAATAATGCCTCTAATAATGCCTTTGAGGAATAACTGTATCCCATAGTATCTCCAGGGTATTATAGGTCCAAATATGCAGAACTTTGGGCCAATTCCATAACATATGTTTTAATGAACCTATGTGGTTGCAACCTCTGGAGCATTTGTCATCCAACTGACTATTCAACGGCACCAAGAAGTCTGTTCGGTGCTATGACCTATGGTATATAGATTGATTAAAAAACACATGTCTCAAGATTGCTTAGTTGATGTAGCAATGGCAGTTGTTTTTCTTAAAAAGCCATTGCAGCCTTCAGTAAATAACTGTGCAAAACCTGAAATGCTTACTGAATGTTGCCCATACTGATTATAAGAAGAATATGTTGCTCTTACAAGCAAAGTCACATTATGTTAATTAAGAAATAAAAAGTCAGTATTTATCTGACCCATGCATTTCATCAAACCAATACAGTTTTCAAGGGTTACATAATCACATATATAGTTGTGAGCAAGCGGGCCGTTGCTAACGCTGCAGGCTCACATAGCGAGCCTGCGGCCCTCGCAAAGGGAGGGCCTCAGTTGCTGGCAAGGAAATTTACGGACTTACGACCCTTACGACCTCCCAAAAATACGACCTTACTGCCGAAACCCGTGCACATGAAGACATGAAAAACACAGTAAATACACACAACAAATACATAAAAAGCTTACCTACAGCATGGGGGGCACCCAGGACCTCGAAAACTGAAGTTACACCTCAATCTAACTCAAAATAAAAGAGTTTAAACACTAAAAACGAAAAAAATGAAAACGAGGCTACAGGACTCTAAAGACGCAAAACACCACGAAACACCTACGGATTTTCTGAAAAAGACGTACGAGAGCCGAAAACAAGGACGCAACACGTGCGACCCCAAAAACATTAGAAACACAATAAATACACACAACAAACACATAAAAAGCTTACCCACAGCAAGGAGGGGGCACCCAGGACCTCTGCAAGTGAACTTACACCTCCATTTAACTCCAAATTTCTGAGTTTAAACACCCGAAAATCACCTAAGCAAGAGAAAAAATGGCCGCCGAACAAAACGAAAACGACTGGCTAAAGGACCCTAAACACACAAAACACAACCAAACATCTACGGATTTTCCGAAAAAGTCGAACGAGGTCGAAGAACAAGGACGCTAAATCAGCCACAGCCGCATACCACACATTAGGCGCCATTTTAGAACAATAACTTATACAATGTGGAAGTACACAACTACGCTAACGGATTTGCCTTGCGCACGCACACTATTACACTGCACACGTTCATCACGCTTACACAGCAGCTCCACAGCACTGATGCTGCAGCAACATCAACACAGATTGCCAGCTCTTCAGCACAATGCTGCATATATTACTTCACAATAGGTAAAGTATATTCATTTCTTATTTTATTAATTATTCATTCCCAACCAAAAAAAAAACACCAACGCTGCTCATAGCACACAAACAACCAAGAGCCTCGCAATGAGCGCAACGAAGGATCTTAAAACACCAACAAAATTAATTTCGCACACAAACAACATTAACTGCCTTACAATCTTATTGCCGTCATTTTTAGACGGGCAAGTCGCTAGTATTTTATAACAAACAGTAGGTTTTAATAGTATCCTAGTATCTACAAATTAGTATCTGCTGCCTACTGTGCCTTTTGTGTTATCTGGACTCAAGCTGGAATGTGTGGGGTGGACTTGATCCGAATGTGCAAATCTTCCAAAGGCCCCAGCTCTCAGCTGTATTTCATGAGAAGACCTTCACATTTCTGGAAAACTGAAAAAGCATCTAATGTGCAATAAACAGAAGCTGCGGCCATGAAGAGAGCCGGAAATGAGAGAAGAACTAGAGCTTGCACTTCCCAGTTTAGCTATTAGTTTAGCATAGTGTAGTTCTCTGTTTTCTTTGGCTCTTTGCTTTTGTTTTGATGGACATTATGTTGTTTTTTTGTTCTTTCATTTTAATAACCACTTTGTGCATTCAATATGTTCCTTACTTCTTTATGAATGGTACTTTACATACAACAGAGTAATATTTGCAAATGCCCATGTGGGATGAGAGCAGGGACGCAGCAGGGGTTACAGAGGGAAGGTCAGTAGTGTCTCTCTAGCTGTCTCTATGTATGTTTCTTTGTCTGTCTCTTTCCCTCTCTGTATGTCTCTCTCCCTGGCTTTCTCTGTACCTTTTTGTCTGTGCTCTTCTCTCTCAGTCTTTCTGTCCCTTTCTGTCTGTATGTCTCTGTCACTAGTTATCTCTTTCTGCCTATTAGTCTGTCTCTTTCCAGGGACAGCCAGGACGTCTGGGGGCGAATTAAAGTCGATTTTAAGGAGTTTTCCCCCTTTGAAAATCGTCTAAGCAAGAAAAAAAATGGCGGCCGAAAAAAATAAAAACGAGGTTCCGCAACCCCAAAGCGCAGCAAACACTGACAAGGACTTACGACTTTTAATTATGACCCTCTGGACTAAGGGGGAAAAAAATGAGGTCGCAAAAATACGAAGTTAACGGCCAAAATGCAACAAAAACAATACAAAATACAAAAAACACACACACAGCATGGGCGGACAGCCATGACATCTGCCTTTGTCATGAGAGCCAAAGGCGCCCAGAGGAGCAAAAGTAAACAATAGGAGAGGCTCGCTATGAGCGCCGAAGGTCCTCAGAGTAACAAAAGCTTTACATTGTGTGTCAAACAGCATTGCCATGGCTTAAAATTGTATTGCCCCATCATTTTTGACGGGCAAGTCGCTAGTAATAATAATAATAATAATATTAATAATATTAACAATACTATAATGGCTCATATGTGATAATATTTAATACAGTGTAATACTGTAATAATGATAATAATATTACCCCTGTGCTGTAATAATAAGTACTTTCTATTACTTCAAACAAACAGAATGTAAAAAACCTTAAATGGGACTATATAGGCCCCAACCGGACCTTTAAACCTTAAAATACCAAGCGGGCCCATATAGGCCCCAACCGGACCTTAAAAACCCACATTACACCAAGCGGGACCATATAGGCTCCAACTGGACCTTAAAAAAACACATTACACTAAGCGGGACCATATAGGCCTCAACCGGACCTTTAAATCCTTAAAATACCAAGCGGGACCATATAGATACAAACTGGACCTTAAAAATCCACATTACACCAAGCGGAACCATATAGGCTCCAACTGGACCTTAAAAAAACACATTACACTAAGCGGGACCATATAGGCCTCAACCGGACCTTTAAATCCTTAAAATACCAAGCGGGACCATATAGATACAAACTGGACCTTAAAAATCCACATTACACCAAGCAGGACCATATAGGCCCCAACCGGACCTTCAAATCCTTAAAATACCAAGCTTGACCATATAGATACAAACTGGACCTTAAAAATCCTTATTACACGAAGCGGGACCATACAGGCCCCAACCGGACCTTAAACACCCACATTACACCAAGCAGGACATATAGGTTCCAAACGGACCTTTAAAACCTTAAAATACCAAGTGGGACCATATAGGCCCCAGCCGGAGCTTAAAAACCCACATTACACCAAGCGGGACCATATAGGCCCCAACCAGACATTTAAAACCTTAAAATACAAAAGCGGGATCATATAGGCCCAAAGCAGACCTTAAAAACCCACATTACACCAAGCGGGACCATTGTGACCCTCTCCCCCCTCTACCTCTGCCCCCCCCCCCCGCCTCTACTTTACTGGCCCTGAGATGAGCGCCTTTGGCACTCATTGTGAGTCTCTTCCCCCCTCTACTTTACTGGCTTTGCGACGAGCGCCTTTGGCTCTCATCACGCACCTCGCAATGAGCACCTTTGGAGCTCATTACGGGCCTCTCTCCCCTTCCTCTGTGTCTCTTCCCCCTCCTCTGTGTCTCCTCGTCCCCTCCCCTCCTCTGTTTCTCTTCCCCCCCTCCTCTGTGTCTCTTCCCCCCTCCTCTGTGTCTCCTCCCGCCCTCCTCTGTGTTTCTTCTCCCATCACCCCCTCCTCTGTATCTCGTTCTCCCTCTTCGCCCTCCTCTGTGTATCTTCGCCCCCTCTCCACCTGCTCTGTGTCTCTTCCCCCCTCCACCCCCTCCTCTGTATATCTTCCCCCCTCTCTCTGTGTCTCTTCCCCCTAGTGTGTATCTTCCCCCTCCCCCCCTCCTCTGTATCTCTTCCTCCCCTCTCCCCCCACCTCTGTGTCTCTTCCTTCCCTCCTCTGTGTCTCTTACCCCCCCCACCCCACATTACACCAAGCTGTACCATATAGGCCCCAACCGGACCTTTAAATCCTTAAAATACCAAGCGGGACCATATAGATACAAACCGGACCTTAAAAATCCTTATTACACGAAACGGCCCCATACAGGCCCCAACCGGACCTTAAACACCCAAATTGCACCAAGCAGGACATATAGGTTCCAACCGGAACTTTAAAACCTTAAAATACCAAGTGGGACCATATAGGTCCCAGCCAGACCTTAAAAACCCACTTTACACCAAGCAGGACCATATAGGCCCCAACCAGACATTTAAAACCTTAAAATACCAAGCAGGACCATATAGGCCCCAACCGGACCTTAAAAACCCACATTACACCAAGCGGGACCATATAGGCTCCAACCGGACCCTAAAAAAACACATTACACTAAGCGGGACCATATAGGCCCCAACCGGACCTTTAAAACCTTAAAATACCAAGCAGGACCATATAGGGTCCAACCGGACCTTAAACACCCACATTACACCAAGCAGGACATATAGGTTTCAACCGGACCTTTAAAACCTTAAAATACCAAGTGGGACCATATAGGCCCCAGCCGGACCTTAAAAAACCACATTACACCAAGCGGGACCATATAGGCCCCAACCAGACATTTAAAACCTTAAAATACCAAGCGGGATCATATAGGCCCAAAGCAGACCTTAAAAACCCACATTACACCAAGCGGGACCATTGTGAACATCTCCCCCCTCTCCGTCTGCCCCCCGCCCCTCTACTTTACTGGCTTTGCGATGAGCACCTTTGGCTCTCATCACGTGCCTCGCAATGAGCGCCTTTGGAGCTCATTACGGGCCTCTCCCCCCTTCCTCTGTGTCTCTTCCCCCTCCTCTGTGTCTCCTCGTCCCCTCCCCTCCTCTGTGTCTCTTCCCCCCTCCTCTGTGTCTCCTCCCGCCCTCCTCTGTGTTTCTTCTCCCCTCTCCCCCTCCTCTGTATCTCTTCCCCCCTCTCTCTGTGTCTCTTCGCCCTAGTGTGTATCTTCCCCCTACCCCCTCCTCTGTATCTCTTCCTCCCCTCTCCCCCCACCTCTGTGTCTCTTCCTTCCCTCCTATGTGTCTCTTACCCCCCACCCCACATTACACCAAGCTGGACCATATAGGCCCCAACCGGACCTTTAAATCCTTAAATTACCAAGCGGGACCATATAGATACAAACCGGACCTTAAAAATCCTTATTAAACGAAACGGCCCCATACAGGCCCAACCGGACCTTAAACACCCAAATTGCACCAAGCAGGAAATATAGGTTCCAACCTTTAAAACTTTAAAACCGGACCTTTAAAACCTTAAAATACCAAGTGGGACCATATAGGCCCCAGCCAGACCTTATAAAAACACATTACACCAAGCGGGACCATATAGGCCCCAACCACACATTTAAAACCTTAAAATACCAAGCAGGACCATATAGGCCCCAACCGGACCTTAAAAACCCACATTACACCAAGCGGGACCATATAGGCTCCAACCGGACCTTAAAAAAACACATTACACTAAGCGGGTCCTTTGTGACCCTTTCCCCCCCTCTACCTCTGCCCACCCCCCTTTACTTTACTGGCCTTGCGATGAGCGCCTATGGCACTCATTGTGAGCCTCTCCCCCCCTCTACTGGCTTTGCTATGAAAACCTTTGGCGCTCATCACGCGCCTCGCAATGAGCGCCTTTGGAGCTCATTACGGGCCTCTCCCCCTTCCTCTGTGTCTCCTCCCCTCTCCCCCTCCTCTGTATCTCTTTCCCCCTCTCCGCCCTCCTCTGTGTCTCTTCGCCCCTCCACCCCCTCCTCTGTATCTCTTCCCACCTCTCTCTGTGTCTCTTCCCCCTAGTGTGTATCTTCCCCTCCCCCCACCTCTGTATCTCTTCGTTCCCTCCTCTCTGTCTCTTACCCCCCCCCCCCCCACCACATTACACCAAGCTAAACCATATAGGCCCCAACCGGACCTTTAAATCCTTAAAATACCAAGCGGGACCATATATATACAAACTGGACCTTAAAAATCCTTATTATACGAAGCAGGACCATACGGGCCCCAACCGGACCTTAAACACCCACATTACACCAAGCAGGACATATAGGTTCCAACCGGACCTTTAAAACTAGTGACACATAGTTGATGCAGAGTCTGGTTTTAAGCCATAAAGGTCATAAATCACCTAACATTCCTAAATTGTTTGGAATAACGTGCTTTAAAACATAAGGTTTGATGTTGTATTGATCAGGTAGTGTAAGGGTTAGGCCCGCTTCACAGTAACAGACCAATATCCCCGTTTAATGCAGCGCAAACAACCGCAAACAGTCCCTTTGCACAACCGCAAACTCCCCATTTGCACAAGGTTGGATACCAAGCTAGCCATGTCCCGTTCCTTGTCCTAACTGATGTCATTGAAGGTCCCTTCCTCCACCCAGTCACCAAGGGTCCCCGAAAGGTGACAACAAGCCCCCTGGGACGCCTGCTGTGTTTGGTCTTCCACCTCCTCAAAGCCACCTTCCTCTGACTCCTCTTCTTCAGACTCCTCTCTCTGCGTTGCCTCTGTCTGCGTTATTATAAGGTGTGTACTGTTATGTAGTACTATTCCTACCGGTTTAATCCCTGTTACGTCCACTATCAGGGGACGTGTATATGGCATTGATTTTTGGAACAGGGAGATGGAAAAAGATGCTTGGTCGGACCTCCTACTTCAAATTTGGGGCACTGCGCGTGCAATCTAAGGTGCCACCAGATATGAGTGTCACTGTGCACTGGCAAAAGTTGGCAGAGTAGGCGCTGTAGGCCTCACACACACGCCTGTAGGCAGGCAACTGATATTCAATCGATTACAGAAAAAAAAGGGTTCTTTTATTTCACTGTACACTACGGTTGCACTAGATATGACGTATCACTGTGCACTGGCAAAAGTTGGCAGAGTAGATGCAATAGGCTTCACACACACGCCTGTAGGCAGGCAATTGCTATTCAATCTATTACAGTCAAAAAAGTGTTGTTTTATTTCACTGAGCACAATATAAGCTGTGAGCCTGACACAGGCAGGCAACTGAAATTAGATTACAGGAAAAAAATGGTTGTTTTCAATGTATGGTACACCACCAGGTATGAGTAGTGAAAATAAGCACAATATAAGCTGTTAGGTGTTAGCCTGTCACACACACACACACACGCTGGCAGGCAGGCATATGCAATTGGATTACACAGAAAAAAAATATAAAATAAAATAAATGATGTTCTAGCCCTAAAAAGGGCTTTTTGGGTTGCTGTCCTTGCAGCAGATATCAGATGAGTCCTTCAGGTCTGTAGTGGAAGCTAAATACACAGCCTGGCTATCTATTTCCCTATTAAATCTCCAGCAGCTACACTATCTGTCCTCTCACAACGAATGCAGCTTCAAAATGATTCTAAAATGGATGCTGTCCTTCAGATGGAAGGCTCTGGAAGGGAGTGTATGCTGCTGATTGGCTGGAATGTGTCTGCTGACTGTAAGGTGCAGGGTCAAAGTTTCCTCAATGATAAAGAATAGGGGGCGAACCGAAAAGCGCATGTGTCCACCGTCCGATGCAAGCGCGAACATGCCAAAATCTCTGCGAATAGTCCACGGGCGAACTGTCCGCGACATCTCTATGTATGAATCAATTGTTTGATTAATGGAATAATCAATTTTTATGGTTAATTTTGTGTGTAAGGACAGTAGGTTTTTGGATATTATAGTTATACTAGAGAATTGCCTGTCAAAAAATGACGGCAATGAAATTGTAAGGTAGCTAATGGTGTTTGGTGTATAATAATAAAATATCTAATACATTAATAAATTAATATACTTTACCTATGTTGAAGCATTGTGTTGAAGAGCTGACAATCTGTTTTGATGTTGCTGCAGCATTAGTGGTGTGGAGATGCTGTGTAAGCGTGCTGAATGTGTGCAGTGTAACAGTGTGCGTGCTCGAGACTAAACCGTTAGCATAGTAGTGGTGTACTTCCGCATTGGCGTAAAATGGCGGGTAACGTGTGGTATGTGTCTTCGCGGATTATCCGTAGGTCTTTTGTGGTGTTTTGCGAGTTTCTCGTGGTGTTTTCCGTGTTTAGAGTGCTGTAGCCTCGTTTTCGTTTTGTTCGACGGCCATTTTTTCTCTCGCTTAGCGATTTCTTTCGCATCTAAACTCTTTTATTTTTATTTAAATGAAGGTGTAACTTGCTTTTTTGAGGTACTGAATGCTCCCTCTTGCTGTAGGTAAGCTTTTTATGTGTGTGTTGTGTGTATTTCTTGTGTTTGAAATGTTTTTATGTTCGCATGTTGCGGCCGATTTTTGCGAGGTCGTAATGTGTGCTAACGTGTCTCGTATGGTGCTTGCGTGTGTAGCCTCATTTTCGGTTTGTTCGCAGCCATTTTTTCTGTTGCTTAGCAAATTTTTTAGTGTCTAAACTGTTTTATTTTGAGTGAAATGAAGGTGTTGTTTTTTGAGGTCCTGGGTGCTCCCTCTTGGTGTCGGTAAGGTTTTTATGTATGTGCTGTGTGTATTTATTGTGTTTTGAATTTTGTAATGTTCGCGAGTTGCGTCCGAGTGTTGCGAGGTCGTAATGTGTGTTAACGTGTCTCGTATGTTGTTTGCGAGGTAAAGTTTGCAAGGGTCGTAGTTGGTGTGTCATGTTGTTTGCGTTGCAACGTAAAGTTTGCGAGGGTCGCAGTTGCTGGCAAGGAGCGCCTTTGGCGCTCCATGCCAGCAACTGAGGCCCTCGCACGCTGCCCTCGCTACGCTAGGGCCGCATAGTGAGGGCAGCGGGCGAGGGCCTCAGTTATTTTTTATTCGTTATTTTTCATGTTTTAATGTATGAGTAAATACATTCAGCAATTTTAATTACTTTCCTTCCTCATTACTAGTAATATATTCCCTGATTTTTTTCTCTTTTTCTCTAATTATGAAATAAAATAGGTTCATGGCATCTTTTTCATTTTCTATTTTGGTTAAATTATCACATAACCTCAGTAATATTGCATATATATGAGTGATGTTATGTGTTTTGAGGTGTCCAGTGCTTAAAATACCAATACGGACTTTAAAGACGGCTTACCTGAATTTGTTTTTGTACAAATCAATGAGTAGAAATAGTAGTGAGCAATAGTAAAAATATATCCATTCGAAACCACATCATTTGTATTTTCAAAACATAAATAGTGGCAGAAATTTGACAAGGATTTAAGGATTATGTTGACTTGCAAATACTTTGTTGTTTTCAGATTGTTTTACCATCCAGTAAATGTTAAATCAAGTGGATTTCGTGAGCGAGCGTCAAAGAAGGAAGGCCGTTTTAAAACTGGTTGGGCTATTGGACTCTCTACTGAACAACAAGGCACGAGCCAGGCAGCCCTGAAATAACATTCTTGTTATTGGTGAAAGGAGTCTTCTGAATCTCCTCAGCTGAATGTTATTGGACTCTTCAAGTCTGAGGACCTATCACAATAACAGGATCTGTAAATCTTTGGAAGAGATACCTCTGGGGTCTTGGGACTTAGAAAGAACTATTTTGTTGGTATCGCAAAATATTTTATCAACTAAAACAAGCTTCAAGAAGATACCTTTAGAAAGAAAGGAGCTAGAGATGGAATTTTTTTCTCATTATAGACACTGGAATATGTTGCTATTAAAGTAGGAAAATATAAATAATTGGTGAATACGCCATCACCACATCTAAAACAATTGGTTAACCAGGGATTTCTGTCAATTGATGTGTTATAACAATATAAAACAATAAAAAACTCATATTTCTGACCTCTTCCCTGGAAATATACATATTCTGATTCCATTTCAATATGGAAGAACTAAATCCTGCTCTTGCTTTATTTTTACACTTGACATTTTTTGTGACCGGCATGTCTGGAAATGTTTTCATCGTATTGGTACATTGTCTTGACTGGCTAAAGACCCAAAGCATCAATACTATTGCCCTTATCATCAACTCCATTGGTTGTTGCAGCATCAGTCTCCAAGGAATAATGATTGTGAATGAGATCTTGTTCTTCTTGTTTAATGACTTCTACTCCCAGGATTGGGTCATTCGCTCGTTCATAGTTGTCCTAACTTCTCTTTCATTCTCCAGTCTATGCTTCTCCACTTGCCTTTGCTTTTACTATTGTGTTAAAATCACAAACCTCAACGCAGCCTTTTTCCAACAGCTAAAAACAAAGATTTCTACAATTGTACCTGGGATATTAGTAGTTTCAGTCGCAATATCTTGGGCTGCTGGGTTGGCGTCATATTGGGACCTGAATATTCAAGATTATAGTACCATGGCTACTAATAGTTCAGGAAATAAGACATTCGGGTACAATCTTGTAAGTAGATGTGACTGCCTCATTATAATGTACATGGTCATTGCCGGAATAGCTTTCACCATCATTTTCACTGCAGTCGTGTCCATCATCACCTCTCTCTGTAAACATATGGAGAGGATGAAGAAGAACAGTGAGGGTTTCGGTAAATCAAGCCTCGATTTCCACCGGGCGGCAGCCAAAACAGTGACATCTCTCCTAATAATTTACATGATATTCTACGGGGCGCTGAATCTAATGTTCAATGACACGGCCGGAGTGGGCTCTTGGCTCTTTTCCCTTTCCATCATTGTGATCTCGGGATTTCCATCTGTTAATGCCTTTGTTTTAATCATGGGAAACCGAAAGCTTAAAAATGTGTTGAAAAAACTCTTCGGAGTAAATGGCAGTAGTAACAACACTGAGGAGAGCGTAGCCAACAGCTAGGACTTATTGATGTATTTTTCAAAAATTTTCCTTTAATTTTAAAAAAAAAGTATGACATATAACCAATGAATGGAGGTGGGTGGTAATATGAGCAAAGCGTGACGTCACCAGACGTTAGGTTACAAAGTTGTTTCTGTAATAGACTAAGACTAGACTAAGAAGTGTTGGGCGAATTGTAGGATTTTCTTTTTTAGTCCCGTCAGCCCTCAGTGGGGCAAAATAAAACCAAAATAAGAACAGCTTTTTGAGGTCTTTAAATACCACAAATTATTATTTACAACCTTGATTTTGGTATTTAATCGTGTCACAATTGCCAATAAAATCCATCTTTATTATAAACATTTAAAACTTGATATATTTAAAAAATTTGAACGGTTAAAAATGAGAGTTATTATACTCAATTCTCAAACGTCCCAGTTAAGCCAACATTGTGTTGCTCTTTTATATAGTTTATTATATAGCACTTTATTATACAATTCCTGTTTGTAATATATACTATTTAGCCCAACTTATATTAGTGAATTGTTTTTGCGTCTGGTTGTTTAATATTCCTTATACAAATACTAAATGAGAAATTATTTGAAATTGTAACTGTTCCTTTGAGTCCTTTCTTCTCTTTCTTATACTGCTAGAAGATCAACTGCTTTTATCTCATGAGTCGAATTCCCAGATACCAGGTGCTTATGTGCTATATACAGCAAAATCCCGGTTATCCGGCACCTAACCAACCGCCACTCTCAAGCAACCAGCACCAGCATCAATTCCCCATTCTACAGAAATTCCCGCTAGACCGGCATAGCCGGCAGTTCGAGACTGCGCAAAAAAAATACTAACTTTTTTTCTAAATATTTTTTTTTCTGGGCCTAAATGGCCCAGTTTAGGTGCTAATGCCCTTTTAGAGGCATTTTAGGGGGTTTAACGGTCATTTAGACCATTTTTTTCTACGACTCCCGATTAACCAGCAACTACACTTATCCGGCAATAGGGAGTTCCCATGGGTGGTGAATAATGGGGAGTTTACTGTAGTGATAACTTGTTTAAGGTATATGGTCCATTACCTTCTCTACTATGCTTCCACTTTGGATACAACTACTACTTATAATTGATATGTAATCTTACTGGGATATGTCACACGTCATAGCGCTAGTGCCACAGTGCTATACATCTACTTAAATAATTGATAAATAAATATAAACCTCATGGATGTATTTTTGCATCCACTACTATATACCAACAATATATTACCCTGTTAGGCTTTATTATGATGAAGTGCTAGTGCTCAGTTATTAATAATATATTAATTCCCTGCTGATAATAAGTTGAAAAGACAATCAATATAAATATATTGGAACAATTCCTTATATTGATTGTTA